>RPOG01000514.1:0-53248 GCA_008086565.1 Thalassoma bifasciatum
ACTGGCCGGGGGGTGGATGTAGCTCCCGGTGTCATGGGAGTATGAGGGCTGGTTGGGTGACAAGGTCAGACTCTGGTACATCTTCACGAAATCTGAGGACCAGGGACCCTGACTCTGGACTCAGTCCCGCAGAGGGCGGACCCGGACCAGGAGAGTCCCGTACAGAGTCCCAGTGTTCAACCTGCAATAGACAGAGATTTAAAAAAATACAGAGACATAAGGAAAGTTGTGTTGCGGTGTCACAGTCATTGATTTTGCTTTTGCTTTGTTTTTCATAATTAAGTACAAAAGAGAGGAGACCCCCCCCCCCCCTCCTTCCCCGAAACGCTGTCTCTCACATGGAAGAAGATAAATTTGTCTCACCTGATAACGGTGACAGCAGTCCGGTTCTGTGCAGTCCAGACCTGCAATCACATGCGCACGCACGCACGGACGAAGGAACACATGCGCACACACACATACACACGCACGCACACACACACACACACACACACCGCTGACTTTCGCTGTGAATTGCTGTGTTAAAGTTGGGCAGAGGTAAAAACTCTTCTCTGCCCACTCTCGCCGGTTTTGTCTCTGTCCTCCGTTCCCCCTCTTTCTCTCTCTCTCTCTCTCGCCCGCTCTCTCTCTCTCCCCCCTCTCTCTCTTTACCTCTTTTTTTCGAAAAAGCTGCAGATGAACTGTTTGTGTCTGTGATGCTCAGATAGTTTTGCTCCTCCGCGCTCCTCACTGCAACATTTGTACGGCAGGAGTCCACGTGACGCAGCCCGGAGGCCGGCAGAGGGAGGCGGGGGTGGAGGTGGGGTGCTGTACCTTCACTCGGACTCACCTGTGTTCAGAGTTGAAGGTGAAAAAGAAGCTGGAGCGAAAGCTCTGGTTGAGCTCGTTGATCCGGATCTGAATCTCTCGTTTGGTTTAGAATCCAGAATAAGAGATGGATTGTTTATCCTGGAGCTCTTTACATTTCTGTTTACCTAAGGGGCTATTAAAAGGAAACTCCAAGCATTTCACAGTTCTAATGCTTCAGATAATCTGAATAAATATCATTTCACCTGACTTTTTCTTTTTTTGTATGTTAAACTTTAATGTGACACTGCTTGTGTTTAAATAATAATAATAATAATAATAATAATAATAATAATAATAATAATGATAATAATAATAGCAATAATAATAATAATAATAATAATAATAATAATAATAATAATAATAATAATTATTATTATTATTATTATTATTATTATAGAATTAAATTAAGATGTGTTCTGCTAAGGGTCAGTGCTACTCGCTCTTATAATAATAATAATAATTATTATTATTATTATTATTATTATTATTATTGTTATTATTATTATTATTATTATTATTATAAGAACGAGTAGCACTGACCCTTAGCAGAACACATCTTAATTTAATTCTACTCAAACCAACACCCAAACAAAAACTTTAAATAACTTATTTTATTCTTCTTTATAACAATGATCATTATCTTTCAAGTATTATTTAATGTGCTGCACTTAATATATATTCGATGAGCTACAAAGAAGTTGAATATCAACAGAAATGTCTGACATTGGAAAAAATGGTTTAAAATGATCACTTCAATATATTTGGAAAAAGATAAAAGTTCACAAACATAAAAGCAAAAGAAACCTCACTGCTTTATCTAAAAGTGAAACTGAAAACACACGATGACAGATTGACAACAATTTACAAATATCAACATTTGATCATGAAATGATTGAATTCTCTGATACTATTATTTGAACATAACTATTCTTGTTTAAAGTCAGAAACTATGAACTGTCAAGCAAAATCAATTTGTTCATCCCATAGAGCAGGGGTGGCCAACCCGCGGCTCTGCCTGCCGGTGTGCGGCTCTTTGCCTGCCGGTGTGCGGCTCTTTGCCTGCCGGTGTGCGGCTCTTCTGTCCATTCTTCAAAAAATGAGGCGCTTTAAAAATGTATCAGGTTTGGGCGGGGTGAGTGAGCGGAGCAGAGTGCGCATGTGCAGATGAGAGAGCGTTGAGTTTGAAGCCTTATACAGTGTAGGGTTCGAGGGAAAAGAGAACAGTGCAGTTGCTGGGGCACATTTCTGCTTAACGAAAAATGTCTGGGAAAAGTGTGCAGCAAAGATCAAATTTAAGACTGAACTGAAGACTTTTTTTAACAGAGTGGAGAGTGAATTTTTCTTTGTTGAACGTAATGGAAAGCCATTCTATGTCATAATCCAGACATCGTCGGGACATTTCAAAGTTGCCAATATCTGGTATCGTTGATACAGGCATTTGTCACGTGTTATATTTTTGGGGTAGAAAAGTCAGTAAAGGAGAAGAGAGAGAGAGGGAGCCGAGACTGTGCATGTCAGTGGGGATTGCTCTAAGACTGCCTAATACGTAAATTCAAAGAAAGAAAACATGGTGAAATATGTACTGCTGTGTGTATATTTAATTTACTAAATATGCACCATGACGCCTTCATCTTTTATTCAGAATCAGCTTCAGGAAACCGACACTAATTCCTTCTCATTCATCCCTGCAGCTCCACAGTGTTTTACACAGACGGACACTGACGCTCAGCCTCTCTGGGGTCTGTGGGGCTGTGGGCGGGGCCTGACGCTCAGCCTCTGGATGATGATTGGATGCCCTGTCTGAGGCTAAATCCCTTTTTGATTGACAGGGAAATGAGCGAATCATCGATCTTATAAACATGCACCAGAGCATTTTCAGAGTTTTTTCATTCCGTTGTTCTTGATAGACCCGGAGACTTCACTGATACCCTGCCACTTTATCTGTTTTAAAAACGATTAGAAAAAGAAAGGGGGGTAGAATTTACATACAAATAAACACACACATTCATGATGTCTTAAATCTTCTCCCTTTCCTTATTTTGTTTTAACATTGTTGTTGGTTTTATTTTTTCTGATGTTTTTTCTCCTTTTTGGTGGTGGTTTTAGCCTTTTACAAAAAAATGTTACATATTTTTATATACTTTCCTCTACTCCTCCACAAATTTCTCTTTTATTTCCCCCTTTATTTCAGTATTTTGTTTCTTTTCAATGTTCATTTTAATTTCTGTGAAGCACTTAGTAACATTGTTTTTAAAAGTGCTGCATAAATAAAGTTATAATTATTATTCTGTAGGCTGGGAAAAAATGAACTTCCTCTCCTTGAAAGACCAGCAGCTGCAACTGTTATGTGTGTGGAGGTAAGGGATGTGAAGATGTGAAAAAAGACAGCATGAATGAGGGAGAGACCATGTGTAAGGGTCTGAAGATGGACCGGGGGACACTGGTTTGGAAACATGGAAATGTACTAATTTTCATTTAATGTCATTTCCTGTTTGTGTGAGAGAGTTTGTAAGCCCACATTTAAGATGTGGCTCTTTGTAGTGCCACTGTGATTTTTTTTGGCTTTTGGTGTCAAACTGGTTGGCCACCCCTGAAGTAGAGAATCAAACCTTGTCCGCCCACCAGCCTGATAGGAAGCGCCAGAACCACCACATTTCCTACAGTGTCTCTAAAGGGGATGGAGAACAGGTCAGACAATGTGGCTTTGTGTGTGTGTGTGTGTGTGTGTGTGTGTGTGTGTGTGTGTGTTTTCACAGAGATTGTTACTTACTCAACCATAGCCATCACAGAACTGACAGCGTGCAAAGTTTCTGAAGTGTCAATGTTTTGTGTGGCCACTCTCCTGGACATAGAGTTTACCAGAGCTTCACAGGTTGCCACTGGAATGCTCTTCCTCTCCTTCATGACGACATCACAGAGCTGGCAGATTTTCGAGACTTTGCGCACCTCCACCTTCCGCTTGCGGATGCCCCAAAGATGTTCTATTGGGTTTAGGTCTGGAGACATGCTTGGCCAGTTCATCACCTTTACCCTCAGCCTCTTTGGTAAAGCAGTGGTCGTCTTAGAAGTGTGTTTGGGCTCATTATCATGCTGGTACACTGCACTGCCACCCAGTTTCTGGAGGGAGGGGATCATGCTCTGCTGCAGTATTTCATAGTACATGTTGGAGTTCATGTTTTCCTCAATGAAATGTAGCTCCCCGACACCTGCTGCACTCATGCAGCCCCAGACCATGACATTCCCACCACCATGCTTGACTGTAGAACAAGACACACTGATCTTTTTACTCCTCACCTAGTCGCTGCCACACATGCTTGAGACCATCTGAACCAAACAAATTAATCTTGGTCTCATCAGACCATAGGACATGGTTCCAGTAATCCATGTGCTTTGTTGACATGTCTTCAGTAAACTGTTTGTGGGCTTTCTTGTGTACCGACTTCAGAAGAGGCTTCCTTCTGGGGTGACAGCCATGCAGACCAGTTTGATGTAGAGTGCGGCGTATGGTCTGAGCACTAACAGGCTGACCCCCCACCTCTTCAATCTCTGCAGCAATGCTGACAGCACTCATGCGCTTTCAAAGAAAGCATTTGGATGTGACGCTGAGCACGTGCACTCAGCTTCTTTGGACGACCAACACGAGGTCTGTTCTGAGTGGACCCTGCTCTTTTAAAACGCTGGATGATCTTAGCCACTGTGCTGCAGCTCAGTTTCAGGGTGTTGGTAATCTTCTTGTAGCCTTGGCCATCTTCATGTAGCACAACAATACGTCTTTTAAGATCCTCAGAGAGTTCTTTGCCATGAGGTGCAATGTTGGAACTTTCAGTGACCAGTATGAGAGAGTGTGAGAGCTGTTCTACAAATTTGAACACACCTGCTCCCTATGCACACCTGAGACCTCGTAACACTAACGAGTCACATGACATTTTGGAGGGAAAATGACAAGCAGTGCTCAATTTAGACATTTAGGGATGTGGTCTCTTAGGGGTGTACTCACTTTTGTTGCCAGGGGTTTAGCTATTTATGGCTTTATTTTGAGTTATTTTGAGGGAAAAATAAAATAACACTGTTATAAGCTGTACACAGACTACTTTTCATTGTGTTAAAGTGTCATTTTGTCAGTGATGTCCCATGAAAAGATATACTTAAATATCTGCAGAAATGGGAGGGGTGTCCTCACTTTTGTGATACACTGTACTCAGTCGCACCTATCAGTGAAGCCAGAAGAAAGTAGTCAGTTAGCTAAACTTGAAATGTGTCTGAAAGATGTCAGGGCTTGGATGTGCAGAAATTTCTTATGGTTGAACTTGAAGGAAACTCAAGTTATTGTTCTTGGAGACAAACAGCTTAGGGAGGCTCTTTCTGAGCAGATAGGCACTTTAGATAGCATCAGCGTTGCATCTAGCAGTAAAGATAGGAATCTCGGGTTCTTTTTGATCAGGATTTGTCTTTTAGCTCGCAGATTCAGCAGATCCCGAGAACAGCATATTTTCATCTGTGTAACATTAGGAAAATCAGGCACTTCATGTCTCAGAGCAACACAGAGAAACTAGTCCATGCTTTTGTCTCCTCCAGATTACATTACTGTAACTCTCTTTTATCAGGCTGCTCTAACAAGTCTATTAGGACTCTTCAGTTAGTCCAGAACGCTGTAGCTTGGGTATTGACAGGAACCAGGAGGAGAGAGCACTTCTCTCCAGTGTTAGCTTCTGTTCACTGGTTACCTGTAAACTTCAGAATAGAATTTAAAATTCCTCTCTTGACTTATAAAGCTCTTAATGACATTGGGCCATCTTATCTTATACAGTTTATAGTTCCATATCCACTGTGCTCTCAGCATGCAGGCCTGCTCACTGTGCCTGCAATCTCTAAGAGACACACTCTTCTTTGAAATAACTTACCAGTTGAGGTCTGGGGGGTGGACACCCTCTCTATTTTTAGTAGCAGACTTAAATCTTTCCTTTCTGATAAAGCTTATAGTTAGAGCTTGATCAGACCTGAACCAGCTCTTAGTTATGCTGCTACAGCTCCAGACTGTCTGACAGGTATTGACCTGTTAATGTCTTGTAAGTGTCTTGAGATAACATTTGTTATGATTTGGCGCCATATAAATAAAGATTGATTGATTGATTGATTGATTGGTAACAGTACTTTCATCCTCCATATAAAACTGATTTGAGTAAGGTCACAAATAAAGAGTAAAGTTAAACAATCACCTCTTTTATAGTCTGTATAGTAGTCTAATAGGTACCATGGCCTCTTTACCTCTTTAATGGGGACCATGACCTCCCGATCTGTTATATGGGAACTGTGGTCTGTAGAGTAGTCTCTCTGGTACCATAGCCACTGTGATCAACAGGCCTGTCTACAGGGACCATGGCATGGTTGCCTCTCTCTTTAGGGACCATAGCCTGTGCACCCTTAAGAGACTACTCATCAGACTAATATACTTGTTCTGCGGCCACAGCAAGTAGATTAGTCTGATGAGTACCACATCCTCGATACCTCTGTCATGGCCTGTAAACCTTTTATATAGGAGCCATGGTCTGTCTAGTAGTCACAATGGTACCAAGACCTACATACCTCTGTTACAGGTATGTAACAGGAACGGTATAGTACCTGTCTATAAGGACCATAGTGTGTTCGGGTCTCTCATCTGACACCTAAGCTAAGCTAAGCTAAGCTAAGCTAAGCTAAGCTAAGCTATTAGATAAGATAAGATAAGATATACTTTCTTCATCCCATGCAATGCTGCCGCTGAGTGGCACTTAGAACAGTGGAAGTAGGAGTGAAAAAAATTAAAGGCATGGAAGATGGATTTCACCAAAGAAGGGTCTCTCCCCGCTGGACAGTAGAAAAACTGCGTTTTCAGACACTTTGGCTTCACTTCTGAAACTAAATGCATAATCTATAAGGTTCAATTGAAAGCAAGATGGATGTAATGATGGATGGAGACTTACTCCCACTGGGGAGATGCTGGGGGGTCAGGTAGGAGGTGTTCCTCTGACAGGTTTGGGGGGTGAGACATAGCTACCTGCAAAAGTATATGTTAGAGAACGTGATGACTGAATGCTGCGTGATTGGCTCACAAAGTTCACTGTGAGATTGGCTGTACCTTCATCCTCTGTCATAGAGTAGAGGTCTGAGGCTTAGCCACGACACATAGATGAAATGGAGGGCACAGAGATGATCATTTAACAATCATTAGATGGTCATTAAATATTTTCTGAAACTGTGTAAAAATGGAAAGCTGATCCTCATGTCTGAGGTGAGCTCTTATTCATGTTTACTCACAATCTTGGGTGTGGTTCTTTTTTACAGTCTCTTTGCTCAGAAAAATGTCCTCATTTCTGTTTTGTTTCAGATGTCCTTATTTGATGAATGGTTGTCTGTCCCCACCTCACAGTCAGACTCGTCTCTGAGCTTTAGATCAGGTCCTCAAATGACTGTTGGCCCTCACCACTCTTCCATTAAACTTATGAGACATTGATTTAAAAACTCCTCTCTGAGACTCTTTGGGACAGATACTGCAGAGAAAAACTGCTCCTTCTTCTCTCACACACCTCTCTGTCAGAGGAACTCATCGGTCCAGTTGAGTTAAGCCAGTCATATTCTGAGTCACACTGATTTCCACAGGCTGCCACTGAGCAGAATGAACATTCAGTGCAGACAGGAAAGGGACTGGGCCCAGGGTCTCTTTTAAAGGAGGTCAGAGCTTCATTCATTCAATCACTGAGCAAAGCTAATTTTAGGTTCAAACAGAGCACAGGGGGTACAACCAGCAGGTAACACTCATCTGTGTTCAGGATGTAACTCCATATCTGAGGGAAGCTGATGGGGGATATGAGACAATCTGAGAGAGGATCTGAGGGAGACTGACCGAAGATCTGTGAGGGGCTGATGGAGGATCTGAGGGAGACTGACGGAAGATCTGTGAGAGGCTGATGGAGGATCTGAGGGAGACTGACGGAAGATCTGTGAGAGGCTGATGGAGGATCTGAGGGAGACTGACCGAAGATCTGTGAGAGGCTGATGGAGGATCTGAGGGAGACTGACCGAAGATCTGTGAGAGGCTGATGGAGGATCTGAGGGAGACTGACGAAGCAACTGTGAGATGCTGACGAAGGATCTGAGACAGGATTTGAGGGAGACTGACTGAGGATCTAGGGGCTAGGCTGATCTAGGCTGAGGGAGGATCCAAGAGAGGTGGGCTGTAGCGTGAGTGGCGTTCAGCTGAGAGGAAACCTCAGCTGTCATAAACAGAGCTGCAGGTTAATCTTTTACCTGGTTTACAGGAAAGCAATTAATTGTGTTCCGAATGCAGAAACTTCACAGGAAGGTACTTGTTTGAGAGAGGACATAAAACTATCATACTAACTAACCATCCCAGGATCCTTTGCAGCGCTGACAGACAGACTTCCCTGTTCCTCCAAAACCCTCAGAGGGGACTTCATAGGAGTCAGTTCCTGAGACCAGATCTGTCAGAGGATAGATTACTGACAGCTCACTTCTCGTCCCTCCTCCTCCCTGATCTTTATTTCTGATATGTGGTCTCTGGCCCTTGATCCCTTGTTTTGTTTTTTTGTCTCTCAGTTTTTCCTCAATTGCTAGCACACAAAAACTGGTACTTGAGACACAGTGACCCCAATGTGTAATCCATGCACCAACTCCCTGAACCAGTTCTGCTTAACTACAAGCTTCTGCTTCAAATTGCAGTTCTAGAACACATTTTTTTTCATGACACCTCACACAACTCTTTGCATTTGGCACAATTTTCACGAGGGAAATGTTTTGTTTTCACAGTAACACACAGTCATTCAAAACTCTAAAGTAAATTGCCGAACTATTTACAGTGACTCATCACATGCGCAAACACCTGTCACACAGTTTTACAATTAGCAATTGCAGCTTTAGCACAAAAAGGGAACTGGTGAACTTTTCTGTTTTCTCTCAGCCTACTGAGATAAAAAGAGGGGCAATGTCCCTCTTCATGGAAATGTGTTACATTGAGCACATTAGTGTACAATGAATTCTTAAAAATGTCTATTCCTTTGGAGGTTTGTCTGTTTCATTTCAAAACAAAATACCATTTTGAGAAAAAATAATGTTGTATTAAATTTAAGATTTCATTTTGCAGGAAGATGGGGGGGGGGGGGGGGGGGGGAGGTTGCTTATTGTGTGTGTGTTTTTGAATTGTGTGCAGTGTGCGGCATACTTGTAAAATTTGTGGAAACAATCAAGAAAAACTGCAAAGGCAGAATGGACTGAGAATTGAGAAGAAGCTGAAGGACCTTGAGCTGAAAGTTCAGAAAGATCTATTGGGCAGGGGGGTTCCAGATGTGGACCCTGCTTTTTCGTCCTCTCCTGTAAATACATATGTGAGAATGTATACAAAGACAAAAATGAAAAACACACTCTCTTCTTTCTCTCTCTCACTCTCTCTCACTCTCACACACACACACACTTAGTCTGCATGGGGTGCAGTTCAAAATAAGACCACTAGGATGCAGCATAGGCATGTTGATGTTGTGTCTCTGCACTGCGTCTGAAGCCTGACACACTGCAGTTGTCACAGTGCTGACCTGGACTCACTCTTCGCTTCATACAGATATACCATCAAGATTATATTCTTATTGAATATATGTGTGAAATATTTATTTATACACTGAACTCAGTAACACAAAATCCCTACATTCTAAACTCCAGGATGTAGTTTCGGTTTTAATTATCTTTAAGTATTCTGTTTTTACACTATCAAATCTTAATATTGTAAATTTGTGCTGATAGATGTTTCTGCTTATTTATCTTGTGTATCTATGGTTATCTAAATAGTTTAAACTGTAGGTTTTAGTTTGAACACACCTCTGTGCATTCCAATTATACGAGTCTTTAGTCTTAAGTGATAAATATTTATCTATTTATCCTTTTTAATGACTGTAGATGAATTTAAATGGAAAACTTGAATACAAATTAATAGTTGTTTATTAACAGCTAAGGGACCTCTGTGTTTGTGTCACAGTGTTTATGTGTGTGTGTGTGTGTGTGTCTTCCCCCCTCAGGTGTGTCAGTTCGTATGCCTAGGACTGAGCTCCGTCAGACCCAGATGATGGAACTATAGGCCTAGCCTGATCGACACACCTAGATAATGCGATTGTTATTGGACAGCAGATTCATTAGGACTCAGCAGGTCTTGGTTCAGGAGAGACGTTGGAAAAGGAAGAAGATGACAATAATAAATAGGGTTACTGTGCATCACAAAAAACAAACACCATAGCACATGCATGTAGCCTATTTCCCACATGTCACTCCCCACTCCCTCCCACTCTTTCTGCTGTCCTCGTCTTCAAATTAAAGGCATGGAAGGCAGAAAAAAACTAACTTTAAAAGAAACAGAAAAGGACACAGCCACCTATCAAAACAAAGGGAGGTGTGAAGTCTGATTCCCTTTTCTGCATGTATACGCTGTGTCTTACTATCAAGACATGACCTTAGTTGGACCTGCATATGCTGAGTGTGAGTGCTGCATGGTTCATGTTGTTCCGATGAGCTCAGCCCGAGAGAGGAGTGGATATACATCCTTCATGACTATATCCTTTAGTCAGTCATAATAATACTGACTAGTTAGTCTAACTGGTAAGGACCTGCTCTCTCTCTCTCTCTTAGGTCTCAGGTGTGCTTTCCTCTCACTTCATGTAATCATATAAAGTGTTTCTCTCAAAGACACCCCCTCTGTGCATCTTTTTAACCTTTTTTTTGGTGTGTGTGTGTGTGTGTGTGTGTGTGTGTGTGTGTGCCTGTCTGTGTGAGACACACAGGAACATCAGGGACTACTGTAAGTGTGTGTGTGTGTTAACGTTCAGGACTGTGCTGACTCAAATCTTATTAGGCAGCACTTCACTAAATAAAGCAAAAGGGTCCTCTCATTAGATGCATGCTGCTCTGCTGATGTGCATTGTTGCTTGCAACTTTGGTCTTGAGGCATCCCAGGTTTGGTTTTTATTGTTGCTTATTATGAAAACCTACAAAGGATAAAGACTTTGATGATCACAGGACACATGTGCTCTTGCCATAACTGAGCTCACTACACACAGATCAACCTCATCATACAGCTAGACTGATCCCTCATAGTAAAAGACTTCCCTCAGACAGAGAGGAGGGGGAGGGCATGAAACGACTGACTGTACACTGAGAGTGTGTGTGTGTGTGTGTGGAGTGACAGTGCGCTCAGTAAGCACATTTCCAACAGGCTAATTAAAGCTCCTCCAGCTTATTAACATCTCAACACGGCCACTAAAGCCGCTCATAACCCACCAGGATCAATGCTCTTCATTAGCCGACTGATACTGCTGCCAACACACAAACTCACACACACACACTCACACATACACACACACTCACACTCACGGATCTACACACACTATGAATGCAAAAATGCAGAGGTAATGAAAATGTCTGTGTTGTAGGGGTGTTGAATGTGTGTGTGTGTGTGTGTGTGTGTGGCTGTGTGTGTCTCATGTTGCGCTTTGATGCAGTCTTCTGGTAATGTTCAGGGTAAAAGAGTTTACATCTGTTTGTAACGTCACCCTCAGGAAGCATCTCCACAGAGTTTAAACATAAACGTTTGGTTCAGACTTCTGTGGTCTAACTGAAGTGAGCTCTTATCTGAGTGAACAGGGATACAAACAGGGCAAGAAGCAAGGCTACGAAAGGGGCGACAAACAGGGTGAAGAACAAGGTGAAGTGGGGCCACAAAAGGGATGATGAACAGGGGGACAAAGAGGGCAACAAACAGGGTGACAAATGAGTTATAAACAGGCAATGAAAGGGGCGAAGAATGGGGATGACGGATAAGCCATGAACAAACGACAAACAAGCCGACAAAAGTGGCAGGGCGGCGAACAAGCAAAGAACAAGCAAAGAACAAGCAACAAAAGGGGTAGTGAACAGCGAATGATGTACAGGCGATGATTCCAAATCAACTTTGGGTTCATTTGTGTATGGGGGAAATTCATGAGGAGCAGACATAATAATAATAAAAATAATAATAATACATTTTATTTAAGGGCGCCTTTCATGGCACTCAAGGACACCATGCAAGAAAAAAAGTGCATTAAAAGAGGACTAAAACAAGCAATACAATACAGCATGATATCATACAATAAATTACAATACAAAACAGTGCAATGGTGGTGAAAGGACAGAGGGAGTAGGCGAGCTTGAACACATGGGTATTGAGTCTGGTTTTGAAGAGGGGTAAGGACTCAGTTTTGCGGAGGTCAGGTGGTAGTGAGTTCCATAACTTGGGGGCCTGAGCGGCTGGATGCTCGGCCCCCCATGGTGACAAGGCGAGCAGAGGGGACAGAAAGATGGAGAGATGAAGAGGATCGGAGGGCACGGGCAGGAACAGAGATATGAATGAGGTCAGAGAGGTACGGAGGGCGAGGTGGTGGATGGCTTTGTAGGTGTGGAGCAGGATCTTGAATTGAATGCGGTATGTGCTGTACTTATTTCCCAGGATCCCGAGGGGCAACAGTGCTGAGGGGTGTCATAGTTTTACTTAAATTGATTTTCAAACACACTTGTCCGTTTCCTCTGCACACAGAGATTGATCCTTCTCCTACGAGCGTGTTCCAACATCATCACTTTATCATCGCCAACACCATCTCATCATTTCTCCTTCTCAGCTATATGAGCACCTCCTTAAAGAAAGCAGTAGAGGGTGAGGGGAGGAAAGCAAGAAAGAAGAGAGCAAGGAAGTGAGGTGAGTAGAAGGGAGAGTGATGTAAAGAGGGTAGAAAAAAGGGATTTAGTGGATTAAAGAAAAGAATAAGAGAAAGAAGTTTCATTAGAGAAGAGAGCAGGAGAAAAGGGGGAGACCTCAGAGTGAGTCTCCCTACTCCAGGGAAGAGGGGGAGGGGAAGAGGAGGTGGTCCTCTAATCAATCCACGGATGCATTGCAAAATCAATGCTGTGTATAATTAGGGCAATCCAAGGGTGAAAAAACAGCCTGCTCTGCATTCTGCATCGTCTGCATCATCTGCAGTGTCCCTGTTCTGCAGGTCACCTCAGAAGGAGGAGGAGGAGGAGGAGAAGGAGGAGAAAACCCTCCTCAAGAAGTCCCCCTCATAACACTACGGGAACTGCAGTTTATTTTAATATGGAGCTCTATGGGAACTGACCAATGACTGTATATAGAATGGACAGCGTGCTTCCGCCTGTCACCGTTCTACGATTTTGAAGCCAAAAAAACCTGTTTCTCTAGCCGCCATTGTGCAGCCAGAGTCTACGCAGTAGAGAATTTCAGGTGGAGCCGAGTAAAAAAGAGAAATAAAAATATTTATTTCTTCTTCTTCAGAAGGTTTAGTCTCCTTTTGGCTCTTATACTGCAGCCAGACACCAGGGGGCGGGGCATCTGCTGGAGGCTTCAGTTTGAGCCGAACGTCGTTACCTCCACTCATTATACAGTCTATGGAACTGACTCACAGCTGAAAACAGACTCTAGTGGACACTCAGGGAACTGCATCTTAAGGCCCTGTTTACACCACAACATTTCGCAGCATTTCACCCTAAAACACAGGCAAACAATGAAAAAAATCTGTATTTACACGGAAATGCTGGGGGGCTTAAGACGCTGTAGTACGCATGTCAGGCCTGAAGATGGCAATATAACTGTAAGAGCCGTATACAGGACAATGGTACAGCGGCTGAAGAAGAGATGAACTGATCATCTGGAGTTCATATTAAAAAAATCTTATGGAAATGCCAAAAAAGTGCGTTAGATACACACTGTGTTGAAAGGCAGTGAGTAGAATCAGCAGCACAAGAATGAAATGGTAGGTTGTTCTAGTTGTTGTTGTTTGGTTCGTGCACGCTGTTGGAAAAATGGTGGTCTCCCACTTTTCAAGAGGTACTATTTAATTTCCCGTTCCTTAAGACAGTACTACTTAAGAATTAATACTAAATTTTCCCAACAGGATAATTAAAGTGTTTCTGATTCTGATTCTGATAATAAGTTATATGACTCCTCACTTTCTAATTACCTTTCACCATTTTCCCGCGTGTTTGTTGATAGGAGGAAAAGATGACAAAGACAGGTCAGAGTTCTCAGTTGAAGCTTGATTTATTTATTACACTAAGTCAAGAATGTGCAACAGAGTCTCTGGGCTCAAATTACGTAGCCGTGACATCAGACAAGTGCTGGGGTCAGTTCACGTACCCCATCTAACGTTTCCTGAACCCTTTTGTGGTCCAAGATCCGCCTCTCTAGACAATCAGTTTTCTATTCTTGAGGCGTTGTCCTTCAGTGCAGCCTGGGTCCAACCATCACTTTTTCTACGTGGTTGTCACTCGTTCACGTGTAGGAGCAGCAGTGGATGTTTACCCAGGAGGGAGTTGTTAATGCACATACAAGCACACACACAAATGATATTATCTGCCACCAAGTAATCACTTGCAGATTTCCATAGTAACAGTTGAGCTTTTCTCTACATCGGTTTCTGTAAACCCCAGTTTCACTTACCCTATCTGATCCCAGCACATGAACACTGTACAAACTTCCTCATTTTGTATAACTTACAGTGTTCTCTTCCTTCTTACTGTGGATATCGATTCGTGATGTCGGCGTTTCACCCTAAAACACCGGCTTTACATTTATGCAGAGACAGTGGAAGCAGCTTAAAAAAACAAAACATACAAAAAAATGCAATGATAACGTGATAATACTTTTGCATTTCACCCGAAAACCATTGTTGTGTACACAGGGCCTAACTTAACATGGAGCCCTATGGGGACTGACTCATGGCTGGAGAGTGGACATTCAGGACACTGCAGTTTTTTTGACATGGACTCTAAGGGGTCTGACTCACCAACCATTGACCTCGCATACAAAGCACATACACACCTTATAATAAACAATATAAGAGATGAAACTGATGCAGAAACATGTCCCCTGCCACGCACAGTAACACACACAGACATACATACACACACACACACACACACATGCACAAACTGCAGACACATGCACATTAAACAGAGTCCTCTTTTTGTGTTTAATCTCTCTAAGTGTTTCTCCCTCCCTCTGTTCCCCTTGTGAGACACTCCTCACCCCTCTGGATGTTACACTCACACAGCCATCAGCTCCTCTTTCTCCTCCTCCTCTCTAATGTATACTCTTCATCATAAATCTCTCCTCTTCCTGCTGAGTCTCAGTTTGAGGATTGCAGCACAGAGTTGGTATCACTTATCAGATTAGATCAGGGCTCTGTTACAGAGACACACACGGACACACACTCTCACACTCACATTCGCTTACACTCACACTCATACTCACACTTGCTGTGTGTACCTGGACCTCTGTGGCACATCATGTGAGTAGCTTTGACCTTAACCTTGATGAAGAGGACCATCGTGTGGGGACCCTCAGGATTTTCATCTTCAGAATCAGTGTCTACTCCAACATAAACAAAAAACAAAATTCCTTTTGTGTGTGTGTGTGTGTGTGTGTGTGTGTGTGTGTGTTTGTTTGTGTGTGTGTGACAGAGAGAGAGACAGAGAGACAGAGGGAGAAAGACAGACATGACCTGTGATGGATCAGACCTCTGGGTGAAAGAGAAAAACAACAACAGAAAGCTGAAATTTTTTGTTACCAATTTGTTGACGGAAGGTCTGCTCCTGAGGTGGACCCGGAGCTCCTCAGGCGAGTCTCCGTCCCTGTCTAATCTGTCCTCAGCGACACTTGTCTGTTTGTACCTGTATACTGGAGATCTAAGGGTGTGGTCATGCTGGCACATCAAAGTGCTGTTCCAGCACCTGACCAGTTCAGCTTGCAGTCTCACTACTCCAGTATACACCAGACTTTGGCATGGTTGCCTAAAAGTATTGAGCGTGATGTGTTCTATGCTGAAGCCCACCTCTCAGCAGAGAGATGGTAACTTTTCTGACACCTACAGCTTCAAACCATAGACTGTATAATGAGTGGACGTAACGACATTCGGCTCAAACTGAAGCCTCCAGCAGATGCCCCGCCCCCTGGTGTCTGGCTGCAGTATAGGTCATAAGCCCCGCCCCCTGGTGTCTGGCTGCAGTATAGGTCATAAGCTGCGTCCCCCCCATGTATTCCAAATATGAGCTGGGAAAACTTTAAAAAATTACGATACCTCGTAGAAACGTTTCTCTCATCTTTAGGCTAAGGTAGTATGATGATGTCATCTGGCTGCATGGTGTTCAGGTGTTTTTTTTTTCTGAGAAGTTAGTTACTCATTAGTTATTGGACGTTAAAAACCGCGATATAAGTTTCGTTTTACGATAGTTGACAGCTACCGTTCGTGAGTAGTTTTTATCGGGGATATAAGAAACTTCGGGAAAGAGAACCAAAAGGAGACTAAACCTCTTGAAGAAGAAGAAATAAATATTTTTATGTCTCTTTTTTACTTGGCTCCTCCGGAAATTCTCTACTGCGCAGACTCTGGCTGCACAATGGCAGCTAGAGAAACATGTTTTTTTGGCTTCAAAACCGTAGAACGGTGAAAGGCGGAAGCACGCTGTCCATTCTATATACAGTCAATGCTTCAAACACAAAAAGTCAGAGCAGAGATGTGTAACGGGCAGGAGCACGGTTCATTTGTGGTCACACTGGCCAAATAAACTGGACTTGAGAGCTCAAGTGTGCTTAAGCATGGTACAGACAGCCAGTGTGAGCGTCTTCCAAGTCAGACAACATTCACTCCTGTCATGTGAACAGATGCTCCTGTTCTTTAACTCCTCACACACATTTCTGCAATGTGTGAGAATGTTTCACAGGGACCTTTGGAGGCTCAGCTGACGCTGTTTCTCTCTTTTTAATTTTTCCGTCTGTTGTTCACTTTACAGACCAATTAGAAACCAGGACCCAACACAAATGAGATTCTTCGTGCAGTGAGTCTAGGAGGACAGGAGGACAAATCCAAATCTTGGTGAATAAGGTTCCTCTGCAGCTTGTTCAGGATGTTCACAGCCTGACGACACGTTTGGATGAACTCCAAAAATGATGTCAGCAGAAATAAATTCACCAACTGACAATTTGTCTCTGAGAGACAAAAGGATACTGAGAGTAAAACACAACCTCTGAGGGTGAGAGAGAAAAGGAGATGAGAAGGGGGTTTTAGAAAACCATTTCTTTTTAACCAAAGAGGAGAAACCCTTGAATATCTCTGCATAAGCTTAGCAAATAAAACAAATAAAGCATCGAAATGTATATGGAACTAGAAACAGAATTATATCTAAAAATAAATAAATGAATCAAATAAAAAATCAGCATTTGAGAGTTTTTTATGTTTATTTAGTTGCGGTTTTGTAAAATGAGTAGTGTCTCAGGAGGTTTTCTCACTGCCATGAGCTCAGGCCCTGATGTGAACCTTCAGTTCCTTGTTGGGAATTAAACTCTAAGGTCTCTGTTAAGACTTGAAGTCCTTCCTTTGGTGTCGTTATTTTTTGGGGGGTGTTGGTTTTTTTTTTTGTTTTCTTTTGTAAAACGTAGGACAAACCAAAGCCCTCGGAGTAAACCTATTGTAAAACTATGGGGGCTTTAAGTCCTGCTTCACATCCAGCTCTGACTCTGTGCGATCAGCCAAAGTGAGGCTCGTCGCACAGAGAGTGGATCTGGATGTGACGCAGGACTTGAGGCCCCCACCCCACAGCTGTTTAGCCGTGCTTGAAGATAGAGGTGACCGGCTTGGAAACGCTCTTAAACAGGGATTTAAAGAAGACTTTTACAGCGCTCACCTCTCTCGGCGCCCTCAGATGCTTCTTCAGAGTCTCAGCGACGTATGTAAGGATTTCTGGATCTTTTTGCAGCACCTTCTTCCAGAGCAAATCCTCACTTACCTCTTTGAGGAGTTCTTCGTGTACTGCCTTCAGAGTGCGTGTCATGTTGTTTGGGCTGAGCTTGATCTTGACCTCAGTGCCCTCCAGCTCTGCCAAGAGTGAGGCAGTTAACGCTGAGATGACACTCTCCTTGTAAGCGTTGTGCTGTTTATCTAGAACTTTCTTCACCATCCGGTTCACCAGTATTGTCACCACAACCTCACACGTCAGCTCGTCCCATTTGTTTACATATGTGTCTTCCTGTGGATCCACTTTTTCCACAAGGACGCTCTCTGGTTGACTTCTTGTGTCAGACGGACCTCCGATGACTCCTTTGATCTTCATCAGAGCAGCGGATACGTGATCTTTTCTTCTCCTCTGTGCCTCGGCCTGCTGGTTCAGCCAATTCCACATGAGCTTCATGAAATAGTCCACTTCAGTCCTGACAAAGCCCATTACATGCACCCTCTGCTTTTTTTCTGGACTCAGATGGAAGAAAATGAACTCAGCCAGCTCCTTCTTAGTCATTTCAAACTTACCTTCTGTGATGTCTCTGGCCATCTGCCTGTAAACGCTCATCACGTCGACTTTCTTCCGCTCTGGTTCATATCTTTGGAGCATCTTATTCACCAACTTATCCATCTCCTCAACAACCGACCCCATGGAGGCTTTGTCTTTCTTCGGGATCCAGTTTTTGCAGATTTTCTTCACTTTGGTAAACGATTTCATGATTAATTCTTTTGCAAACCTCTTGACAAAAAACTGTTCGGTGCATCTGATTACTTTTCTCCAAACGGGACTGTTTGCTTTGATGGGTGTTGGGATCTTTGATTCAGTCCTGGCCTTGTTTTCATCTTCCATATTGTTCCAGACTATTTCAACAATGCTGAAAGCTGAACAGCTAGCGTCCTCATCTAAGCTGGACTGAAATTCGTCAGAGTCTGAACTAGTTTGAAAGAAAGCTGCATCTTGAGCTTCTTCCTTGAGGATAGATTTCACCGCAGAAATTGCTTTTATCTGTGGAGAGATACTGGGTGAAGACCTAATGGCTGTTTCTTTCTCCACCAGGGAGGTGACTGGAGTCTGACTGGAGTCTTCCTCTTCGTCCTCCTCTTCCACCATCAGTGTTGTAACTTCAGCTTCACTTGATGAGTCTGGGATTGTGGAAATCTTTTTGAAGATCTTCACGAACCTGATCATTCTGTCCACAATCAACTTCAACCTCTTTGCAAACGACTTGGACGCCTGCAGTTTCCCTCCCTGACTGGCGAGCTCTGAGTTTATTCTGTCTGTAACTTCCTCTGCCACAAGCCCGGTCACAGCCCTTGAGGTGCTACAGCTGATGATCTCATTGACACCCAACTTTTCCGCCAGTGTCCTTGAGATGGACTCCCCGAGACACTCGTGGATTTGCTCCTCTGTGACACTGTTGTTGGAGCCCTGAGAGGAAGATTTACGAGGAGTTTGTGTTTTGTTTTTCTTCCTCAAAAACTTAAAAATGTGCTTAGCAATAGTGGCGACTATATCAACACTCATAGTCGTGATTATTTCTCTTGTTTCCGGGTCATTGATCCCGTTTTCCAGACGCGCCCACTGTTCTACAGTAATCTTGTCCAGGAAAACGTCGACCACCGGACGGAGTAATTCTGGGGAGACCACTGGAAAGGTCTCCAGCGTTTGTGATTCTGTGTTTTGGTTGTTCATATTCCCAATCTTTGCTTTGATAAAACTGGCACTCTGCTCTGCTTTCTGTGAAACAAATAATGTACTGTACTCTCTGCCTCCAAGAAGTGAAGTGAAGTGAATTCCTCTGTTGTTGCTGTTGCTTCCTGCCTTTCTGTGATGTCATAACTGTGATAGCCAGTGAGAACCTCTGTGTTCTCATTGGTCAGTTTGAAATGTAAACAACTTTTGAAAAAAAAACACTTTCTAACACTGAGTGGCTCTGTGTGGAACAGAAACATTGACTGTTTAATTTTGAAAAACAAAATAACAGAAGAATTCAAAACAAAGCTGTGAAACAGGAAAAAAAAAATGAAAAAGAAATGCACCAAAATAGTTTCTGGACAGCTACTTTTTATTATATAAATACTGACCTAATTATGTTGAAATGCTGACTCAGCATTTCAACATATTGATATTCAACCAAGCGGCAACCTCCGGTCTGAAAAAATGAGACAACGCGGAAGTGCTATAAAGCTGCTGTTCCTCCAGTGACCACTTGAGGCTGGCTCCAGAAGCACCGGAAGTCCTGTACAAGCAGACGGGAAAAAGGGCGTTTTCAGAGCCGAAATCGGCGTATTTAAAGCCTGGTACAAACTCTGTCTCCCGTCTGGATCGCTAATTTTGCTAACGGCACACACTGTGAGGGGAGTGATTTTTTTTCAAACTCGGCCATTTGGAAGATATTAGGATCAAGAGCTTACCCAATCAGAGCCACAGCTCAGATCATGTGACTGACGGGCGGCCAATGGCTGTGAGTTTGGGCACTCGTCACTCGTCCCATTTCCAATATGGCTGCGCCCGCCGTTTAGCCTCAAAACAGAGCTGCAGTAACAGACGGGTGACGTCACAGAGACTATGTCCATGTTTTATACAGTCTATGTATTCAACTTTATTATGTTGAAATGCTGACTCAGCATTTCAACATATTGATCTTCTACTTTATTATGTTGAAATGCTGACTCAGCATTCAAGACTTCAGACTTCATTGGAGGTTTAAAATGTTCACAGATCTTTCCACAGTTGAACTTGTATTCAGCTTTTAGTTATATTCAACAGTTTTTGAGAAATCTCAGTTTAAACAACACTAACTTTTGGGTTTTTCAGCAAAAAAAAATCAGCTTTAACAGCACGGAATGTTGGCAGTTAGAGTGGGAAACGATCTTAGAAATCTCCCAAACAAACTGTCTGAAGGCTACAAAAACTTCACTCCACAGACACAAATTATACATCAAAACAAAGGTAATTTTGTTCCGCTTCTAACAAAAGTGTCATCAAAGGGAAAGATTGTACCCTTTCACTGATTCAGGACCAACTGTCAGATGAACCCTGCTTTTGCTCCCATTCACTCCCATTCATATCCCTGATCAGGAACCTCTGCTCTGTCCCATTTTGAACACATTTTTTACTCGCTTTGACGGGCACATTTTTGGTCCCACACATGGACAAAAATGTGCAGATTCCCTGAAGCCTTGAGGTTCCCATGGTGGGGTCATTTGTGTAACATCTGTCACGGTTTTGGCACAGGACACAACTGTTTCAGAGCTGGTCTCCAACAAAGTTGAGTCAAGGCTTTCTCTGTGACACCGAAGAGAATGTGTTCTATCCCTTCATCTTCGTCACCATGGAAACCACACAGCTGCTTACACTGAGCAATCAGAACACTCAGGAACACACCATAGACTGTATAAAACATGGACGTAGTCTCTGTGACGTCACCCGTCTGTTACTGCAGCTCTGTTTTGAGGCTAAACGACGGGCGCAGCCATATTGGAAATGGGACGAGTGACGAGTGCCCAAACTCACAGCTATTGGGCGCCCGTCAGTCACATGATCTGTGCTGTGGCTCTGATTGGGTAAGCTCTTGATCCTAATATCTTCCAAACGGCCGAGTTAGAAAAAAATTCACCCCCCTCACAGTGGGAGCCGTTAGCAAAATTAGCGATCCAGACGGGAGACAGAGTTTGTACCAGGCTTTAAATACGCTGATTTCAGCTCTGAAAACGGCCTTTTTCCCGTCTGCTTGTACAGGACATCCGGTGCTTCTGGTGCCAGCCTCAAGCGGTCACTGGAGGAACAGCAGCTTTATAGCACTTCCGTGTTGTCTCACTTTTTCAGACCGGAGGTTGCCGCTCGGAACACACACACACACACACACGCACACACACTTCTTCATCATTTCTCATTCCTCCCTTCATTTTTTAAGCGTCAAAATTAAAAAAAATCCTGCATTGCCAATCACCTTTCAGCAATTTTATTCCACAGGTTGAACATTTTTAGCTGTATTGACTGCTATAAAGCAGTATTATTCCACAGGTTAAAAAGTTTCAACTCTTTTACTTCATTTAGCAAATTTATGACACAGGTTTAGCAGTTTCAGCTGTTTCATTGCCTTCAGCAATATTTTTTCACAAGTTTCACATTTTTCAGCATAGACTGCATAATGAGTGGACGTAACAACGTTCGGCTCAAACTGAAGCCTCCAGCAGATGCCCCGCCCCCTGGTGTCTGGCTGCAGAATAGGTCATAAGCCCCGCCCCCTGGTGTCTGACTGCAGTATAGGTCATAAGCCCCGCCTCCCCATGTATTCCAGATACGAGCCGGGAAAACTTAAAAAAATTACGATACCTCATAGAAACGTTTCTCTCATCCTTACTCTAAGGTGGTATGACGATGTCATCTGGCTGCATGGTGTTCAGGTGTTTTTTTCTGAGAAGTTAGTTTCTCATTAGTTATTGGACGTTAAAAACTGTGATATAAGTTTCGTTTTACGATAGTTGACAGCTGCCGTTCGTGAGTAGTTTTTATCGGGGATATAAGAAACTTCGGGAAAGAGAGCCAAAAGGAGACTAAACCTTCTGAAGAAGAAGAAATAAATATTTTTATTTCTCTTTTTTACTTGGCTCCACCGGAAATTCTCTACTGCGCAGACTCTGGCTGCACAATGGCGGCTAGAGAAACGGGGTTTTTTGGCTTCAAAAACGTAGAACGGTGACAGGCGGAAGCACGCTGTCCATTCTATATACAGTCATTGCTTTTCAGCAGTGTTTAATTTCTTAAGCAGTATTATTTAACAGGTTCAACATTTTCTTCAGATTTAAATGCTTTCAGCAATTTTTTTTCATAATAACATTTTTCAGCAGTGTTTAGTGCTTTAAGCAGTATTGTTTCACAGGTTCAACATTTTTTTTAGTTGTTTTATCTGCTTTCAGTAATATTTTTCACAAGTTTAACATTTTCAGCACTGTATAACTTCATTTAGCAGTATCATTTCACAGATTAGACTTTTTTTTTTAGGTTTTTACGTGCTTTCAGCAATATTATTTCACAAGTTTTATATTTTTCACCAGTAGTTTACTGCTTTAAGCAGCATCATTTCACAGGTTCAACCTTTTTTCCAGATTTTCTATGCTTACAGCAGTATCATTTCACAAGTTTAACATTTTCAGCAGTTGTTGACTGCTTAAAGCAGTATTATTCCACAGGTTCAACATTTTTTTCAGATTTTTTAACTGCTTAGAACAATGAGATTTCACAGGTTAGCCAGCCAGCCCGCATCTTCATTGAAGGATCCAACAGCTTTGAAGGAGAAATGATGAAAACTAAGAAACTAGGAAAAAAGAAACAAAACAGAATGAATAAAAACAGGATGGCTGAATAATTCTTATAAAAAAGGGGAGTTATTGCCTGTCCTGGTTTCATCCAAAAACCTAGCCTCCTTCTTGTTGAAATTGATCTCGACCCCTTAGACGAGGCCAGTGTAGTAGTTTCAGGAAACCAACTGTCATTGGCTTCATGTCTGTGGATGCTCCTCAGGGGAGCAGCACTGTGTGAATGACAGACAGAGGTGAGAGAGACTCACATACTCATGGGGTGTTTTAGTTGCTGTTTTTCCCTCCTGCACAGATGGAACGATGTCAGAACATGACAAGGCTGTCTAAAGGCTTTGTGTTTGCCATCTCTGTGCTGGTACATAACTCTGTTTTAAAAGTTGAAGGTTGAAGCTCATAAATGCTTGTGTGACCCAGACATTTTAGATCATAGAAACATTAATGCCACCAGTTACCCAGAGTGCTGCTGAAGCTAGGGAGACATTAGAAATTTCCCAAAATCTAAAATCCTCAAACTTCACTCCATAGACACAAATAAAGCATTGAAATGTATATGGAAATAGAAACAGAATTATATCTAAAAATAAATAAATGAATAAAATAAAAAATCAGCATTTGAGAGTTTTTTATGTTTATTTAGTTGCTGTTTTGTAAAATGAGTAGTGTCTCAGGAGGTTTTCTCACTGCCATGAGCTCAGGCCCTGGTGTGAACCTTCAGTTCCTTGTCGGGAATTAAACTCTAACGTCTCTGTTAAGACTTGAAGTCCTTCCTTTGGTGTCGTTATTTTTTGGGGGGTGTTGGGTTTTTTTTTTGTTTTCTTTTGTAAAACGTAGGACAAACCGAAGCCCTCGGAGTAAACCTATTGTAAAACTATGGGGGCCTTAAGTCCTGCTTCACATCCAGCTCTGACTCTGTGCGATCAGCCAAAGTGAGGCTAGTCGCACAGAGAGTGGATCTGGATGTGACGCAGGACTTGAGGCCCCCACCCCACAGCTGTTTAGCTGTGCTTGAAGATAGAGGTGACCGGCTTGGAAACGCTCTTAAACAGGGATTTAAAGAAGACTTTTACAGCGCTTACCTCTCTCGGCGCCTTCAGATGTTTCTTCAGAGTCTCAGCGACGTGTTTAAGGATTTCTGGATCTTTTTGCAGCACCTTCTTCCAGAGCAAATCCTCACTTACCTCTTTGAGGAGTTCTTTGTGTACTGCCTTCAGAGTGCGTGTCATGTTGTTTGGGCTGAGCTTGATCTTGACCTCAGTGCCCTCCAGCTCTGCCAAGAGTGAGGCAGTTAACGCTGAGATGACACTCTCCTTGTAAGCGTTGTGCTGTTTATCTAGAACTTTCTTCACCATCCGGTTCACCAGTATTGTCACCATAACCTCACACGTCAGCTCATCCCATTTGTTTACATATGTGTCTTCCTGTGGATCAACTTTTTCCACAAGGACGCTCTCTGGTTGACTTCTTGTGTCAGACGGACCTCCGATGACTCCTTTGATCTTCATCAGAGCAGCGGATACGTGATCTTTTCTTCTCCTCTGTGCCTCGGCCTGCTGGTTCAGCCAATTCCACATGAGCTTCATGAAATAGTCCACTTCAGTCCTGACAAAGCCCATTACATGCACCCTCTGCTTTTTTTCTGGACTCAGATGGAAGAAAATGAACTCAGCCAGCTCCTTCTTAGTCATTTCAAATTTACCTTCTGTGATGTCTCTGGCCATCTGCCTGTAAACGCTCATCACGTCGACTTTCTTCCCCTCTGGTTCATATCTTTGGAGCATCTTATCCACCAACTTATCCATCTCCTCAACAACCGACCCCATGGAGGCTTTGTCTTTCTTCGGGATCCAGTTTTTGCAGATTTTCTTCACTTTGGTAAACGACTTCATGATTAATTCTTTTGCAAACCTCTTGACAAAAAACTGTTCGGTGCATCTGATTACTTTTCTCCAAACGGGACTGTTTGCTTTGATGGGTGTTGGGATCTTTGATTCAGTCCTGGCCTTGTTTTCCTCTTCCATATTGTTCCAGACTATTTCAACAATGCTGAAAGCTGAACAGCTAGCGTCCTCATCTAAGCTGGACTGAAATTCGTCAGAGTCTGAACTAGTTTGAAAGAAAGCTGCATCTTGAGCTTCTTCCTTGAGGATAGATTTCACCGCAGAAATTGCTTTTATCTGTGGAGAGATACTGGGTGAAGACCTAATGGCTGTTTCTTTCTCCACCAGGGAGGTGACTGGAGTCTGACTGGAGTCTTCCTCTTCGTCCTCCTCTTCCACCATCAGTGTTGTAACTTCAGCTTCACTTGATGAGTCTGGGATTGTGGAAATCTTTTTGAAGATCTTCACGAACCTGATCATTCTGTCCACAATCAACTTCAACCTCTTTGCAAACGACTTGGACGCCTGCAGTTTCCCTCCCTGACTGGCGAGCTCTGAGTTTATTCTGTCTGTAACTTCCTCTGCCACGAGCCCGGTCACAGCCCTCGAGGTGCTACAGCTGATGATCTCATTGACACCCAACTTTTCCGCCAGTGTCCTTGAGATGGACTCCCCGAGACACTCGTGGATTTGCTCCTCTGTGACACTGTTGTTGGAGCCCTGAGAGGAAGATTTACGAGGAGTTTGTGTTTTGTTTTTCTTCTTCAAAAACTTAAAAATGTGCTTTGCAATAGTGGCGACTATATCAACACTCATAGTCGTGATTATTTCTCTTGTTTCCGGGTCATTGATCCCGTTTTCCAGACGCGCCCACTGTTCTACAGTAATCTTGTCCAGGAAAATGTCGACCACCGGACGGAGTAATTCTGGGGAGACCACTGGAAAGGTCCCCAGCATTTGTGTTTCTGTGTTTTGGTTGTTCATATTCCCAATCTTTGCTTTGATAAAACTGGCACTCTGCTCTGCTTTCTGTGAAACAAATAATGTACTGTACTCTCTGCCTCCAAGAAGTAAAGTGAAGTGAATTCCTCTGTTGTTGCTGTTGCTTCCTGCCTTTCTGTGATGTCATAACTGTGATAGCCATCTCTGTGTTCTCATTGGTCAGTTTGAAATGTAAACAACTTTTGAAAAAAAAACATTTTCTAACACTGAGTGGCTCTGTGTGGAACAGAAACATTGACTGTTTACTTTTGAAAAACAAAATAACAGAAGAATTCAAAACAAAGCTGTGAAACAGGAAAAAAAAATGAAAAAGAAATGCACCAAAATAGTTTCTGGACAGCTACTTTTTATTATATAAATACTGACCTAATTATGTTGAAATGCTGACTCAGCATTTCAACATATTGATATTAAACTTTATTATGTTGAAATGCTGACTCAGCATAGGCATCGGTGACCCCTGCTTTAGAACTTCTTCACTCAGAGCACCCTCTCCTCCCTTAGGTTGGTCATGACCTTATTGAGAAATCACCTTTGAAGGGTTCACAGGGTAGGACCCAATCTCTCAGCTCTCTATAGGCTCGTTTCCACCAGGCAGTCTGGTACGGATCGGTACACTTGGGTAAGGGTCAGATCAGTAAAGCCTGATCCTGTGCGCGTTTCCACAGCCAACCGTACCCTGCTTTATGGGCCGGATGTCGAGAGCCCCGTCAGCTACGTAACGCGTGACGTCACTGCAGCGCTCTGAGCGCTACACAGTGTACCCCGCGAATAAATACAAGGAAAAAGAAATTTGTGGCATTGTAAACAAAGAGAAAGATGGAGGACATCCAGCAACTCTTCTACTTTGTGATCAGCATGTGGCTCTTTATTCCATAACACAATGAAGCTTTGTTGCAGGAAAGGCTGCGTACGGGGTTGTGTGACGGTCTTTTTTACCGCTGTCACACGGGAAGTTACCGATCTTTTAACCAATCAACTACCGCTGTGATTATAGCCCCACCCCTGGGGCCGGTTTGGGACGGCTTGGCACCCCAACGGAAGGGTGCTGAAAAGTGGAGCAGTACAGGCCCCTTATAAGGGGACCCGTCCCTATGGAAACGCTACAAAATGCGTGCCGTACCGAGACGAGCCGACCCTATCCGCTTGGTGGAAACGGGGCTTATGG
Organism: Thalassoma bifasciatum; assembly: GCA_008086565.1. Classification (NCBI taxonomy): domain Eukaryota; kingdom Metazoa; phylum Chordata; class Actinopteri; order Labriformes; family Labridae; genus Thalassoma; species Thalassoma bifasciatum. The sequence continues at coordinate 27,075 of RPOG01000514.1, forward strand.
CTCCTCACCCTGCTTCTTCTTCTGCTCCTCAAAGTGCTGCTCCCTCCACTGCTTCTCCCGATACCTTCTCCTTCTACTCCTCCTTCTCCTCCAATGGCTGCTCCTCCTAATCCTGCTCCTTTAACTGCTCCCTCTTCTCCTCCTCTAACTGCAACTCCTCCTGCTACACCAACTGTTCTCCTCCCCTTTTTCCTCCTTCAACTGCAGACTCAGTTTGACCCATTTTAGCAGCAACCTTGAAACACTGTGAGTACGAGTAAAACATGAATGAACACAAACTGAGGAGAAGGTGGAGGGAGGGGATGACCAAGCGACACATGTCAGTCCTGGTTTGGGTGATGGATATTGGCGGCCGGCTGGCCGCTCAGCTGCAGAGTTTAGTGGACTCAGCAGAAACAGAGATTAGACTCCAGCACCTCACCTTCAGGAAGAAGGGGGTGGGGGGGTGAGGGAGAGGGAGGAGGGCAAGAAGGACTGCTGCAGGCAGGTGAGCAGTGAAACAGAAACGTTTGTAGTCACGTGTCTTTTATAAACCCTTTGGGTCTGATCTACTAAGATTCCAAATACCCAGCAATACATTGCACGATCAAACTGAAAAATTGCACATGCCAAAAGTGGGCGTGTTGTGAGTGATCTACTAAGATATCACACTCAACTGATAACAGGAGTAGAATGCCCTATTTAAATAATGGTTTAGTGTGTGCTGCTGTCTGTTTCCATTGAGAGTTTGAGAGAGCAGAGTGGCTGTAAACCAAAAACTACATTTGAATCCACAGAGTTGCAGATCTATATCACATAAGGATAACCCTCTCATGCAAAATGAAAATCAGCTGGACAACAGAAACCAGCCAGTCCTCTGTGTTCTTGTGATAAAAATGACAGTTCAGGACTTAGTTGGGATATATTTTAATCTTGTACTCAATCACAAAGACATAACTGCTGTGATTGTCCACCGTCACTGTTAGATTTTCTCAGAAATTGAAAAGGGATGTTTAAGTCTTTTAATCTTTATCTGCGCAGGGGAAACACCTGTAAAGGGAAAGTGGTTCACCTTAGATTTTGCTGTTGACATAACCATAATGTGCATATCCTGTCAGCTCTTCAATGAGATAAACTTGTCCTTTACCGCAGCCTGCAGAAAAACGTGCTTTTCATCCGCCCTCTACATCTGAATTTACAGAAAAAAATACTGTACAAAAAACCCTGACACTCCACACATCTAATGATCTACATTGAAGCTGTAAAACAGAAAAACTAAAAATGTTTTTAAAAAATGTAATTATTAATTTAATTATTACGTGCAGAGAAAGAGAGGGAAAGAGAAAGAGAAGGAATCCGCATCATATCGTAGGCTCTGTTTTTTGTGCTTGTTTTTTAAAGAGTTTTCTAAGAGATTTTTAGACCTCTCGGGCTGTGGAGATGTCTAAACATTTGTCTGTAGTTTGTTGTATTTGACTGCAGCTGTCTTTGCCTAAAGCTGTTTTCACCTGCTTTTCACACGTGCTAAATATAGAGTCTAAAACAGCGCCCACAAACTGTTTCAGGTTTGATAAATCATTTTGCCGGTGCCAAATGATCACATTTGCATTTCCTCCTCCCAGAATTTTGCACGTCCTGGTGATCTGCATGCACTCCGCATATTCATTAAGGCAGACGTGCTAAATGGATGGGGCATGCTGTTTTGCTCACATGGGGGACGTAGTCCATGTCTTCACCCTGTGAATAGATCAGGTTTGCGCATGCATTTGAGTTTGCATGTGTTTTTGTACACGCAAACCGCCAGTAGATCAGGCCCTATGTGTCTTTTGTTCTGTGTGTTCCCTGTTTTATTCTGAAGTTCTTGCAACCTATACCTTGTTTTATTTTGTAGTTCTTTTCTCTGTGTTTCCTGTTTTATTCAGAAGTTGTTCTCTCTGGATGGCATGTCTCTTTAGGAGACTTTCTGTAGGTCTTGGTATGAAAGGTATGTACAAAACAATTCAGGCCTGTAGCTCAAAGTAGCTGAAGGGGCCAATAGAAACTGTCTCCAGACCCTATGGACTGTTGGAACGGGATCGGCCTCCTGGTACAAGAGCTGCCCACCAAGGGTAGGGTAGGGTAAGGGGTGTGGGTTCCCCCAACCAACGAGTCATTGTCCCAGATCCGCCACAATGCAACAGGCCCACAACAGACCTTTCTCGAAGCAGCAGCATATTTTTCACCAAGGCAGTGCTATGGAGCACAAAAGCTAAAATAGTGGAATTGTACATTTTTCAAAACGACAGAATTTGGTTGTTTGCACTGTGTGTGTGTGTGTGTGTGTGTGTGTGTGTGTTTGTGTGACTTTGTGTGTGACTCTGTGTGTGTGTGTGTGTGTGTGTGTGTGTGTGTGTGTGTGTGTGTGTATGGGAGAGAGAGAGAGAGAGAGAGANCTGACCTTTGACCCCTGAGTGAAGACCTACCTCAGTGATCTCTGTGCAGTGTAGTGGTGTCTGTAGCTCTGCAGTCTTTATTGCAGCCGTATATCACCATCCCTCAGGCTGCAGGATGCTGCATGATGCTGCAGGATGCTGCTGATTCTGGCTTTAGTGTCTGAAATGTTCCGGAGCGTTCTTTGGGCTCAGCACAGTCTCCTCTGCAGCTGGAGCAGACTCTGATCTATGATCTGTGAAAGTCTTTAATCCTCTGCAGAGTTCCCTCTTTACTGCAGGATGGACACCTCGCTGCTCACTGGGAGCTGACGAAGAGGAGGGAACCTCTGGGTCTGAAGAAGTTATTTTCCTTTTATGTTCCTCTGGTAAGTTTTTTGTCGCAGGCTTCAAGCATGAAGCTCACGTGTTGGGTGTGAATGAGCAGCTGTAAATGTCACAATAGATGATAAGAAAAGCAGAGACTTTTTGACTCTTTTATGACTTTACTTAAAACAGCAGAAAAATAGTTTTGGAGAATGGAACATAAATGCTTATTTTAAAGAGATGAAGATGAATTATTATTTGTAGCTTGAACTCCATGGAGATCAGAGAACATCATGATGCTTTCAGAGTGTCTGTCTGACTACAAAAAAACAAATCTTCAGGGCGATGGAGAAGAACAACCACTGTCTTCACATGAGGTGAAGATTAAGTGACCAGCAAGGGATTCAAAGTGCTTCACCTACCATTGACACAGGTTAGCAATTGCATAGGGACCCGGGCAGACAGGGGCCTGGGAATCAGATGCACAGGGCACAGTTTAGGGTGTCTACACATCCGCATGCAAAGTTTTCCAGAGCATGCTGTTTGCAGTTTGTGTGATCTGGATGAAATGCATGCAGACTGCCTTGATTCTTAAATATCACACCATACAGACGCAAACAGCAAACACACGGTCAGATACCAATTTAAGATGGTTCCATTGATTTACAAAGTCACTCTCTCTCAGTGTTTCATCATATTCCAGTTAGCAGAAGTTTATACAGCAGACCCTGGTGCCAGATTGAATCAAATCTTTTTTTGAAGTCTACAAAGCAAGGGAACAGTTTGTATTAGTTTTTGCTCATTTGTTTTTCTACCAGGGTGCTGAGGGTAAAAAATATGGTCTGTTGTGTGGTAATTTGATAAAAAGACAATATTCGCTGAGGACTTTTTTTCCTGTGAGGAAGTGAAGGAGCTAATTAATTATTAATCGTTAGTTAACTGAATAGAAGTAGTTAATTGATGATCATGCAGAGGATTTTACTGGGGTTGCTGTTGACACAAATCCCACAGTAGTGTTTGGGGCATAGACTGTATAAAACATGGACGTAGTCTCCGTGACGTCACCCGTCTGTTACTGCAGCTCTGTTTTGAGGCTAAACGACGGGCGCAGCCATATTGGAAATGGGATGAGTGATGAGTGCCCAAACTCACAGCTACTGGGCACCCGTCAGTCACGTGATCTGAGCTGTGGCTCTGATTGGGTAAGCTCTTGATCCTAATATCTTCCAAACGGCCGAGTTAGAAAAAAATTCACCCCCCTCACAGTGTGTGCCGTATGCGAAATTAGCGATCCAGACGGGAGACAGAGTTTGTACCAGGCTTTAAATACGCTGATTTCAGCTCTGAAAACAGCCTTTTTCCATCTGCTTGTACAGGACTTCCGGTGCTTCTGGAGCCAGACTCAAGTGGTCACTAGAGGAACAGCAACTTTTTAGCACTTCCACGTTGTCTCATTTTTTCAGACCGGAGGTTGCCACTCGGGTTGGGGTCAACTTTTGTGGAGTGTTTTTCTCAGTCCTTGGTTCAAAACATTGGGGAAGAGGTTTTAAAATGGCTGGCTTGAATTCAGGGTCTGTGCATGTAATTGGGGGCTTGGGCTTTGACACCACCTATGCTCTTCCATGTCTATCTTTTTCATCATCTTCTGAGCACTGTTGTTAGCACGCTTCTCCTCCTATAGCTTTAAGAAAATTTTAAGACATTCCCCAATGTCTAGCTGAGTTATTCAAGAAAAACAGCATGAAAAGTTACCTAAAGAATGGATGGGGAGACTCTCCAGCACACCAAAGAGAACAAAAATATTCCCAGCACGGCTGCCTTGCCATACTTTCTGCTAGAGAGTTCATTTGAACTTCAAAACGCAGCCATTTTTATCCATTATTCGGGAATCTATAAGGCATGAAGGTGGGGTTTATGGATTTTAGTAGGGGAGTCCTCAAAAACCCTGCTTTGACAAAAATCTCCTGAATATCATCTGCCTGAAATTGAAGATTACATCATCCAGAATGAGACAGCAGGGGATGACACAGAAAAACAAACTGTGGGAAACCCACAAAACTTCACTCTGTTGACAAAAATCAAAAATCAAAATGAAGGTAATTTTTTTGAGTTTTTAAGAGATGGAGGATTTAAATAACTTCACCCATTGGCCACTATACTCCCAACTGTCATACAAAACAGGCTTTTGCTCCTACTCATTCCCAATGTGTCACTTTTCATGAACCTCTGCTGAGGACCATCGTAAACCCTGTTTTTAATCGCTGGAAAGGTCACATTTTTGGCCCTAAAGATAAATAAAATTCACATTGTCAGAATTCTTAAATTGTCCTGAAGCTCATGGTGCCATCATTTTTCGGATAGCTCTTACAGTTTTGGTGCAGGGTCAGCTTTTTTAAAGACATATTTGACCCAAAGTCCTGATTACCATTACCGTTACCATAGAAACCACACAACCCCTTTGCAATGTCTTTGTCATTCACACAGCTGTTTACACTAACCAAAAAAAACATTCAGGAGCACAGACACACATGAGGGTTTATCTGTCTCAACCATTGACTGTATATAGAATGGACAGCGTGCTTCCGCCTGTCACCGTTCTACAATTTTGAAGCCAAAAAACCCAGTTTCTCTAGCCGCCATTGTGCAACCAGAGTCTGCGCAGTAGAGAGTTTCTGGTGGAGCAGAGTAAAAAAGAGAAATAAAAACATTTATTTCTTCTTCTTCAGAAGGTTTAGTCTCCTTTTGGCTCTTTCCTGAAGTTTCTTATATCCCCCATAAAAACTACTCACGAACGGCAGCTGTCAACTATCGTAAAATGAAACTTATATCGCGTTTTTTAACGTCCAATAACTAATGAGAAACCAACTTCTCAGGAAAAAGAACACCTGAACACCATGCAGCCAAATGACATCATCATACTACCTTAGCGTAAGGATGAGAGAAACATTTCTACCAGGTATCGTAATTTTTAAAGTTTTCCCGGCTCATACCTGGAATACATGGGGAGGCGGGGCTTATGACCTATACTGCAGCCAGACACCAGGAGGCGGGGCTTATGACCTATACTGCAGCCAGACACCAGGAGGCGGGGCTTATGACCTATACTGCAGCCAGACACCAGGGGTCGGGGCATCTGCTGGAGGCTTCAGTTTAAGCATTACGTCCACTCATCATACAGTCTATGGTCTCAACCACACACACAAAGTCAGGCTTTACCTTACACAATTACACACATACACATACACACAGACACACATGCACGCACACACACAGTGGGGCTTTGCTCTTACATAAGTACACAACACTCGTGAACAAACACAAATACAGTGTATGGACAAATTATTTTTAAGCTAGAATAGCACATTTGTTGGAGTGTGCGTAAGAAGTGGGCATGTCTGTTAATGACCTTGTTAGACCTCTGTTTTACTAGAAACCAAGAGTATGGTTTGTGTTGTGAATCAGAAACAAAATGGAAGGACTTATTGCAACAGAAATGCCCTGCAGCCGCCAAAGCGGTCCCTTACGATTTCTGTGGAAATTGCCTCGTCAGTTTATTTGAGATTCCATTGTGCCACATGCCTTCTTGGTTTCTAGCAGGTCTTTGAGCCAGAATTTTTCCCAGTTGGTTCATTCCGAACAGAAACAGTTTTTAACATTTGGGTTTCATCCCATCATTTACAAACCTTGTTAGAACAAAAAAATATTGTTCTCGAACTGGTTCATGTCATTCCATTTCAGCCATAGTTGATGGGTGTCACATTAACATTTCAACATGGGCTGTTATTTCCCACAACGGACACACCCATTCACCTGGCCTGTGAATTATCAAGGGTTGACATTAACGTACATCTGCCACTGACCTAGAGGGCAGATCTCCTGTTTTACTTACAGGCCAGAAGAGACTACAAATCCATTCCTACAACAAAATAAGTCATCTTTTCCATATTCAACTTACTTGTCTGCAACTTTCTGCATTGATCAGCAGGCTTAGCAAAACTCCAGGGTGGTCTCATCAGTATGGCTAAAATTACCTCTGCCGCTTTTTTTTTTTTAATATAATTTGAGTGACCTTTAAGTAGCTAAAACTGACATGTGAAGGGATGTACTCACAAATCCCTGTTTTGGGCAGGTAGATCCTCATGTTTTTCTTTATTCAATGTGTCCCAGTTTTCTCTGATTTTTGTTTTTTTGTTTTTTTTGGATGCCTCAATGGCGTGGATCTAGTCTCTGACATGTTGGTCCATCTTTTTTCCTACTTTGTTTTGATACTGTTTTAATATTTCACTGTAATGCAGGCATGCATCCCTCTCTCTCTCTGTCACTCCCTCTCTCAGTCTCTCATTCTCTCTCAGTCACTCTCCATCTCTCTCACCCTCTCAGTTTCTTGATCACCCCCTCTCATCCACTCTCTCTGTCTCCCAGCCACCCTCTTTCCCTCTCTCTCTTGGTCCGTCCGTCTTCCTGATTTGTCCTTCAGCTCAGTCAGTACTCCCTCTCTCTCTCCTTCCCTGGCAGAGCTGTCCTCTTTCTAACTTTACTGGAGCTGCTGCAGGAGAAGCAAGGGACTGACGCACTGACTGCCTGCTCATCGCTGTCCTTATTTTTTTCACCTCTTACAACCACTACAGCTCTTTTTTTTGTATATATATTTAAATATATTTTTTCAGTCTTGAACACAAACCTCTGAGTGTTTCTTCCTGCTCACTTTATCTCCCTCTCTCCACTCTGTTTCTACCTGCAGAGCATTTCTTTTTCTCTGGTCCTCCTTTTTGATTCCATTCAGCTGCTCCTTTCCTCTCCATCTCTCCCCCTCCTCTCTGCGTTCATAAACTCTTCCTCGCTGATTCAGCTCAGAGACTGCAGCTTCTGTCAGCCAAGAGATTGTCACCTCTGTGACAGGTAGGAGCAACATTTCTACACTTTGAGTGAGTGTAAGTGTCTGTGAGTATGTACAAGTGTCTGTGAGTGTGTGTAGGTAAGTGTCCGTGGGTGAATTTGAATGTGTGTTTATGTCTGCATGCACACTTTCTTTCTGTTGCTTAGTATTGTTCTCTCTCTAACTCTCCATCTCAACACCACCACCCCCTCCCCCTGTGCCTCCATGTTTGAGTGAGAGTGTGGACAGGTGACTGTAGAAACACCCCCGAAGCTCACTGTTCATGCAGACAGTCTGTCCCAGCAGGACCTCTGGTCTACCTAAACACCACATGCGAAGCATGCACCACAACACTTGACCCCAAGCTCCCCCCATTCTTTTAATACACACTGCTCCCATCTGGACGCAGATACAGATCCATAGCTGTGATGGTAGCTGATTAAGGAGCTTTGTTCCCTCTGTCATTGCCCCCCCTGAACAAAACACTCTGGTAACTGTGGTGTGTGTTGTGTATGAGTGTAAGAGTTTTTGTTATTTTGATGGTGCATGGTATATGTGGGAAAACTTGTTTGGTGTGTATGGGTATTTTCCTCTGTACTAAGATGTACTAAAAAAAATTTCTCTAAAAGGACGCTTAAGCTCTGTGTATTCACACACACACACACACACACACACACACACACACACACACACACACACACACACACACACACACACACACACACACACACACACACACAAAGAGCTTTTTTGAGTATGGCTCAATATGTTCGATGGGTTAGTGTGCTAGCTTGGCATTATGTTAAGGGGCTTTCTCACAGCAGTGAGTCCAGTTCTTTTAGCCAACTTTCTGTAGTTTGTGCATCACAGCGCAATGTGTCGTGTGAAACACACACACACACACACACACACACACACACAAAATTGCTTATCCCATCAGCAGCTGTGTGTCTCTGGAGGATTGTAACTGCTGGAATGAAAGGGCAGAGCGGACAGTCTTCTACACCAGACTGCTATACAGGAGTGTGTGTGTATATGTGTATATGTGTGTGAGTGTGTGTATGCGTGTGTGTGTGTGTGCGTGTTTGGTGTGTGTGCGTGTGTGTGAATGTGTGTGTGTGTTTGGTTGTTTGTGTTTGTGTTTGTTTGTGTTTGTTTTCGTGTTTGCATGTGGAAACCCAGTTTATTCACTGCTTTTGATTTACAAATCCTTTGTTACCTGGCTGACAGAGAGAGACTGAGAGACAGAAAGGCAGACAGAGACAGAGAGACAGAGACGTACTGTATATGGGCCATTCTTTTGAATCTGTTGAGTCTTTTATTCTTTTTTGGCAAAGGGATTTATCAATTTCCTTCAGGTAATGCCTTTCATCTGTGAATACTTATACACATCAGGCCAACTCCAGTTGTACAGATGAACATACACAAAATGCAAGGAACATGGTTCCACATCATTGAATCCTGGAGGAACATCACCCACGAGGTGTAGAACAAGATGGCTAGCTGTGCGCTCAGTCTGCAGCACACAGCCAGTAGTCAGTTCTGATTTTATGTGTAACTGTGGTCACATTGTTTACACACAAGCGTTCAGCTGCTAGCAACCTGTAGCATGTTGATGCTAGCTGCTGCAAGACCTGTTGTCCAATATCCCTGTGAGCTGAGGGGAAGGGAAGACAAGGATGACATGCTGGTACTGCGGTGTCTGCTAAGAAGAGTTGACATTAACCTGTCCTTTCAACCATCATTGTGGGCCCAAAAGGTTTACACCCCCCCGCAGAATTTCTGATTTTTTGGCCTTTTTTCAGAAAATATGAATGATTACACGAAATCCTCTTTATCACACATGGTTAGTGGTTGGGTGAAGACATTTATTTATTTATTTTTTTAATTCTTTTTAAACCATAATGACAACAGAAACTTCAAAAATGACCCTGTTAAGAAGTTTAAACAACTCTGGTGGTTTTGTCCTGATAAATGCACAAAAGTGAACACAAATGTGTTTGAATGTCTACTAAAGGTAACCATCCTCACCTGTGATCTATTTGCTTGTACTCAGTGTGTGTATAAAAAAAAACCAACATGGTCATTTTTGAAGTTTCTGTTGTCATTGTGATCTAAAAAGAGTAAACACAGTAGTTTGTTGATAAATGTCTTCACCCAACCTCTAACCATGGGTGACAGAGAGGTTTTTGTGTTACCATTCATATTTTCTGAGAAAAGGCCAAAAAATCAGGGAATTCTGCTGGAGGGTGTAAACTTTAAGGCACAACTGTATAAGACCTTTATCCAATAAGGTTGAAGAGCTGGCCATGCTAGATCTTCCTATTTCTGTCCATTCAGTACAACTACTGGACATAAAGTTATGACTCTCCATACATCTCTAACAATCTACATTTGGGAGCAACAAAACACAGAAAAACCAAGGTAGTGTCACAACAATATGATTAGAATTTTGCCTCTGACATGGTCCTGCGTCCTAAGACAGCGTGGCCTGTGCCAAACTATTGCACAGAGAGAGAGCGAGAGAGAGAGAGAGAGAGAGAGAGAGAGAGAGAGAGAGAGAGAGAAAGGAGAGAGAGAGAACGGGACTACAAACATAGAACAGGCTCAGTTTTTGGTTGTTTTTTAGACCCCTTGGGTTTTGGAGATGTCTAAATATATGTCTGTAGTTTGTTTTATTTGACCACAGCTGTTTGTGCGCAACACGGTGCAACACTGTCTGCAACTGCCTTTCAAATGTGTTAAACACATAGACTGTATAAAACATGGATGTAGTCTCCGTGTCGTCACCCGTCTGTTACTGCAGCTCTGTTTTGAGGCTAAACGACGGGTGCGGCCATATTGGAAATGGGACGAGTGCCCAAACTCACAGCTATTGGGCGCCTGTCAGTCATGTGATCTGAGCTGTGGCTCTGATTGGGTAAGCTCTCGATCCTAATATCTTCCAAACGGCTGAGTTAGAAAAAAATTCCCCCCCCTCACAGTGTGTGCCGTTAGCAAAATTAGCGATACAGATGGGAGACAGAGTTTGTACCAGGCTTTAAATACGCTGATTTCAGCTCTGAAAACGGCCTTTTTCCCGTCTGCTTGTACAGTACTTCCGGTGCTTCTGGAGCCAGCCTCAAGCGGTCACTGGAGGAACAGCAGCTTTATAGCACTTCCGTGTTATCTCATTTTTTCAGACCGGAGGTTGCCGCTTGGTTAAACATAGGCGCCAAAACACCAACCAAAATCAGTTTCAGGTTTGAGAAATCACTTTGTAGGTGCTAAATGATCACATTTGCATCTCCTCCTCCAAATGTAGAATACCCAGGAAATAGCACCAGAGTTCCATTATTCAGCACACTGAAAACCGTGACAGTGCCGCTCTTGAGACATCAATAAAAACACATGTTGAAAAAGTCTGCCATATGAATACAGCCAAAGAGAGGACACGAGAAGTAAAAGGAGGGTTGGAGAGAGGATGGCAGGAGAGAAAAAGGACTAACTCTTCCCTATTGCTCTGCCTTACCCCTCACTTGTTGGATATGCCCCTTCTACTAAATAGATTTTGTTCCAATAGCCAAAACAAAATGTATCCTTATGACTTCACTATTTTATGACTTACCTCTAAACATCTGGCTTTGGCTTCCCCAGTGGCTACAGATCCTCAACTACCTTTTGACATAGAAAAAGATTAATTAGCTCAATGTTCTTCTCCGTGGAGAGCAATAATAAAAACACAACTTGTGTTAAAGGAAGATAAGAAGAATGGAATTACCTTTGTAAACCAAATCGTGAAAAAATAATTTAGAAGAGACCATTAAGCCCAGCTTTTACTCCTTATTAAAATCACATGCTCTATATATGTCTGTATGTATGTATGTATGTATGTATGTATGTGTGTATGTATGTATGTGTGTATGTATGTATGTATGTATGTATGTATGTGTGTATGTATGTATGTCTGTATGTATGTATGTGTGTGTGTGTGTATGTATGTATGTATGTATGTATGTGTGTGTGTATGTATGTATGTATGTGTGTGTGTGTGTATGTATGTGTGTATGTATGTATGTATGTATGTATGTGTGTATGTATGTGTGTGTGTGTATGTATGTATGTATGTATGTATGTGTGTGTGTGTGTGTGTATGTATGTATGTATGTATGTATGTATGTGTGTGTGTATATGTATGTATGTATGTATGTATGTATGTATGTATGCATGTATGTATGTATGTGTGTGTGTATATGTATGTATGTATGTATGTATGTATGTATGTATGTATGTGTGTATGTATGTATGTATGTATGAATGTATGTATGTATGTATGTATGTATGTGTGAAGTTACACTCCAGTGGGAAAAAAATGTGTGTGAGAGACACACAGTGAGTATGAGAGACAGGCCCTTTCTCAAACCAAACCCTACACGCCCCCCTCCGTGACAGAGTGCACTCCGTCAGAAGTCACACTCACAGCTGAATAAAGAGGCCTTCATCAAGTTGTAGGGTTTAATTACAGCGGCAGCTTTGGGACAAACTTCCCCTCTGTTCTGCGGAAACTGCTGTGCGCCTGCGAATAGGGTTGTCACAATTTAAATTTTTTGAATCACGATTGTTGTGAGAGGAAATGTTGCGATTTTATGGTTATTCACGATTATTAACAGTATGAACAAAAAAAACCCAGAGATTTTAAGTTTTTGTCTTTAAAACATCTTTAATGATGCTTGTTCTTGTGAACATTCACTGTCCTTTAAATTAAAACATTTCAGTACTCCTTTATATTACATATAATAGTGTAATACAAAACAAACGCACCCTTTTCAATGCTGTGTGTGTTTACGCAGCAGCTGACAGCCCCCAGTGAAACAGTCTGAAGACAAACAGTGAAATTATCGCAACTATCAAGACCCTCAGAATTAAACTAAACACAGGTTTATTCATACTGGTCTTGCCATCCTGCTTTGCTAATCTAAGGTGGAGGCACTAACACACAGAGTGGAAAGGTATTAGTCGTGTCATTTCTATACCCAACCACACATGGAACCGGGTGGTAATAGGGTGGGTTGGAAAGAGAAGAGGCTAGGAGAGTTAGGAGAATGACAGAGAGGTGGTTAGTACAGGGGAGGCTTGGAGACTGAGGAAGAGGGTGAGAGCAAAGAGGAGGCCAGAGGAGACCAAGAGAGTGAGGAGTACAGTAGTTAAGCAGAGAGTGAAGGGGAATGGGTACAGAGAGGTGGTTAGTCAAGAGTTCACCCTCCACTTTGTCCTGCCCTACCCACAAAGTAAATGGGTCAATGACAAAAAGAGGGTCAAAAAACGTATTTTTACAAAGTTCTTTGAAAATGGATAAAAAATATATTTCTGGGTGAAGAATTACGTTTTCTAACAGATTTCAGTAGTTGACCAACATTTCAAAGTTTTTAGGTTCATTATTTTTTAGTATTTTTAATTTGAGCACCCAAAAATGTCAGGTGGCGCAACCAAATATATGAAAATATATTTATATGTTCCTGTTATTTTTTCTGTGTGAAATTATTGGCAAGTATCTCTCAAGTGTCTGTAGTGACTCATACATTTTCATTTTGTGTGTTTCATTTCTTTTATTTGTGAATAAGATAAATAATTTGATGTTAAAATAACATTTCACATTATTACATTGGTTGTACCACCTGACATGGAAATTGTTCCAGTCACCAATGAAGTGAAAAAACCTTTTTTATCAGTATTTCAGAGAAATCTACAAACTTTTCCACTTGGTCACAAATGTCATTTGGGCTCCTCTGGCTGATGCAGTTTCCTGTTTCCTGTTTTATTCTCTTCACTTTAAAATAAAAGTCTGATGTTACGGTTGCACCACCCTGACATTTGACAAGGTGAAAATTACGGGACAAAAGTTTTTTAAATTTCTCAACAACTTTAAAATTCTTTGTATTTGCAAAGAATGTTTCATTTAAAAAGGTTCAAGCATAAAATAATGCCACTGTATTTTTAATTTCCATTTACAATAACTGACATTCAATTTTTAGAGTTTAATTACTGTGGATACTTGTCAGGACGGTTGCACCACCTGACATTTTGGGGGTTTGAGGAACCAAAACACAAAAAAACATGTTATATTTTAATAGTTTCAAGATGTGTTCAAATAACACAGGTTTCATAGAATAAAGAAATACATGTGATGAAATACTCAATTCATGATGGAAGGAAATATTGCACTGGGACACAAAAAAGGGACGTCATGTTATTGACCCATATGTGGTGGACAGAGACAATTTTTTTTCTTTTTTTACTGAACTAATTTTTACAGCACAGTAACTTATTAAAATCAAACCTTTGATGACAATATGTCTTTTCGGGGTCACCATACGTCTGAATCCAACTGGGTAGACCACAAGTGGGTTGCAATCTGTCTAGCTGGTGACAACGTCGTCTTAAAGGCTATTAAATGATTCTGATACCAAGCAAAATATAGACAAACAATGAAACTCATCCCCCACTAAAACATATTTGTAGAATCTCTTCAAATTCAGGCTTTCCAGCAGTTGGACCACATGTAACCATTACCCCATTTTTGTTGTTGATCCCTCTAGTGAGAACACGAGAAGGATGTCACATTCTTTGTGATATTAACTTGACTAATATCTGGATATTTCTGTCTGAGAGCCAAGACAACCTTGTCATTCAAAACATATATCAGGACTGTGGGGACATTTGTCACTTCAAGATTTGATGCACTGAGACTGGATGAATGTAAGTTAGAACTGATCATTTGCTGGTGTTTGTTTGCCAGAGTAAGCACAATATCCCTGACATTATTTGTGTTGGGCTACTTGTTTAAAAAGCTCAAATCTTATTGTAGGAATAATCATGTTTCACTCAAAATCGTTGTGTTTGTGATACAGACCATTAAGAATGTGTGTCCCTTGAGGTCAAAGAGAAACGAGAACGTATTTAATGACATCATAGTTTAACTTTTTTTGTTAGTTTTGATTAATTAATGAATAGAAAAGCTCAAAGTTGTACTCGTCCAAATGTGCACTGCAATCTTGTAAATCTGTTTAACAAACAGAACATTAATCCTGTGTTTTACCAGCAATGTTTATCACCTTAGGCAGGATGGATCATGTTACTGTGAATCTGAGGGGGACATATCGCCCTAAATCTCATGCCATCTGCCCGCATGTGACCAATCTCACATTAAGGTCCATCCTTACATGCAGGCCCATTCTCATCCCAAGGTCTGTCCTTATTTTCAGGTCAAGTCTTCACCTATGGGTCCAAACCTCATCTTCAGGTCTAGTTCTCACCTTTAGGTCCTGTACATAAGATTTAGGTTGTTTAAGCTCATGCAAAGCAGATGTGACTTTGCAGGATATAGGAGTTGCAGACAGGTGTGATACGTGTGTTCTCAGTGATAAGTTGATAAGTTGAGGGTGTCTGAGGTCTTAACTCACTTAAAGTTGGTCACAGAGGGTTCAAACTTACCTGAGCTTAATGTGCAGCCTGGCTACTCAGATCCCAGGCTCCAAGGTTCAACTGGATCTGTGATGATTCATGGACAGGATGCACTGTACATACACACCTCCTGCCCCCACTGATGTTAGCAACCCTTCAATTCATTAAAACACGCACTCAGCCGCTCTGCATCTTACTATAAATTAGTATTGATTCATCAGAGTTTGTGTGCATGTGTGTGCTTGTGTGTGTGTGTGTGGGAGGAAGAGGGGTAATGGGCAAGGGGTCTCTTGTGAGCTGGGTTCACTCAAGCAACAAGGGCAATTGGACACACACACACACACACACACACACACACACACACACACACACACACACGCACACACACACACACACACACACACACACACACACACACAGAAACAATGTGACTGTAACACTGAGCAAGGAGAGAGAGGATGCTGAGTGTTGTGGAGGTGCATAGCATAAGAGCCTATAGGCTGCATCATGGAACAAGAGAGATGGGGAGAGAGAGGGAGAGAGAGGGAGAGAGGGGGAGAGAGTAGAAGGCATACTGAAGGGTAGAGAGAGAGAGAGAGAGAGTACGAGCGAGAGGGATGTTCTCTGTATTGAGAACTGGGGGCACTGAGATGAGAGCACCCAAAGATAGAGAGCAAGAGAAAGAGAGAGAGGGGGAACAATTCCAGGGCCTGGAATACCTGGGACACTCTGAGAGGAGCGAGAGGAGGAGCTCCCTCCTCTTCACTTCTCCTCCTCTGAAGTGCTGCTCTCTTTGCTGCATCAGCCAGCTAGAGGAGGAGGATATAGAGGTAGGGGATAGGGGAGGAGAGGTGCAGATGGAGGAGGTGAGGACAGTTGGGGTCCAATATCCATCTGTAGGTAAGTGCCACGCCTCCCCCATTCTTAGCTGTCCTCTCCACTGTGCGTGTATCTTGTTGCTTGTGTGTGTGTGTTTGTGTGTGTGTGTGTGTGTGTGTGTGTTTGTGTCTGTGTTTGTGTCTGTGTCTGTGCATGCTGATGCTCCCTTGTGGACAGAGTCCTGTTTGGGAAACATACTTCTTTATACGCCCATATTAACCAGAGAATCTATGGAATGTAAAGAAGTATGTGTTTCAGGTCAGGACCATTCAGCAGAGCATCGTCTCATCACCCCAGGGCGAGAGTCCAGAGGGGCCCTGAAGTAGTCTTAAAGAGTCCAGAGGGTCTCTGGTGTAGTCTTGCTGGGTCCCAAGGGGCCCTGGTATAGTCGTGAAGAGTCTGCTGGGGCCCTGGTGTAGTTTTGGTGAGTCCTGATGGGCCCTGGTGTAGTTTCTGGATGTTTTTTTTCGCTCTGAGTTCAGAACAAAAATCCTGAATTTTTTTTTGTTTGTTTGTTTGTTAAAGGTAATTTTGGGCTTGTCTATCTTTTATATGAAAGGAGGGGAAACAGGGTGAGAGAGGTGAATAACATGCAGAAACAGGCCACAGGCCACAGGCTGGACTAGAACCTGGACCACCCATGTGAGGAAGAACCTCATGGAGCATGATCAATGACTGTATAATCGGTGGATGCCATGACAGTCGACTCTAAGTGAACGCCTCGACCCGTGTTGGCTGACAGCAGTGTAGGTCAAAATCTCAATCCCCTCATGCATTCCAAATAAGCGGAGGTAAAACTTTGAAAAACGATTACACCTCTTAGAAATGTTTCCCACATCCTTACACTGCAGTGGTATGAAGATGTCATTTTGCTACATTGTGTTCAAGTCCTCTTTTTACTGAGGAGTGGGTTTTTCATTGGTCATTAGATGATAAAAACCCAGGTTGTAAGTTTCGTTTGATTGGTTTGGCAATGATTGGAAGCTGCTGTTCATGAGTTTTTTTTGTCAGGGATATTAGAAACTTCAGGAAAGAGAGCCATAAAGAGATCATACCTTCAAAAGAAAAAAAAGGTGTTTATTGCATTCTTGTTAAACTGTAATGCTGTACTTCGCAGACTCTGGCTTCACAATGGCTAGCAATTACGGCTCCAGGAAGGGGGTTCTTTTGGCTCCAAAACCCTTCAAATGTGAAGTCACGCTGTCCATTCTATATGCAGTTTATGAGCACAACCTACACCACTAGACCAGTGGTTCCCAACCTTTTCCAGCTGTGGGCCCAGTTTTAAATCTCAGAAATGTTAGCAGCCCACTTCTGACCCATTAAGTACGGAGGATACAAAACCCCTGATCACAACCCATTTGTAAAACCCTAAATGAAATAACTGGTTGATGATGTTACAGATTTGTTACAGTAACAGTTTGTTACAGTTTGAGTCATTTATTAAATGTTGGTTTTTAATACATTCTTTGTGGGGCTTATCAGGCTTGGCACTTTTGTTACATTTTTGACAAGTTATTACATTTCGGGTCATATTACATATTTTGTATAACATACTGGGTTGTTGCTACGTTTCGGGTCATGTTATCTGTTCGCCACAAACACTTTTTATATGGGAATATCTGAACATATTTAATTTCCCAACCGAATATGTAACCGAGCTTTAACATTTAAAACATTATACTGCATATTTGCTTCTTGTGTCTTAATATAATTACACTCCACTAAAATCAGACTATTTTGGAAATGATTTGGCGGCTCACTTGCAGTACCTTCATGGCCCACAGGTTGGGGCCGCTGCACTAGGCCATCTGCGCTCCACACATCTTGAATTCTTTACTCAACTCCTTTTGTTGTCACTCAGCACACTGTAGTCTGTTGTACTGTGAGACTGCTAATGCTTACATACACACACACACACACATACAGTGTGTAGTTGTTAGCAAGTGTTGCAGTGACTAAATGTTGTCTAATGTTTGAGGGTCAGTCAAAAAGTGGCCACAGAGTGCCTCAGAGCATCTTCGTCTGTATCTGTGCTCAGCTTGTCAGTGTCATTCCAAAGTGGTTACCCTGATAGAAAGTGTATCCCCTGCTGCGGGAGTGTACATGCATTCAGAAGGGTGGAGCTACAGTTCTGTGTTAAGATATCAGATTAGCACATTAATTCAACCCAATGTGGATTGTTGCTATCATGCTTTGAATGTTTAAAGATGTCGGTAATAAAGCACGTGACATTTCTACGTAAATAAATGCTTTTACTACTCCTCATTACGTGTTGCCCAAGTTAATAATAATAACAATAATAAAACATTTTATTTATAGAGCGCTTTTCTAGATACTCAAAGATGCTTCACAGACATTAAAAACATCAAATAAAACAACACAGTCATGATAACAATAATAATAACCTATAACAATGAAAACAAGACAAAACAAAACCAAAATCAGTTAGACATTAAAAACACTTCTAAAAAGATGCGTTTTGAATGTGGATGGGTTTGGACAGGCTCGGATGTGTTGTGGTAAGGTGTTCCAGAGGGTGGGGGCAGCGACAGAGAAGGATCTGTCCCCCCAGGTTCGGTGCTTGGTGTTGGGTGGTATAGAGAGGAGGTGGGCTTCGGATGAGCGGAGATCTCGGGAAGGGGTGTAATGATGGAGCAGGTTGGAGAGGTAGGAGGGGGCCTGATTGTGGAGGGCTTTGTGGGTGAGGTGGAGAATTTTAAACTGAATACGTTGGTTGATGGGGAGCCAAGGGCTTAATAGTATTGTAGCGCTGTCTGACAATTTCTTGTCCTTCTCCTTTTTCAATATAAAGTGTTATATTGCCAAGCAATTAGCCCGCTAATGAAATGTAATACTCTGAGAGAACTAAATTGAAACACACTACAATTAAGTCTGTAAGACAAAATCCATCCAACTTCTGATACAGTAACATCAACACCACAGAGAGACAAATGGCGACACAGGGCTGATGACCATAGCCTGCTTCACTGTGCCTGCCAGAAAATGTATCCCCCACTCTAAAATTACCAGGTGTGATAACATCTTGTGGTTAATTTTGTAGACATTTCTGATCATTTGTAAGAAAACTTGAGAATAAGGACTAGTTTTATGAAACACAGCAAAAGTTATCAGGGGACACAAATTATTCCCGCCCTTGACAATGCACCTACCAAAAAAAGAAGCCCTTTCTATGATCCCCGGGTGATGTGATAACATCATGTAGTTTATTTTGTAGACACTACTGATCATTTATATAAAACCTCGAGAATTGGGACTTATTTCATCAAACACAGCAAAAGTGATAGGAAGATACAAATTATTTCCGCCCTTGACAATGCACCTGCCAGAACAAGTATCCACCATCACTTCTGCTGTGTTTGATAAGTCCTAACTCTCAGATTTTCTCATGAATGATCAGAAGTATCTACAAAATAAATAACATTATGTTAACGCAGCACCTGGGGATTATAGAGGGGGGATACATTTTATGGCAAGCACAATAAAGTAGGCTGAAATAACAAGTATCCCCCTATAACATTTGCTGTGTTTAATAAAACTAGTCCTTATTCGCAAGTTTTCCTACAAATGACCAGAAATGTCTTCAAAATAAACATTTCTGGGGGGGCATTTTCTGGCAGGCACAGTGAAGCAGGTGGTGGTCATCAGTCCTGTATCATCATTTGTCTGTGTTGAGAATTTCTGAATTATTGCTATGACATTATGATGATCAACAGGGGGTTGGTTAAAAAACAAACAAAAGAAGCTTAAATAAAAAGATAAGATGCCCCGTGGAAAGGAACATGAGTTATAGCAGTGCTGCTGTAAGTTCATCAGAGCCTATAATTCTGGTCAAAAGCTGGTTTTAAGTTTGGCAGGGTATTAAAATGCTCTCAGTGGTGTTGATTTTACCATATCAGAAGTTGGATAGATTTATCCTACAGACTTAATTGCAGTGTGTTTGAATCTAGTACCCAGAGAGTATTATGTTTAGTAAGCGGGCTAATCGCTTAGCAGTATTACACTTTATATTGTAAAAGGAGTAAGAGATGACATTGTCATACAGCATTACAATACTTTTAACTTGACCAATATGTGATGAAGAATAGCAAAAGTATTTATTTGGGTAGAATTAAGGTAGGTATCTACATTATTGAACATCTTTATAAACTCAAAGCATGATGGTAACAAACCACAATCAGTTTAATTAATAGGCAAAACTGATATCTGAACACCGAACTGTAACTCCCTCCATCACTTCCGTATGATCTCATATATAAATACAGTATTTGACCTAGTTAGCATCTACTCATCTCTGTTCAGGTGTTGTGGACAGAGACTGTGCAAAGTTGGTTATAATGGCAATTAGTCAAACCTGCAGTCCCTTTGGTGTCCACTAGAGTCTGTCTCCAGCAATTAGTCAATACCCATTGAGCTCCATGTTAAAATAAAGTGTGTTTGTGTTTGTGTGTTTGTTTGTGTGTGTGTGTGTGTGTGTGTGTGTGTGTGTGTGTGTGTGTGTGTGTGTGGCTCTTGTATGTTGGAGGGGGCTGGGGGTGTTGTTCTGTCCTTTTGCCTGTGTCAGCAGGATAAAGCTCTCATGCGGACATTTAATATGCAATGATGCTATATTCTCTCTCTCTCTCTCTTCTACACACACACACACACACACACACACACACACACACACACACACACACACACCTTTCATGAACTACCTCTATATTATCAGCAACCCTTTTTTTAGTGATTAAATTGGGGCTTATGTTTATGTAAAGCTATTGCGCTCACAGTCATGTTACTGGCACTTGTAGAGGACTGGGATGTTTATTTCAATTCCAGGAGAGTCTGCTGCCTTAACCTCTTAGTTCCCACTGTTGTCTGACGCCATCAAAGTTTAAACACTAACGACTTCGTCAAGCATCAGAATGCTACACGGCGCTCCAAAACTTTGATTCTTCACATTTCAGCTGCTAGGTTCATTTTACAGTTTACTTGACCGACAAAACGTAATTAGTAAGAGAATCGCTCTGATAGCAGTCACAACATCTGTGAGGTCATACCTGTTTGGGGTCCTGAAGTCTCTGTAGCCCCCACCTTGAATACACTGTTAAAAAAATCAAAGCTCAGAAAACTTAATATATCAATGCGACTCGATGGGATAGATTTATGAGTTTTCTCAACTTTTTAACAAGTTACTGACAAAGCAAGGATTTTCAAGTTGAAACAGAAGTTCTGTCAACATGTATTTTTTTGTTTTCCTTATCATGATTTTCTTGTTGAGCAAACAATATACGTCTTGCTTGAATAACATCACCCTCTGCCTTGACACAATTAGTATATTCTTGTTGAATAAACATCAGTTTGTGCATCTGCACCACTACAAGTTCTTTTTAGGCCAACATTGATTATCTTTCTTCAATGGTACATAATTTGCCTTGGGTAAATAAAGATATTCTTGTTGGATAAATAAAATAAAGTGTGTCTGTTCTATTGTAAATTCTAGTAAGACTAACCATAAAATCTGGCTTCCCTGCCATGCATTTCTACCTTCAATGTAGGCTTACTGAGTCAGAAAACTTATTTACTCGGCAAAGCTTTGTTTTATTGCACATGTAAACCTCACTGTCAAGAAAAAATGTGCTGCAATGACAAGAAATAACAGTTTGTTCTTTTTTCATAACAATCAAAATCTTAAAATGCTAATCTGCAGCACTCACTAGAACAGAAAATTAAAAACGAGATCTTAAATAGATCTTTTACGTACGGAAGCGTATTGCTGCCACGGGAGACATTGTTTTTTAGATATTATCTCTTTATTTCAAGATAATTATCTCGTTATTTCGAGTTACCAAATCATTGAGTTACGATGTGATTACTTATATTGCTTAACTTTGTTTGAATGTGCAGACTGCCTGAGAGCAGAGCAGGGAGAACTGCATATGGATCACTTGGATGATTTAATTCTGTTTCATGCTACATGGAGAGTTTCTGCAGTTACTCAGCTCTGTGAAGAATAGAACAACAAGTTTGTATACACTCAGAAAATCCACAGGTTTATGAGCAAAACTCCTGCTGGGACATGACACTCCAGCGGTCTCTGTGTCAGTCGCTACCATAGACTGTATAATGAGTGGACGTAACGACGTTCGGCTCAAACTGAAGCCTCCAGCAGATGCCCCGCCCCCTGGTGTCTGGCTGCAGTATAGGTCATAAGCCCCGCTCCCTGGTGTCTGGCTGCAGTATAGGTCATAAGCCCCGCCCCCTGGTGTCTGGCTGCAATATAGGTCATAAGCCCCGCCTCCCCATGTATTCCAGATATGAGCCGGGAAAACTTAAAAAAATTACGATACCTTGTAGAAACGTTTCTCTCATCTTTACGCTAAGGTGGTATGATGATGTTATCTGGCTGCATGGTGTTCGGTGTTTTTTTTTTTCTGAGAAGTTAGTTTCTCATTAGTTATTCGACGTTAAAAACCGCGATATAAGTTTCGTTTTACGATAGTTGACAGCTGCCGCTCGTGAGTAGTCTTTATCGGGGATATAAGAAACTTCAGGAAAGAGCCAAAAGGAGACTAAAACTTCTAAAGAAGAAGAAATAAATATTTTTATTTTTATTTTTTACTTGGCTCCACCGGAAATTCTCTACTGCGCAGACTCTGGCTGCACAATGGCGGCTAGAGAAACAGGGTTTTTGGCTTCAAAAACGTAAAACGGTGACAGGCGGAAGCACGCTGTCCATTCTATATACAGTCATTGGTCGCTACACACACACACACACACACACACACACACACACACTCAACCACACACACACACACTCAATGCTCCACTGAACCGCGCTCTCTCAGATGCGTTCAATGACTCTTACAACAGTAGGAGTTCAAAATACTAAGAACGAACATGAGCAAATGTGAACTGCTATTCTTTCAATATGAACTGTTGCTATAAACTCATTATTTGTGATTTATAATCATTAAACTACTTCGTTATACTGGTTTATATCTTAATCTCATGATAATGATTAGGACATAAGTCAGTATAGCAAAATAATTTGATAAGAGTCAGTGAATGCATCTGAGAGAGCGGGGTTCAGTGGAGCTGGAGGGAGGGGCTGAGTGTCCACAAACTTGTTGTTCTATCCTTCCCAGAGCTGAGTAACTGCAGAAACTCTTCATGTAGCATGAAACAGAATTAAATCATCTAAGTGATCCGTATGCAGTTCTCCGTTCTCCGTTCTCCAGACAGTCCACACATTCAAACAAAGTTAAGCAATGTCAGTAATCACATCATGATTTGGTATCTCGAAATAATGAGATAATTATCTCAAAATAACAAGATATAACATTTTCTTTTTAAACTGGCATTTTGTCACTTTTTTTTTTTGTTTGTTTGTTTTTTTTTTTTTTAATCGTGGCAGCGATACACTTCCGTATTTACAACTGTCAGTATCAGAATGAAAATCCTAGCAGCACTTTTTAAAACTTGAATACAAACAATATAAGTGCATTTTAAAGAGTGTGTCATTTCCAAAGCTGAGAATTACTCAAAAGTACCTGGAGCTTGAAAAACCAGTTGTTTAGTTTAGTGAAGGAGCCTAACCCAGAAAATGGTCAGATAGCTGCTCAACTGGTGGAGGCTCTCATGGCTACAAGAAGGGGGCCAAGAGTCTTCCTGACAAGACCCAGTGACCAATCCCGCCCAAAGGTAAAGGCTGGGTTATGCTTTTCGCACGGGCAAGACACGCGGAAAAACACGTCCAATCTCAGCATGAGAGAATGAGTGAGGCTTTTATACTTTTTTTCCGTCCACGCGCCGTCTGTTTGCTTCCATTCCTAAACTGCAAGGGGCGATGAATCTCTAGAACATGTCTATCAGAGCATTTAACCGAAGTAGAAGAAGTCTGCCTTTGTTTAACACGGTTTAAAACATTATTTTTTCGCCTTTTCCTCCTCTCTGTAGAGTGTGACCACAATGAACAGTCATCACACAGTTAACAAGGTGATCTCTGTGTGATGAATCATATAAATGCCTGTATTTTCGCACTTTTGACACTCGAAACTCCGGGTTGGCCGCCATGTTGGCTGCGCATTTCCGCACAGGAGTCTCCTACAGGGAATTCCCTCAAGCTTCAACAGGAAACTCACCATTTGAACTCTTGTATGGCTGACAAGTTAAAGGACCCCTGGATGTGCTCAGAGACACTTAGGAGCCATCAAGTGGCACACAGCCTGTCCCAGTTCTCCAGTATGTTCTTGAGATGCGGGAGGAGATGGAGAAAATGGCAGCGTTGGTGCATGCTAACATGGAAGTGGCCCAGAAAAAGCAAAAAGACCTGTTTGACAAAAAAACAAAAGCCAGAGTTCTTCAGCCAGGACAAGAGGTTCTTCTGCTTCTACCAACCACCGAAAACAAGCTGCTAGCCAAGTGGCAAGGACCTTTTAAGATTCTCAAGAAAATGGGCCCCGCTACATATGAGCTTGACATGCCCCTGCATCGCCAGAAGAAGCAGACCTATCACATCAACCTCCTTAAGGAGTGGGAACCCAAGGCCCGAGTTCAGTCCTCCCAGTGCTCTGGGATACTTTGTCATGTGACTACAGGAGCTCAAACCCATGACCTCCCTATTGAGACAATGACCCTACACCTGAGCCACAGCTGGCCAATCTCCCCAAATGATGGGACTTGCTCCTGCCTCTCCCACTGAGCTTGAAGTGATATTACTTTCTGCTGTTTGGTCACCTTGTTACACCGCATTATGTAAAAAAAAAAAAGTAAATTGAGGAAAAAATGAGAGATTTTATTTTTAGGCCATATCGCCCAGCTCTAGGCTGTGGTGTATTTTCAGTCCCTTGAGTGTGAGCCAGCTGCTCTGTATGTTAATTAAGAGGGCCACAGCTCTGACCTCACTGGAAAAACACCTGATTCAGGTGCAAGAAAAAAAAAAGGTCTGTCTTAGCTATCTATATAACAGTTCCTTCAGTTTCAACAGAGAGAGAGAGAGAGAGAGAATAAATGATCTTAATGAGTATTGATTGTTTTTAAGGTGTTGCTGTTAGATTAAAAGGTTAAAGAATAAAAGCTCTTTGAGGATTTAATCACTGTGAGAGAAAATCAAGAGCCAGGAAAATAAGCTCTGCAATAATCACAACCAACAAGGCCCCTTACACACTTAAGCACAAACATGAGGACATTCAACGCATGCTGTGACCAGGGCAGGACTGCTTTGAATGCAGCCTTAGCTGCATCCAGAACACCTTGAAGGACAACACAAAAAATTTAGATTTTTGTAGCCTTAAACAAATAAGATACTGACTCAATTATTCATTCATGAAACTACATAAAAATAAAGCTTACTGTGACCACCTACCAACAGCATGGTTGTGTTTGAGGGTCTGTTGTCCTACAATTAGGGTGACTGGAATTCCACCCTCCACCAGGCGCATGTATACAATTTCGCAATCAGTATTTGATATGTCAGTGTCCCGTCAATTAGAAGAGCAAGGTGCTTTGCTGTTCTCAGCCTGGCAGCTAAGCCCTCCTTTAAGAGATCAGCCACTTGTCCTATCATTTCTGCACACCTCTATGAATGAGAACACTGTTGTAAATAGCTGTTAATTTGCTTATTTCCCCATAAAAAGTGTAACAGAACTTTTCTTCCTGGGACTCAAGGGTCCAGAAATATTAACACATGTAGCCTGGCATACTACATGCCATACACAGGTACCACGCGAAATATATTATCATAGAACGTGACTGACATCACATCACATGCAATTGCATTGCTAAACATAGAAGTACACATACACATGTCAAAATGACATTGCATTGCTTTGGATTGGACAAATTTGCTATATTTATAAACACAAGGTATCATTATTATTATTGGAAATTATTACTGAACAAGAGCAAAATGCGAATGAAAGCGGTGAAATTCTTACTCACACGGGTGCTCCCTTTTTATTTTTTTTACTCGCACAAGCTATTTTTAGGCGCATATGCGAGTGAAATGCTCGAACTGTACAGCTCTGGCTGTGATGCATTCGAGGACAGACTGCTGAGATTCACTCATGCACATGCACAAAGGCCTGTTGTGTCTCTGTGAGGATGCTCTTTATGGGCTGGGTTCACCTCAGCATCATGAAAAGGCAGCAGTTTCTCCCAGTGCACGATGCTGACCTTAGCAGGACACCTAATCCTCCACCCACTCACCTAAACACACACACACACACACACACACACACACACACACACACACACTCTTT
>RPOG01000514.1:53664-108655 GCA_008086565.1 Thalassoma bifasciatum
ATGACAAAAGGCCATACATGCCTTCGAGGGGATCTTTGACTGATGTTACAGACATACATTGAAATCCCCACAACCTATATACTCCAAGCACGCACACACACACACACACACACACACACACACACACACACATACAAACACAGCAAGCAGGTGATAATCAGGTTTAAATACAGGTGGATACAGCTGATAAAGTTTACAGCCTTAACTCAGAACATGTGCTTGTTTAATCAGACCTCTCTCTCTTGCTCTCTCTATCACTCTCACTTGCACACACACACACACACACACACACACACACACACACACACACACAAACACAAAGTGTCTTCAAGCCCCCTGTCACACTGGTCATTCCAACCATGCAGTACTCAAGCATGATTGCCCCCCTGCAACACCTTTACTATGCTGACCAGTACGACTTACAGTCACACCAATATGAACCAGACTTGAGGCACATGCATGACCCGCTTATGTCATCATGAAGCTTTTCTTTACAAGATGCAGTGAAGCAGGAGTCAGCACAACAGAAAACACAAAGAACATTGATACATCTATATTCACTTTTTGGCTTCTGTTAAGTCATTTTGGAACAACACAGCCCTCTAACACCCCCACTATTGTTTAAAATCACTGTTGAAAGGAACGGTTGCTGTGATTATATGTAATAAATTAATCATCATGTACACACTGTGTTTGGATGCTCATGCTAGTGCATTTGGTGTATTGCAGCGAAGAACACCTTTTCGGAACGTGCCATAGCAGTGTATCATGCCTGCGCACAGTTCACTTGCAGTCAAACTGGCCAAACACATGAACCTAAGCGTTGAAGCATGCACAAGCACAGTTTGATACGCACACACACGCACACACACACACACGCACACACACACACACACACACACACACACACACTCTCTCTCTCTCAATCATTTGATCACCCTTTTCTCCCTTTCCTGTCTCATTCTGAAATGATGGGTGATAATCAAAGTGAAACTTCTAGTTTCACAAATATGACTGTGTGTGAGTCTGTGTGTGTCTATATTTATAGGTTTAAACCATTGACTGTATATAGAATGGACAGCGTGCTTCTGCCTGTCACCGTTCTACATTTTTGAAGCCAAAAATCCCCGTTTCTCTAGCCGCCATTGTGCGGCCAGAGTCTGCGCAGTAGAGAATTTCTGGTGGAGCCAAGTAAAAAAGAGAAATAAAAATATTTATTTCTTCTTCTTCAGAAGGTTTAGTCTCCTTTTGGCTCTTTCCCGAAGTTTCTTATATCCCCGATAAAAACTACTCATGAACGGCAGCTGTCAACTATCGTAAAACGAAACTTATATCACGGTTTTTAACGTCCAATAACTAATGAGAAACTAACTTCTCAGGAAAAAAAACACCCAAACACCATGCAGCCAAATGACATCGTCATACTACCTTAGTGTAAGGATGAGAGAAACGTTTCTACGAGGTATCGTAATTTTTTCAAGTTTTCCCGGCTCATATCTGGAATACATAGGGGAGGCGGGGCTTATGACCTATACTGCAGCCAGACACCAGGGGGCGGGGCTTATGACCTATACTGCAGCCAGACACCAGGGGGCGGGGCATCTGCTGGAGGCTTCAGTTTGAGCCGAACGTTGCTACGTCCACTCATTATACAGTCTATGGTTTAAACATCTATGCATCTGTATGTCTGTTTCTGCATGTGTCTATGTGCATTTCTGTACATCTATTGGTGTCATTCTGTCTTAGTGTATTTCTGTATGTCTGTTTCTGTATGCATCTGTTTTTCTTTCTGTATTTGTGTATGTGTATCTTTGTATGTCTGTCTGTTTCTGAATGTCTGTGTGAGTTTCCGTATGCCTTTTTCTGCATATGTATGCGTCTGTATGTTTCTGTGTGTCTGTTTTTCTATATGCCCATCTGTACGTGTCTTTCTTTGTTTGTTTCTGTATGTGTCTATATGTGTCAATCTTTGTGTCTTAGTGTATATTTGTATGTCTGTCAGTGTTTCTGTATGTGTCAGTTTGTATTTGTGTATGTGCCATAGTGTGTTTCTGTACATGTCTTTGAGCTTTTGTGTGTATCTGTTTGTGCCTTTATGTGTTTGTGAGTTGCTGTATGTCTGGGTATTTGTTGAATCTGTCAGTGCAGCTCTGGATGTGTGTGTGTGTTTGTGTGTTGAATCTGTGTGTGTCTCTGTATGTATCTGCATGTGCCTCTGTTATGTTTGTCTGTGCATTTACATGTATTTGTCTGCTTTGGTACATGTCTTTGTGCACGTCTATGTGCATATTTGTGTGCTACTGACTATTTGGCGGTGCATGTGAATAGACAGCCGTGTTCAAAAGTTTACATACTGTGGCATTATTTATGATTTCTTGGCCATTTTTCACAGAGTATGAATGATAGCACAAAAACTTTTCTTCCACTCATGGTTAGCAGTTGGGTAAAGCCATTTATTAAAAGCAACTGTGTTTACTCTTTTTAAATGGTAATGACAGCAGAAACTTCAAAAATTACCCTGATCAATAGTTTACATACCCTGGAGATTTTGCACTAATAATATGCACACGAGTTGACACAAATGAGTTTCAATGGCTACAAAAGGTTACCCTCCTTACCTGTGATCTATTTGCTTGTAATCAGTGTGCGTGTATAAAGGGTCAGTGAGTTTCTGAGTTCCTGACAGAGGCTTGCATCCTTCATCCAGTGCTGCACTAACATTTTTGGGTTCTGAGTCATGGGAAAAGCAATATAATTGTAAAAGGATCCGCAGGAAAAAGTAATTCAGCTGTCGAAAATGTGTCAGTTTCATGGTTATTTAATAAATTTAGCCAATGCACAGTTTTTATTGATGAATTCTATTTAGGGCTTTTTTTCTTTCACTGAAAGTAGTTTTAAAATGTTATGCTTTTAGTGAAAAGAGTCTGTGTTTTAAGTTTCTTAAGAGGCTGATCATTCATTATTTGTGCGTACACATGGTCTGGGAAGGTTCTAAATTTGTTTGCAAAGCAAGAAGAAATTCAGGTAAGAAAACTTTGATGAATCACAGGTTTGTGCATCAAACGTTTCCATGTACCTGATACCTATAGGGCCACTGTCTGGGATTAAAAAAAAAAACACAAACAAACAAACAAAAAAAGACTGCCATAAAGAAGGTTTTTGTCAATATCTCAGCTTTTAAGTAACATTAAAATATGATAAATAAATTTGACACCTATATCTCCAATTTCTAGGCTAAAGAATTAAATGGTATCAACTAAAATCACGTTGATTCAACAGCAAACTTCCATCCACCCATCCATTTTCTTAACCGTCTGTCCTGTTCAGGGTTGCAGGTGGCTGGAGCCTATCCCAGCTGTTATTGGGTGAGAGGCAGGGTTCACCCTGGACTGGTCACCAGTCAATCGCAGGGCTGACATGTAAACAAACAACCATTCACACACACACTCACACCTACGGGCAATTTAGAATAATCAATTAACCTAACGTGGGCATGTTTTTGATCTGTGGGAGGAAACCCTTCTTGCTTCTTCTCATGATTTTGAACATTTTCTGAGCAAATGACGAGCACACACAGCTCAACTGTTCACTCAGATTTATTTATTTGATTGCAAAAATATCCGGTATATGGTGGTAAGTCAAGATTAAATACAAGGACATTCTGCAGAATAGAATAGGTTATTTTAATTTAATTGCTTATTTGCACTGTCCGAAAATTAAGATAAATCCTCTTCAAGTGCCCTGAGGCCGATGTTGTGAATAGGAAATCCTTTTACATTAATGCTCAGTTAAACTTGACTTTTTGTTTTTGATGAACACTGCATTGTTTTTAAAGTGAATTGATTTAAATAGTTTTCATTGCATCATTGCAGATGTCTGCAGTGCTTACGGTCTCATCAGTAACGATGTGGCAAATTGTCCATAGCTCGGTCCATCCATGACTCCTGAGTCTTTCAGACCTCTGGATTCCACCTGCACCTGTCACATGGTGAGCCACACAACCTCTATCAATAACCACACATCATGGCTGTGTCATGTGTGGGGTTGTGATGATGAGATTTTGTATTGACAGGTGAATTCTTTGGTGTGTTGTTGGGGGACAGGGGATTAACCTGCCAGCCTTTTCTTCCGAGACTATTCACAGACCCCCAGGAAGCCCAGCAGGCCTACAATCATGCCCAGGCCAGGACAAGGGCCAAGATTGAAATGACCTTTGACCTCCTGGGGACATGCTTTAACTGTCTTCACAAATTAAGGGTCAGTCCTTTGAGGGCATGGGACATCACTATGGCCTGCACTGTTCTCTACAATGTGGCCTGCTGAGGAAGGAGAGGGCCCCCAGAGTGCCAATCACACATTGACTGGGACAATCTTGTCCTCTCCCTGGTGGTCGGCTGGTCAGTGACCAATATGTGTTAAATTATTTTAGTCATCATGCATGTTTTGAATTTAAGTGAACATATGTTGTGCAGTGGCAGTGAGGCATGCTTTCAATTTCAGCTAAAGAAAGTCTACATCTGCCCATGAAGTTGTATGTTTTTTTTTTCTTTTTAATCCAATATAAATTGATCTGGCCTCTTAAGACGTTTGTGTTTAATATTGTGTGCAAGCTTGCAGGGAGGCTACAACATCCATTTATTTGTCTGTTCAATTGAGTGTAAATTTGTGCTGCACTTATTTTAATGTACAGACATGTTGGGTGTATT
Source organism: Thalassoma bifasciatum (assembly GCA_008086565.1). NCBI lineage: Eukaryota > Metazoa > Chordata > Actinopteri > Labriformes > Labridae > Thalassoma > Thalassoma bifasciatum. The sequence continues at coordinate 58,371 of RPOG01000514.1, forward strand.
ATATACCGACCTTAGAATGTGAATTTATCCTATTGTTCTTTACACTGCTTCAAATTTGTGGTTTCTATCTTGTAGAGTCACTTTGTTGGTTCAGGAAAAAGATGATGGTTTACTTGTTTTGATTTGTCCTTATTCAATAAGGGGACAGCATGTTACTCTTTGATGTGTATGTTTACTTCTAAAGTATACATAATGCTTTATGTGAAATTAATGGCCAGAAATGTTTAGATGATGATAGAGGGTCTGGTGAATGTGATAACATTGTGTTGTAGGCAGAGGAAACACTATTGCTGCCCATTTGTAGTGACTGCTGGCGGAGGTGAGGGATGAGATTAAATAGATTCTTGATCCTAGCCTGCTCTGGACCAGGCTTGCTTCACAAGATAAATCTCCATGGTAACTTTTATCATAACAAACTCCGCTTCCCACTATCCCACTTTTGTGCAACCAGATCAAGGATAAGTTGAGCCAGGATAATTAAGGTACCCTAGCTTAACCCCATATCCTTGTTATGTGCCTCAGGTCTTGACATCGAAAACTACCACAAAGGACTTAAAACTGTCATTAATGTTAAAGGGGGGCGAAACATAGTGTCAAAAATTGGGGTATGTAAACTTTTGAACAAGGTCATTTTGGAAGTTTCTTTTGTCACTATGATTTAAAAAGAGTAAACACAGTTGTTTGTGAATAAATGGCTTCACCCAACCGTGAACCATGAGGAAAAGTTTTTGTGTTATCATTCATATTCTCTGAAAAAAGGCCAAGAAATCATAAATTATGACAGGGTATGTAAACTAATGAGCACAACTGTGGGTGTGTGTTTATCATTTTTTCCTTGACACCTTTGTCTTCCTGCCTTTTAAGGTTCATGGATCCATCTTGGTTCACATGTGTCCTCTTCCATTTCGTGTCCTATAAGTACCTGGTCTTCTCACATGGGGAAGAGGCTTTGCCCCTATGAATGCTTTGCTAAAGCTGGTAAAATGGAACCAAATCAGCTGTTGAATGGATTTGGTCCCCTTCAACCAGCTGTAGCTGCGCATTGATCACACTGAGGACACGCTAAGGACAACTACTGACCACGTACACTTAAAACACACTGATGGTACCATACTGAGAGCACATATCGAGGACAAAAGCTCAGGACACTTATTGAGGAAACACACCGACGACACACACTGAGGGCACACACTAAGGACACATACGGAGGACACAACAAAGAAACTGAGGACATACATCAAGGACAAACACTGAGAATATAAACTGAGAAAACCCTCTAGGGAAACACATTGAGAGAGTGTTATAGTCAAGTCAACACCACTTGAGTCCAAGTTGAGTCTTGAATCCTAAATGTTTGAGTTGGGTCCACCCCAAGTAACTTAAGTAAAAATAGGATACCTCATCACCTGAGTTGAGCTCAGGTCTTGTCCTCTTCACCTGTTGAAGTCAAGAGGTTACTATTTTATCTCTAATCTTTAAGACTTTCTTGTTGAAGAACTACATAAAGTCCTCACTGCTGAGCGATGGAGGAATGCATGGCCCACTAGAGCTTACTGTCAGCCTGGCTACGATGCTGAAAAAAGGAACCCTGCCACTGCATCCTGGCTGCTCAGGATCTGTTGGGGGGATTTGAAGCAACCAGCTACCGGGGTCTGGCTAACCACTGCTGATAACTATGGACTATGAGCCCTTAGTGGCTAGCGTCTCCAACTCATTAACTTGTGCCTACGATGCTACAACCTTCATTCTATGCAAGCATCATTATTTGGACAAGGAAAAAGGACGAGGAATAGCTAGACATCCCACACATTAGGCAGCACTGAGCAGTAGAGGGAGAGAGGGAGTGAGCCATAGCAGATGCTGAAGGAACCAACAGGCTAACAAAAGCAACAGTTGTCAAACCAACTACAAAAGATCTCATCTGAGTAAAAATGAGGAGTACTTGGTGCGAACTATTGGTGGTATAGAAGGTGTAGAAGAAGTGAGTGAGTTTATTAAAATTATTGTTGAAAAGATGGAACACTGGCTCTACAATTGTTGGTATCATAAAACCAATCTTTATGTGTCTCAAAGTTGTTTTTGGTCATACCCATATTTTACATCATATGCAAGGGGAACAGTTTTATTTTGAAGAAAGTGCTTTTAAAAAAAAAATGCCTATCATACAATCAGACATGAGGTGGCCACACTTCACAGTACTGGATGGAGCAGAGAGAAGAAGCTCTTTCGCATGATAACATGCAAAGATTGGGAGCACATTAGTATGCAGCCAATGAGTTTAATGTTGCAACCACCACAAGAAATGCAGGAAAATGAACTTTTTCAAGCATTCAAGGGGCCATCTCTGGGAAGATGGCAGCACTCGGTCTCCTGCAAGTTGTACATCACCTCAATGACAATCTTCTTGTTTTTCTGTTTAAGATAAAAAATGTCCTCGTCTTGTCTTGAATTTTTTCTTCTTCTTCTTTATTAAGATAAAATGTTGCCCTGCATTTGCTCGTGCCAGGATTACTATCTTTAAACAAAACACACATTCCGTGGCACTTCCTTTGGCATCTTGTCACATGCTGCTGCTGAATGAGATGGAATGTGAATGTGCAGTCAGGTAAACAAACAGATGCTAGCCGTCACTTGACATTTGCTCTGTTATAGAACCTTACACCATAAGAAATAATAAATAAAACTTAACAAAGCATTCATTGATAAATAAGCCAGAGTCCTCTTAGTCCTCGGGTCCTCCTCCAAGCCTCATGCAACCAGAGCTCAAGTCCAAATCCAAGTCCAAGTCATCAACGCACAGTTCTGAGTCGAGTCACATGTCCAACATAACCAGACAGAGTCAGACTTCACTCGGAGTCCTGGACTTGATTACTACAACAATGCACTTAGCACTCACAGAGGATGCATAAAGAGGGAACAAATAGAGGACACACTGAAAAATCCCAGTTAAATCACTTAAAACACAAATAAGGCAGATGTTGAGGACACACAGAAGACACACACTAAAAACAGACCGAAAGCAAACTAAGGACACACATTAAAGACCTAGAAGTGTCACACTGAAGACACACCGAGAGCCTACTGAAGACACAGCAAGGTCACATGCAGAACACACACTGAGCGCACACTAAAAACATTGAAACATGTTGAGGACACAGGTCATACACTTGGCACAATCAATGAAAGCAAAGGGGTAGCTCATTGGGAACACAAACTAAGAACATACACTAGGGGCACACACAGGTGACACAGTGAAGACTAACAGTGAGTAAATATTTATGACACACTGACACTAACACACAATACGCAAATAGGCAAACGCACAATAGGGACATACTCTGAGGACACATTCTCAGGATGCACAATGGACACACATTGAGGAAATGTACAAAGGTTAACTTTTAACTTGAGTTTTAACTGGATTTAAGGTTTTAGTCATCAGACTCGGGATTTTTGGCTTTTAACAAGTGAGCTAATACTAATAGCTAGCATGGCAACCACGGATGCTGTTACTATGGACGCCTCCTTACCTGCCGGGGTGGGATGGCAGCTTCAGAAAGCTCAGAAAAAATCGCCAACCTCCTGGAGGACATCGGGCGGCTATCCGATGAGCTGCAGAGGAAGGACTCTCTGCTAGCCAGTTTTAAATCTCGGCTTCCGGCATTATCCAGCTGGCTGGAGACCACTCAGTCTGCTGTGCCACAACAACACAACGCTGCCACTGCGCTGAGGGACACAGTCGTGTGGGAGCCAGCCTCATCGTCGTGTCAGCAGCCCTCCTGCTCTACCCGAGCAAAGGGGCTCCCTGGTCCAAGGTGGTGGTCCACAGTCAGAGAAGGGCTCCAGGCGGGATTACCCCCTCCGTCAACATCCCGCTCACCAACAAATATCTAGCACTGACAGCGGGCTTCTCCCGCTACTACAAATGCCTGTCCACCTACTGATGCTGTGCCTCCCCTGACTGACACCACAGCCTTCCCTCCACTCACAGCTGCTTGTGCCCCGTCAGATAGAGGTCCAGCACCGGGCCAGCCGCCTTCGTCCTCTCGCCCCTCAACCCAGCAGAAGCAGCTCAGGGACGTGGTGCGTTGGCACTCCAGGCATCCTCTTCCCTGGGCTCCCGACGGGGACCACGGGCTCAGTCACCCCCTCAACAGGACAACAGGCCTCAACCCTCGTCATTGGGGATTCCATTATACGGGACGTCCGTTTGAGAGGGGCTTTCACCCGCTGCTTTCCGGGCGCCTCCGTTATGGATATAACTGAGAACATCCCAAGCGTCATGGACTCACACCCGCAGGTAAGGAGGGTCATCATTCACATAGGCACCAATGACACCTCCAGACAGCAGTCTGTGCTTTTACAACATGATTTTAAGCAGCTATTTAACAGACTTTATCAGTACCAGCTGAATGTTTTTATCTCTGGCCCCACCCCCACCTGTGGCAGGTGCGTAGGGCGCTTCAGTCGATTACTGAGCCTGAGCACCTGGCTCTCCTCTGCCTGCAGCACCCAAGGTTTAGGTTTCATTGGCAATTTCGACGTCTTCTGGGAGAGCCTTTTTGGGTCAGATGGACTCCACTTAAACAGAGCTGGCTCTCGCGTGCTGGCTGCCAACCTGGCATACGGTGTGCAGCACGCCCACCCCACACTCCCCTCCCACAGCCCCACACCTGCACAGACTGACCTGTCTGTCACTGACTGATGTCGCCCTGGTCCCACTTCCTATGTTTTTGATTCCCCCTCTGTAAAACAAAACACCGGACTTGGGCCCTCCACTGTCATTAACAACTCACCCATCCCAGTTATAATCAGTCATCGAAACATAACCAGGTTCCATCATCCCCACTCTGTGATCTTTCATAACCTCAGACCTCTCCCAAAACATCAACCATACAGTCTGCAGGTCATCTGTCACCATCAACATGGCACTTTTGAATAGACGCTCTCTTTTAAATAAGTCTTTTATTATCAATGAATTTAGTTTAGATAACAAAGTCGACTGTAGGGCTGCACGGTGGCGCAGCGGGTAGCGCTCCAGCCTCACAGCAAGAAGGTTGCCAGTTCAATTCCCCGTTCGGGCATGGTTGGCCTTTCTGTGCGGAGTTTGCATGTTCTCCCCGTGCATGCGTGGGTTGTCTCCTGGTACTCCAGCTTCCTCCCATAGTCCAAAAACATGCCCACGTTAGGTTAATTGATTATTCTAAATTGCCCGTAGGTGTGAGTGTGTGTGAATGGTTGTTTGTTTCTATGTTAGCCCTGTGATTGACTGGCGACCAATCCAGGGTGTACCCTGCCTCTCGCCCAATGACAGCTGGGATAGGCTCCAGCCACCCGCCACCCTGAATAGCAGGATAGACAGTTAAGAAAATGGATGGATGGAGGTTGACTGTCTGTTTTTAGCTGAAACCTGGCTGGGTACAGACGCGCCAGTTATTCTCACTGGGGCCTCCCCTCCAGATTTTAACTTCAATTTTTCCCACAGAGGTGGCAGGAAAGGTGGTGGTACTGCATCTATAACAAAGGCCACCAGGACATGATGCTGCTTTTATCAGTGAATCTTTTGAATTTTTATCACTAATCCATGCCACTTACTGTTTTATCATTTTAACTGGTGATTTTAATCTGCACGTAGATAATCCATCTCATCCCATGACAAAGGTGTTTTTAAATTTACTTAATTACTTGGATTAAACAACATGTCACACCGCGGACTCACAACAGAGGACACACTCTGGATTTAGTCATCAGTTATGGCCTGTCGGTCAGTGTGTCCTCTGTTGTGGAGTCGGCTGTGTCTGACCATTACTGTGTGTTTTTTAATGTCACCAGTTTTATTCAGCAGGAGGCCTCTGTGCGAACTGTCAGGAAATGCTATTTTACCTCTGAAGTGGCTGCAAATTTTATTGAAATAATGAGCAAACATCCTTCAGCTACCACACCTGCATCCTGTGATTTTATCGTTGAACATTTTATCAACAAGCTTCAATCAGCATGTGACATTGCTGCTTCACTTCGATGAAAAAAGGTACTGCCTAAGCGCAAACCCTCTTCCGAAATGAAGAAACTAAAAATCTTAAAAGGAATTGCAGGGTGGCTGAAAGGAAATGGAGAAAATATAAATTAGCAATTAAGAAACAAATATACTGTGAGCATTTAAGGACATACAATAACGCTCTCAGGCACGCAAGAACCAGTTATTTTACAAACATGATCACAGACCATAAAAATAATCCTAAGGTCCTTTTTAGGCCCATTGATCTTTTAATCAACCCTGTTTTTAACAGACAACTCACTCCCTCTGACTCCCTTTGTGAGCACTTTGCAGTCCAATTTGGAGGTAAAATAGACTCTATACAATCCTCTCTTTTATCTAATCAAAATACTGATTTTAATTCAGTAGAAAGGATGTCTTTACCTGAGGAAACACTGGACAGTTTTGTCCTGGTTGATGCTGAAATGCTTAGTAGTTTTATCCCAAGTAAAACCAACTACCTGCCTTTTAGACCCAATTCCCACATCACTTTTTAAAACCTTTTATGGATTTTTGGAAGTTGAACTCTTAGATATTGTGAATTGTTCTCTTCAGACTGGGGCTTTCCCTGCTGCCCTTAAAACGGCAGTAGTGAGACCCCTTCTGAAGAAGAACAATTTGGATCCCAGTGTTCTTAATAATTACAGACCAGTGTCCAACTTACCATTTTTAAGCAAAATTTTAGAAAAGCTTGTTTTTATTCAGCTTAATGATTTTTTAAACAACCACTCAGTTTTTGAGAGATTCCAATCTGGATTTAGGACGAACCACAGTACAGAGACTGCCTTACTGAAGATCGTTAATGATCTCAGGTGTAACTTAGATTCACACAAGCTCACAGTCCTCGTGCTACTGGATCTTTACGCAGCTTTTGATACAGTAGATCACAGGATCCTTTTACAGAGACTGAGACACCTGGTGGGCCTCTCTGGTACTGCCCTTCAATGGTTCAGTTCCTATCTCTCAGATCGGAAATTTTTGGTAAGTCTGGACACGTGCTCCTCAGGAATCCATGGTATTAAATGTGGTGTGCCCCAAGGCTCAATTTTAGGCCCCTTACTTTTTAATTTGTACATGCTCCCTCTGGGAAGTGTCATCAGGAGGCATGGTATTGATTTCCACAGTTATGCGGATGACACACAGCTGTACATCTCCATGTCTCCTGATGACACAGGGCCAATTGATGCCCTTTTTAAATGTATCTTAGAAATTAAATCTTGGATGGCAGAAAACGTCCTGCAGCTCAACCAGGACAAGACTGAGGTTTTAATCATCGATCCTAAGGCTCAGGGAGAGAATTTACAAACAAAATTGCAAACACTGGGTTTAAACCCATCCAATCAAATTAAGAATCTGGGCGTCATCTTTGACTCTGAGCTCAATTTTATTCCTCACATTAAAATTATAACAAAAACAGGATTTTATCATTTAAAGAACATAGCCAGAGTCTGCCCCTTTCTCTCCCAAGCTAACACAGAGACCCTAATGCATGCTTTTATCTCCAGTCCTATTGACTATTGCAATGCCCTGCTTTCTGGTCTTCCTAAAAGAAACATCTCAAGTTTACAGCTCTAACAGAACTCTGCAGCTCGTGTGCTGACGAAGACTAGAAGACGGGAGCATATTACACCGGTTTTAAAATCACTGCATTGGCTCCCTGTGTGTTTTAGGATCGATTTTAAGGTCCTTTTAATGGTTTTTAAGTGTCTTAGAGGTCTTGGGCCTTCTTATCTCTCAGAGTTGCTTTTACCATATGAGCCTTCGCGGACCCTGAGATCCTCCGGCACTGGTCTTTTAAAAATACCCAAAGTTAGAGCTCATACTTTCGGTGAGGCATCTTTTCAATACTATGGCCCCCGTCTGTGGAACAGCCTGCCGGAGGACCTGAGGGCCGCAGAGAACGTTCATATTTTTAAAAGCAAGCTCCAGACCCACTTATTTAATATAGCTTTCAATTAAGGTTTTATTCATTCATTCATTCATTTTATTTATTTATTTATTTATTTGTTTGTTTGTTTATTTATATTATTTTAAATTTTATCTATTTTTATTTCCGATCTTAGCCTTCTTTTACATATTTATCTTCTTTGTCTATTTGAGCTCTGTGTATTCATATTTTTAATGGTTTTATCTTTTTATCTTTGTTATCACATTTCCAGTTTCCTCAGAGGGGGCCACTCTGTGTTGGGGGGCTGTGCTTGGCTCTGGCTGGGTTGTCTCTTTCTCATGGTCATCAGCTTAGTCAGGTGGGGGGTCTGCAGCTGTCCTTTGCTGCTGTGGGCCCCTCCCTGGCCTGTAGTTAGGTGTTTGTGGGGGTGGAGGCATCCTAGCTGTGGACCTTGTGCAGCTCCCCAGTGCAGATATGGCCTCCTGCATTTCCTGACCTGGCTCCTCTGTATTCATCCACGTTTCTATAACCTTGTTATCTGTGTGTGTGTGTGCGTGTGTGTGTGTGTGTGTGTGTGTGTGTGTGTGTGTGTGTGTGTGTGTGTGTGTGTGTGTGTGTGAATGTGAATGTTTTTATCAGGGTGGGGTTGTGGNGAGAGAGAGAGAGAGAGAGTGTGTGTTTCAGCCATTGCTGGGTATCTGTGTTTCTACTGTTGCTGGGTGTGAGTGGATGATGCGGCTGCTGCTCCTCCTCATCATGTCTGACACTCAGTGAACAGCATGTTCAAAGCCTCCTCTGTATCACCTCTGTAACAGATCTGCACTGATCCTCTACATGCAGACTGTGATCTGGGTGCAGGTCTATGCTAAATCAGACAAAGACCATAGACAGCTGAGCTGGATGCACACGCATGTGACAGGCTCTAGTGTGTGTGTGTGTGTGTGTGTGTGTGTGTGTGTGTGTGTGTGTGTGTGTGTGTGTGATTGAACCGAATATCTTTCAGATGTCTGATTATTGATGAAGGTCCCTGTGTGTGTTTGTGTTTTAGAAGACACCTGTAAAAAGCTTTTCTCAACAGTGTTCACATTTTTGTAGAAGGAGGTAAATTACATCATACCCAGAAGTTTGTCTGTGAGGTCTTTTTCATTGCACAATCTACTTCCTGCCACGTGATAACTTCTCACTAAGACCTGAAGATGCTATCACACACACACACACATACATTCACCCACATACACGTACAGTGTATCACAATGAGTACACTCCTCACATTTCTGCAGATATGTAAGTATATCTTTTCATGGGACAACACTGACAAAATGACACTTTGACACAATGAAAAAATAGTCTGTGTGCAGCTTATATAACAGTGTAAATTTATTTTTCACTCAAAATAACTCAAAATATAGACATTAATAGCTGAACCCCTGGCAACAAAAGTGAGTACACCCCTTAGTGAAAGTTTCTGAAGTGTCAATGTTTTGTGTGGCCACCATAATTTTCCAAAACTGCCTTTACTCTCCTGGACATGGAGTTTACCAGAGCTTCACAGGTTGCCACTGTAATGCTCTTCCACTCCTCCATGACGACATCATGGAGCTGGCAGATATTCGAGACTTTGCTCACCTCCACCTTTAGCTTGAGGATGTCCCAAAGATGTTCTATTGGGTTTAGGTCTGGAGACATGCTTGGCCAGTTCATCACCTTTACCCTCAGCCTCTTTAGTAAAGCAGTGGTCGTCTTAGAAGTGTGTTTGGGCTCATTATCATGCTGGAACACTGCACTGCCACCCAGTTTCTGGAGGGAGGGGATCATGCTCTTCTGCAGTATTTCACAGTACATGTTGAAGTTCATGTTTCCCTCAATGAAATGTAGCTCCCTGACACCTGCTGCACTCATGCAGCCCCAGACATGACATTCCCACCACCATGCTTGACTGTAGAACATGACACACTTATCTTTGTACTCCTCACCTGGTCGCTGCCACACATGCTTGAGACCATCTGAGCCAAACAAATAAATCTTGGTCTCATCAGACCATAGGACATGGTTCCAGTAATCCATGTGCTTTGTTGACATGTCTTCAGTAACATGTTTGTGGGCTTTCTTGTGTACTGACTTCAGAGGAGGCTTCCTTCTGGGGTGACAGCCATGCAAACCAGTTTGATGTATAGTGCGGCGTATGGTCTGAGCACCAACAGGCTGACCCCCCACCTCTTCAATCTCTGCAGCAATGCTGACAGCACTCCTGTGCTGATCTTTCAAAGAAAGCATTTGGATGTGACGCTGAGCACGTGCACTCAGCTTCTTTGGACGACCAACACGAGGCCTGTTCTGAGTGGACCCTGCTCTTTTAAAACGCTGGATGATCTTAGCCACTGTGCTGCAGCTCAGTTTCAGGGTGTTGGCAATCTTCTTGTAGCCTTGGCCATCTTCATGTAGCACAACAATACGTCTTTTAAGATCCGCAGAGAGTTCTTTGCCATGAGGTGCCATGTTGGAACTTTCAGTGACCAGTATGAGAGAGTGTGTGAGAGCTCTACTACAAATTTGAACTCACTTGTCCCCTATGCAGACTTGAGACCTAGTAACACTAATGAGTCACATGACATTTTGGAGGGAAAATGACAAGCAGTGCTCAATTTGGACATTTAGGGATGTAATCTCTTAAGGGTGTACTCACTTTTGTTGCCAGGGGTTTAGCTATTAATGGTTATATTTTGAGTTATTTTGAGGAAAAAGTAAATTTACACTGTTATATAAGCTGCACACAGACTACTTTTCATTGTGTCAAAGTGTCATTTTGTCAGTGTAGTCCCATGAAAAGATATACTTAAATATGTGCAGAAATGGGAGGGGTGTACTCACTTTAGTGATACACTGTACATACACACAGAAAACACACATTCAAATGCTCTCTCTCACACACGGACACATATGCACAAATGTTCACATACAGGTTCTGTCTCCTGCAGTAAGTCAGTCTCCGAAGTTCTCCATGTTGAAATAAACTGCAATTTTCTGAATGTCCACTAGAGTCTGACCCTGGCAGTGAGTCAATCCCCATAGAGCCCCGATTACAAACCTTAAGAGAGGCCTGTTCTATGAAGCTGAATTTTCTCTTCTACAGGTAACTTCAGGATGAACCCTGGATTTTTTGCCTGACGATGCTCGCTCACTTCTGACCAGGATAAATCACCACAGTTAGTCATGTTGACTAACTTGCTCCAGAGCAGGTTAAGATTCGGATCAGAGATCAATGAGAACAAATGCACCACCTCCTGACCAGTCAGCTCTCTTGGGGAATTACCGGCCCATTCTTAGGAGCTCTTTTCAGCGTTGGTGTGTGGATCTCGGAGGAGTGCTTGGGAGAGGGAAAGGTTTTAGAAATAGATACAATCCCTTTTATGAGCCGATGCCAACCTGAACCAGAGATACAGATTTCCATAGGATTGACTGTGCAATGTGTGTCAACTGATGAAGTCAAATGTTGCACATAACCCATTGCAATCAGGCTCATCTAAAACATTGTTGTTAATAATCAAGTTTGCACATGGCATAACTGCAGAAACATGAATTCATGGACATCTTCAAGTACTTGTCATGCTATCACAGTGAGGAATTAATTTTCCAATGCAAAATACACACATGGGCACTGAGGAAGAGCTCTGCCCCAAATGTTTGCGCTATCATAAAGTAAAATTAAGTGATGTATTTATATTGTAGAATTATACAAATTTACGCATGAATTGTGGCAACAGTGTTGCTTATGTCCTGGATGATGTTTGAAGTAATTTTTGAAGAATAGTCAGCTAAAGATACAGATTTGGACTCTGCTACATCTGTCAACTGATTGAGTCACATGCTCCAAGACACCGTAGTCAGGTGAATCCAAAATAATACGGTCAATAATAATGGTCACAGCAGAACAGCAGACATATGAATTTATGGAACCCACAACTACTTTTCACGCCTTTATGGTAGAGAAAAAAATGTTCCAACACAAATGCAGAGCCTCAAAGAACTCAATGTAAAATGTAAACCAAAGGAAGAGAACTAAGGGAGAGCTCTGCCTCAAACAACTGTGCTGTAATACATGCAAAATGAGAGATTGGAGTATACAGGGCGTGCAGAATTATTTGGCAAATGAGTATTTTGACCACCTCATGCTCTTTATGCATGTTGTCTTACTCCAAGCTGTATAGGCTCGAAAGCCTACTCCCAATTATGCATATCCAGTGATGTGCATCTCTGTAATGAGAAGGGGTGTGGTCTAATGACATCAACACCCTATATCAGGTGTGCATAATTATTAGGCAACTTCCTTTCCTTTGGCAAAATGGGTCAGAAGAGGGACTTGACAGGCTCCGAAAAGTCAAAAATAGTGAGATATCTTGCAGAGGGATGCAGCACTCTTAAAATTGCCAAGCTTCTGAAGCGTGATCATCGAACAATCAAGCGTTTCATTCAAAATAGTCAACAGGGTCGCAAAAAGCGTGTGGAAAAACCAAGGCGCAAAATAACTGCCCANATCACTGGAGTGCCAAAAAGCACAAGGTGTGCAATACTCAGAGACGTGGCCAAGGTAAGAAAGGCTGAAAAACGACCACCACTGAACAAGACACACAAGCTGAAACGTCTAGACTGGGCCAAGAAATATCTCAAGACTGATTTTTCTAAGGTTTTATGGACTGATGAAATGAGAGTGAGTCTTGATGGGCCAGATGGATGGGCCCGTGGCTGGATCGGTAAAGGGCAGAGAGCTCCAGTCCGACTCAGACGCCAGCAAGGTGAAGGTGGGGTACTGGTATGGGCTGGTATCATCAAAGATGAGCTTGTGGGGCCTTTTCGGGTTGAGGATGGAGTCAAGCTCAACTCCCAGTCCTACTGCCAGTTTCTGGAAGACACCTTCTTCAAGCAGTGGTACAGGAAGAAGTCGGCATCCTTCAAGAAAAACATGATTTTCATGCAGGACAATGCTCCATCACACGCATCCAAGTACTCCACAGCGTGGCTGGCAAGAAAGGGTCTAAAAGAAGAAAAACTAATGACATGGCCTCCTTGTTCACCTGATCTGAACCCCATAGAGAACCTATAGTCCCTCATCAAATGTCAGATTTACAAGGAGGGAAAACAGTACACCTCTCTGAACCGTGTCTGGGAGGCTGTGGTTGCTGCTGCATGCAATGTTGATTGTGAACAGATCAAAACACTGACAGAATCCATGGATGGCAGGCTTTTGAGTGTCTTTGCAAAGAAAGGTGGCTATATTGGTCACTGATTTGTTTTTGTTTTGTTTTTGAATGTCAGAAATGTATATTTGTGATTGTTGAACTGTTATATTGGTTTCCCTGGTGAAAATAAATAATTATAATGGGTATATATTTGTTTTTTGTTAAGTTGCCTAATAATTATGCACAGTAATAGTCACCTGCACACACAGATATCTTCCTAAAATAGCTAAAACCAAAAAAGCCCTGCTCCAACTTCCAAAAATATTCAGCTTTGATATTAATGAGTGTTTTGGGTTAATTAAGAGCATGGTTGTTGTTCAATGATAAAATTAATCCTCAAAAATACAACTTGCCTAATATTTCTGCACTCCCTGTACAATGAATCAGTATTAAATTATCACAAATTACACATTAATAGAGTCTGCAATTTTCTGCAAGCATTCCCTCCTGGCTTTTGATGCAGCAACAGTTGCAGCAACACATTTCCTGGGTTGATGCCTTTGAAAAATGTTCCATTTAGTCATGATTTTTGAAGAATAGTTGTCTGCACCTCCATGATAGAGTAGGACTGAGGATGCCTCAGGGAGTGGAGAGAGATCCAAAATGCGTTAATCCCGCTTCATAGTACACACCCCAGTAAGTAACGAATAAACAACGCTGCATGTTGTCTGAAGGTTCGCTGGGGTTGTTGTTGTTGCTCTCAAACTGCACAACATCAATACCAGGTCACTGCCTCACACACCCCACTGTTCCTTTGTGTGAGTGTGTGTGTGTACTTGTTTTGATTACTCAGTGTAATGAGAGCTGTGGTGCAACTGTCTTGGGGAAGATTGTTGCGGCCTAAAATGCCTGAATTTGTGGCAAAAAAATTGCGATGTAAGTTGCAATATTTTAAATGTATTTGTTGCGATGAAATTGCGGGAGACAGTGAATATTGCAAAAAAAGTTCAATTTTTTTATTTTTTTCTATCATTTATAAATAATCAAAGGTGACTTGTTACAGCAGGGATAAAACTACACTCTGGTCTAAGTGTCCCAAAAAATATCAAGATTACAAAATTCCAGCAAAATATGCTTTATTATCAGAAGGTCCCACAAAAGTACTACTCCTTCACAAAGGCAAATCATTTTTTGGAACTCCAACTCAGTAAATCCCTGAGCACAGAAGACTGTCAAATGTCATAACAATGACAAACCTTGACATTGCCCCATGACAAAATGAAGCTAAATTTGAATAAACACACAATAGAATAATCTTAAGTTATCCAGTTGCTTCAAAAGCTGAAGTGCAAAGAGCCTCACAGTAAGACTGAATAGCTTAATGGAACTCATGTCCACAAACATCCACAAAAACATAAAACCCTCTTTTCTTCAAAACAATTGCTGAGCGCATTACTGACCTCAGATTCTGCAGGGTTAAAAGTCAAACTGCACATAATCTGTCAGTAAACATTTAGCATCACCAGTGCTGAAACAATTAAAATCCTGTAGTTGAATGTTAAAGTGCACAGAAACCCTCCATAAACATGCAGCAGCATTTAAGTTGAAAAACTAAAATTCTGCGGTTGAATTTTAAAGTACACAGAACCTTTGAGTAAACATTAAGCATCATCTATGCTGAAAGGTGCTAATAACAAAACAGTGCAAATCTGAGCTTTCTTACCCGCATAATACCTGAATCCAAAATAGGTCATTGGGCAAATTAAAAGGTTTAAGTGTGCAGACATTCTAAGTAAACCCAGAGCCACTGTACTCTTTTCTCTACCTTATAATGCAAAAGTAAACCGAAGTCTGAATCACAATTATTCCCGCACATACATCTACATCTAGTCAGGAAACCAAACATCCAGGTTCACAGAAATCCAGAGCAAACAGTACTAAACAGTGTTTTCTTCTCAGTATCCATAACTGAAGAAAATGGATGGATTATTTGATAATATGCTGCATCCATCCTTCCATCAGTTTGGGACCATGTTTCCTGAGCACATCCCCAAAACATCAGTGATCCACCTCTGTGTGTTTAGGAATAGTGTAACTTTCATCACAGGCCTTGTTGACTCCTCTCCAAATGTAAAGTTTATGGTTGTGACCTAAAAGTTCAATTTTGGTCTCATCACTCCAAATGACGTTGTTCCAGAAGTCTTGAGGCTTGTCTCTGTGCTGTTTGGTGTATGGTAAGTGTGATATTTTGTGGCATTTGGGTAGACATGGCTTTTTTTCTGGCGACCTGACCATGCAGCCCATGTTTCTCCAAGTGTCTCCTTATTGTGGATTTTGAAACATCCACCCCAATTTTTTTCAGAGAGTCCTGTATTTCAGCTGAAGTTATTTGAGGGTTTTTCTTTGCACCTGGAACAATTTTCCTGGCAGTTGGAGCTGAAATTTTTGTTGGTCTGCCTGGCTGTGGTTTTGTTTCAACAGAATCCCTCTCTCTCCACTTCTTAATTATAGTTTTAACAGTGCTTCTTGGCATCCTCAATTCCTTGGATACCTTTTTAAATCATTTTCCGTTGTTATACAGTTGGATTATCTTTTCTCACAGATCCTTTGACAATTCTTTTTCTTTCCCAATGGCGCAGAAACCAGAAACTCCAACGCAGCACTGAGTGAAAGATGCACGTGTCTGTCAGGAGCTCAGAAACTTACTGAGCTTTTATACACACACACTGATTACAAGCTAATAGATCACAGGTGAGGATGGTTACCTTTAGGAGACATTCAAACCTATTTGTGTCATTTTTTGTGCATGTTTTCAGGCCAAAACTACCAGAGATGTGTAAACTTCTTAGCAGGGTGATTTTTGAAATTTCTGTTGTCATTATGATTTATAAGGCATAAACTATTTTATTTATTTATTTATTTATTTACTGTTTTCAATAAATGTCCTCACCCAACCACTAACCATGAGTGATAGACGGATTTTGTGTTATCATTCATATTTTCTGAGAAAAGGCCAAAAAAATCAGAAATTCTACTGGGGGGTGTAAACTTTTTGGCACAACTGTAAACAGGAACACCTGAACAAAGCTGCTGGAGTTTCAGGGAGAAACACCGGAGTGCTTTCATCTAAATCCACCCACCCCATCCACAGTCATTTAATCTGAGGAAACCACTGATACTACACACACACACACACACACACACACACACAGTGAGTGCATGCTTGTGTGTGTTAGTTTGAGTTTTTGTTGGGTATAAAGTTCAAGAAGTCTTTGTTTGATGAGGAAACTTGAGGAAACTCCCATGTGGGAGAAACAAAGATCCTTTTGGTAGGACACAAGAAGCAGAGACCAAGGCTTGTAAATAGTCTTACACTTACACACACATGCACACACAATGCTTTGCTCCCTTTGGTGCACAGTCTTTAAACCAGTACTACAGGGAATATTCTCAAATACCCGAAAGACTGCTACGCCCACCCCACTCACAAACAATCAATGTTCAGTGACAGACGCTATGTCATATGGGGCGCCGTTTGTAAAGTTGCTCACCCTGCAAAGAACACCAACATTTCTCCTCATTTAGCCCTAAAACAAAACTTTTTATGCAGATTTAGGTACATACTTGTGAAATATATTTGTCAAATATTATATATAAATGTTTAATGTTTTATCTAAATGTTAAATATTATATCTGAATGTTACATATTATTTATAAATGTTATACTGAAATGTCCTAATTATAAAAAATTTTGCTATGTTTCTAAAAATTTAGTTTACATTCTGTATATTTAGCTAAGATATGTAAATATTAAGCTGAGACTAAATCTCAAGCAAAGATTTCGAAATGTTTAGTGAGCATATCTAAATCTTAAGTAAAGATTTCTAAAGCTTAAGCATAGATTTCTAAATATTTATTTCAGATTTCTAAATCCTTAGCAAAGATTTCTAAATATTTAGTCAAGATTTACAAATCTTGAGCAAAGATTTTGAAACATTTAACTCAGATTTCTGAATATCTAGCTAATATGCAAATTCACACTCCGCCTGCTGGAAGTACCAAAATACAAGTTTGAGGAAAGGATCCAGCCAAACAGGATTTTGAGAATGTCAAACACAGTCAGCTACATCAGCTGGCAAACAAGAAACGACCAAGTGCTGTGATGGCACTGTTGGAGATCCTGTGGCTGACATCGAGAAGCAGTGCTTGAATAACTTTGAATTACATTTAGCGAGAAGCAATTAGTGATTTTTGGGGACAGAAGGATAAAATATCATCTAGAAGTCACCAAAAGGGTCTTAACTATGCATTGGAGGGAAACATTAATCATTTTATTGGTGAGAGTTTCTATAAAAAGCCTAAGATACCAACAAAAATTTACTTGTCCCAGCAAACATGACAAACTACATCTTGTTGACATCACCATCTGAGACAACAAGATAGAGGATCAGCATTGTTCATTCACAGCAGTGTAAGAAGTGTAATTTACCTTCAGTTAATCAACCTAACTTGATGTGACTTGTAAAATAGGCTATGCTATATTTCTATTAGACTTTTTTTTTTAACCCTAATAACACTAGCTTTAAAGTCTTGGAGCAGAGCTAGATTTTTTCTTCAGCCAAAGCAGCCTTTTGGAATATTCTTGGCTTTGCTAAGGCTCTGTCAATACAAAACAAGTTTCATGTCATATCATATGTGGACCATAGACTGTATAATGAGTGGACGTAACGACGTTCGGCTCAAACTGAAGCCTCCAGCAGATGCCCCGCCCCCTGGTGTCTGGCTGCAGTATAGGTCATAAGCCCCGCCCCCTGGTGTCTGGCTGCAGTATAGGTCATAAGCCCCGCCTCCCCATGTATTCCAGATATGAGCCGGGAAAACTTTAAAAAATGACTATACCTCGTAGAAACGTTTCTCTCATCTTTACACTAAGGTGGTATGACGATGTCATCTGGCTGCATGGTGTTCAGGTGTTTTTTTTCCTGAGAAGTTAGTTTCTCATTAGTTATTGGACGTTAAAAACCGCGATATAAGTTTCGTTTTACGATAGTTGACAGCTGCCGTTCGTGAGTAGTTTTTATCGGGGATATAAGAAACTTCGGGAAAGAGCCAAAAGGAGACTAAACCTTCTGAAGAAGAAGAAATAAATATTTTTATTTCTCTTTTTTACTTGGCTCCACTGGAAATTCTCTACTGCGCAGACTCTGGCTGCACAATGGCGGCTAGAGAAACGGGGTTTTTTGGCTTCAAAATCGTAGAACGGTGACAGGCGGAAGCACGCTGTCCATTCTATATACAGTCAATGATGTGGACCTGCTGCAGGGGAGAGATCAGCTGTCTTGTACCAGTCAGGCCCAGCAGTGGCATCAGCCAAGAGGCAAGAAGATCACAAGTGGTCAACCTATCACGTCTGTCATAGTTCCCAAAGCAAGGGCTAAATAGAAAAAGAGGCAGGTCATATCTACAACTCAAACACGTAATCATAGGTTGATGTCATGTACAGTCCACAGTGGTGGGCAAAGGATTAAATAGACAGCTGGGCATTTATTGTCAGGTAGTACCTGTGTGATTTACTCTAATATAGACATTTTACAACCATATTCCTCTTCTGAACTCAGAAAAAAGCCTATTTTCAGCTTTGTGAGACTGCATGTACTGTACAGCCAGTAGTCGAGTTGTAAAAACAAGTATGGGGGAATGGTGAATTTTATTGTTCGGATGACAGATATTTTGCGCTGTCATGAACAGTTAGATTAACTTTTTGTGTTGGTTGCAGTTGTGTGACTTAGTTATATTTTTGAGATGCACTGACTGTAAATTTAGTTGCACCACCTCATTGCATCACCTTTTTATCACTCTCACTAACTTTTATACTAAATTAACTAAATACTCTAACATTAACAGGTATCAACCTGCTAATGTTTTGTAAAGTGTCTTGAGATAACGTTTGTTATGATTTGGCGCTATATAAATAAAGATTGATTGATTGATTGATTGATATAACGTGAATGATTTTTATACCAGAACAATGAGTAGAGGAATGCTTGTCTTTATTTTATGCATAGTTTTATAAAAAGAAAAATAAAGCGCTATAAGTGTTTCTCTGAGCTGAAAGTGGCATTTGTTTCTTCCAGGGGCATGCCCCCCACCCCCAGGAGAAAATTTTGAATGTTTTGCATTTAAAAGCATCAGTCTGATGCATTTTGAGAGAAAAATCAAGTGTAATTAAGAGACAGTTGGCTATGAATTCAGGGGTCAATTAAGGTCAATTTGAGGGCCAGGGGCGGATCAAATGTACTGGTCCCACTACTTCAACTACTGACCCAGGAATGTGACTTTAGGTTTGAAAAATGAAGGCATAACAGTTTACTTTCAAAATCAGGCAAAGAAACAGAAGGAATCAATTAAAAAGCATTTTCATATTCATAAAGTTCTCCATTTCAAAGGAACTTTAATGAGCCAATGTGTAGCATATTATTACACAGGTATCTTTATGTTCTACTCCGAAATCAGGTTAAGCCAATATGATGTAGCTGGACCTTAATAAGTCTGGGTGATCTCCTAATGCTAATAATAAGAAGATCTCCTGATTTATTTACATATCAAATGAGGATACAAATTCATTCCTGCAAACAAACTTTACTGTAAGATGAGACTTATTTCGGCTAATTAGTTTTAAGTGTCACCAAATCGTTAATTCAAATTTCATCAGAGCTCTTCGATAAAGTTCATATATTTCATGTCTTACTCTGCCTCTTTCAGGTTACTCAGGGTGAAATGCGTTTTTCTACGTTGATGAACGGTTGATTGAAGGTATCTTGAAGCATTACACAGGAGTTGACTTGCGCTTTTTCTTGCCCACAGTCCTCAAGTTTGGTTTTATCAAGTTTATAGCTGAAGCTGTTGAGGCTTAACACCACAGACGAGATCGTTAATAGGTTACATTGTGAATTATTACCTGCATCATACCTCAGCCAAATCCAGCTGTCTTGTCTGAGTTTTTTTTTTTAGCCTCTTTTCTACTTCAACTGTTCTGCTGTCTTTTGCAAACAAGGACAGCCTTGCCCAGCTTTTGTTTGGAAATCGGAATTAAAAAAAAAGATTAGAACGAGAAAATGCATGCTCTGCAATCTTGTTCAGTCATTAAATCTGACGTTTTTAGCACACTGACGGATGACTGACAAAATGACAGTATACCATCATATGGGCATGATGGGATTTTGTGTTACTGTGTATATATATTTATACATATATGGGTCAATGACGTGACGTCCCTTTTTTTGTGTCCAAGTGCAATATTTCCTTCCATCATGAATTGAGTATTTCATCACATGTATTTCTTTATTCTATGAAACCTGTGTTATTTGAACACATCTTTAAACTATTAAAATATAACATGTTTTTTTGTGTTTTGGTTCCTCAAACCCCCAAAATGTCAGGTGGTGCAACCGTCCTGACAAGTATCCACAGTAATTAAACTCTAAAAATTGAATGTCAGTTATTGTAAATGGAAATTAAAAANGTAATTTTCACCTTGTCAAATGTCAGGGTGGTGCAACCGTAACATTAGACTTTTATTTTAAAGTGAAGAGAATAAAACAGGAAACAGGAAACTGCATCAGCCAGAGGAGCCCAAATGACATTTATGACCAAGTGGAAAAGTTTGTAGATTTCTCTGAAATACTGATAAAAAAGGTTTTTTCACTTCATTGGTGACTGGAACAATTTCCATGTCAGGTGGTACAACCAATGTAATAATGTGAAATGTTATTTTAACATCAAATTATTTATCTTATTCACAAATAAAAGAAATGAAACACACAAAATGAAAATGTATGGGTCACTACAGACACTTGAGAGACACTTGCCAATAATTTCACACAGACAAAATAACAGGAACATATAAATATATTTTCATATATTTGGTTGCGCCACCTGACATTTTTGGGTGCTCAAATTAAAAATACTAAAAAATAATGAACCTAAAAACTTTGAAATGTTGGTCAACTACTGAAATCTGTTAGAAAACATAATTCCTCACTCAGAAATATGTTTTTATCCATTTTCAAAGAACTTTACAAAATACGTTTTTAGACCCTCTTTTTGTCATTGACCCATATATATATATAGTTTCTTTTGTTTGCTTTTTGATGTCAAATGTTGTGTTGCTACTGAGCTTTGGTGGACCGCAGGTTGAATAGGAGCTTTCTTTTAGCAGATAATGGGACAACATCACAAAGATAACAGAGAATTTTAATTGGACCCATACCCTGGGTTCTTTCCAGACCCAGTTATTTCTGTGTGCATGAATCAGATGAATAGAAGTGACACGGATGGATGGTCATCTTCTCGAAGCAACAAACAGCTTTGCAGTCAGAGCCTTTATCCTCATTATCATCATCATTGTCAATATTATCATCTTCACCATTTTCATCACGGTCTTCTTGTAGCCTTAAGTGTTGACCCAAGGCAGAATGGATCCATGCTTTTGTGTTGTTAACTCCAAATCCTGGGGCGGAAATCCAGACTCATCTGACCAGGAAACGTCTTCTAGCCCCCTCCAGTTTTGGTTAGCCCAAGTGAATCATAGCCTCAATTTCCTGTTCTTAACTAATAGGAGCGTAATCAGGGGTAGTCTACTTTAAGGTGGGATGTGTTGTGTGTTCAGAGATGGTCTTCTGCAGACCTTACTGGTAGTAAGCGTTTTTTTGAAGTTACAGTTGTCTGTCCACTCCAATCAGTCTATCCATTCTCCTCTGGCCTCTGACCTCTGACATCAACAAAGCATTTAGTCTCAGCAAAATTGGAGCCTGTACTCCAAAACTGGTTTAACACATCCAGAATCTCTTTTCATACCCTGGATTGACTTAATGAGACATTCGCAATCCAGATAATCTATAATATGAAGCTGGATATCAGCTCGGTAAGTGACTCCAGGGATTTCCAGTCTGGATCAATGCACGCTCGAAGGTAGAGGTGGAGTTTGCAGCATCTGACCAATCGCAAACAGAGAAATGGGGGAAACCCTGAAGGGCAGCCTACTTTTCCATGGCTGAGCAGATAATTATTCTTCAAAAACAATCATGGAATAAAATATTCTTCAAACACACCATCCAGGAAAAGACTACTTGTTGCTGCAGCTAAAGCCAAGACAGAATGCTGACAGAAACTTGCTGACTCTGTTAATGTGCAAATTTGTCAGATTATATAATATTAATTCAGAAATCTGATCCCTTGATTTCACTTTATTGTGCCACAGATGTTTGGGCAGAGCTCTTCCTCAGTGCCCATGTGAGCGCATTTTGCATTGGAATATTATTTCCTCACAGTGACAGAATGGCAAGTAGTTATGTTTCCACACATTCTTGTTTCTACAGTTATGCCAAGTATGAAAATTGTTATTAACTTCAATATTTTAGATGGGGCTGCACGGTGGCGCAGCGGGTAGCCCTCCAGCCTCACAGCAAGAAGGTTGCCGGTTTGATTCCCCGTTCGGGCAAGGTTGGCCTTTCTGTGTGGAGTTTGCATGTTCTTCCCGTGCATGCGTGGGTTCTCTCCGGGTACTCCGGCTTCCTCCCACAGACCAAAAACATGCCCACATGGTCAGGTCAATTGATTATTCTAAATTACCCGTAGGTCTGAGTGTGTGAGTGAATGTTTGTTTGTCTCTATGTCAGCCCTGCGATTGACTGGCGACCAATCCAGGGTGCCTGCCTCTCGTCCAATGACAGCTGGGATAGGCTCCAGCCACCCACGACCCTGATTAGCAGGACAGACAGTGTAGAAAATGTATGGATGGATATTTTGTATGCACCTAACTGCAGTGTATTACATTTGTAACATATGGCTTCATTAGTTGACACACATAGTTCATCCTATGAAAATCTTTGGTATATCACCAGGACATCAAAAGGATTATATTTCTTCCTGAAAACCCTCCCTCTCCTGAGCAAACTGTCCACCAACCACGACGGGATCTCCTAATAATGGCTGGTCATTTTCCAAGGGAGCTGATTACCTAGGAGGTGATGCTTTCGTACTCATGGATCTCTGATCCAGATCTTAACTTGCTCCAGAGCAGGTTAGCTGTTCAGCATGAGTAACCATGGTGATTTATCCCCTTAAGAAGTGAACCAGTGTCAACAGAAAATCCAGGGTTACTTCTGAAGTTACAACAGTTTGTCAGATACTCAGACCAATAACCATGCCCCGTTTGAAGTGCCTGAAATCACCTTTCTTCTCCACTCTGATGCTTAGTTGAACTTCAGCAGCTCTTCTTCACCATGTGTACATGATAAAATGCTGCAAAGCTGCAGCCCTGTGATTGGCTCTTTAGATGTTTGTTGTTCATGGATTAGATGTTTTTGCATTTGCATATATACATGTGTAATAACAGGTGCTCACAGTTCATGTGGCTGATGCAGGTGTTCTTCCTTCGGTGTGTCTTTAACAGAGCTCAGATTAGATCTTTACCTTAACNGAATGTTTTATTTAAAAAGGTTCAAGCATAAAATAATATCACTGTATTTTTTATTTCCATTCACAATAACTGACATTCAATTTTTAGAGTTTAATTACTGTGGATACTTGTCAGGACGGTTGCACCACCTGACATTTTGGGGGTTTGAGGAACCAAAACACAAAAAAACATGTTATATTTTAATAGTTTAAAGATGTGTTCAAATAACACAGGTTTCATAGAATAAAGAAATACATGTGATGAAATACTCAATTCATGATGGAAGAAAATATTGCACTCAGACACAAAAAAAGGGACGTCACGTCATTGACCCATATATATATATAGTTATTTTGTATGCTTTTTGATGTCAAATGTTGTGTTGCTACAGAGCTTTGGTGGACCGCAGGTTGAATAGGAGCTTTCTTTTAGCAGATAATGGGACAACATCACAAAGATAACAGAGAATTTTAATTGGACCCATACCCTGGGTTCTTTCCAGACCCAGTTATTTCTGTGTGCATGAATCAGATGAATAGAAGTGACACGGATGGATGGTCATCTTCTCGAAGCAACAAACAGCTTTGCAGTCAGAGCCTTTATCCTCATTATCATCATCATTGTCAATATTATCATCTTCACCATTTTCATCACAGTCTTCTTGTAGCCTTAAGTGTTGACCCAAGGCAGAATGGATCCATGCTTTTGTGTTGTTAACTCCAAATCCTGGGGCGGAAACCCAGACTCATCTGACCAGGAAATGTCTTCTAGCCCCCTCCACTTTTGGTTAGCCCAAGTGAATCATAGCCTCAGTTTCCTCTTCTTAACTGATAGGAGCGTTATCAGGGGTAGTCTACTTTAAGGTGGGATGTGTTGTGTGTTCAGAGATGGTCTTCTGCAGACCTTGGTGGTAGTGAGCATTTTTTTGAGGTTACAGTTGTCTGTCAACTCCAAACGGTCTATCCATTCTCCTCTAGCCTCTGACCTCTGACATCAACAAAGCATTTAGTCTCAGCTAAATAAGAGCCTGTACTCCAAAACTGGTTTAACACGTCCAGAATCTCTTTTCATACCCTGGGTTGACTTAATGAGACATTCGCAATCCAGATAATCTATACTATGAAGCTGGATATCAGCTCAGTAAGTAACTCCAGGGATTTCCAGTCTGGATCAATGCACGCTCGAAGGTAGAGGTGGAGTTTGCAGCATCTGACCAATCGCAAACAGAGAAATGGGGGAAACCCTGAAGGGCAGCCTACTTTTCCATGGCTGAGCAGATAATTATTCTTCAAAAACAATCATGGAATAAAATATTCTTCAAACACACCATCCAAAAAAAGAGCACTTGTTGCTGCAGCTAGAGCCAAGACAGAATGCTGACAGAAACTTGCTGACTCTGTTAATGTGCAAATTTATCAGATTATATAATATTAATTCAGAAATCTGATCCCTTGATTTCACTTTATTGTGCCACAGATGTTTGGGCAGAGCTCTTCCTCAGTGCCCATGTGAGCGCATTTTGCTTTGGAATATTATTTCCTCACAGTGACAGAATGGCAAGTAGTTATATGTTTCCACACATTCTTGTTTCTACAGTTATGCCAAGTATGAAAATTGTTATTAACTTCAATATTTTAGATGGGGCTGCACGGTGGCGCAGCGGGTAGCCCTCCAGCCTCACAGCAAGAAGGTTGCCGGTTGATTCCCCGTTCGGGCAAGGCTGGCCTTTCTGTGTGGAGTTTGCATGTTCTCCCCGTGCATGTGTGGGTTCTCTCCGGGTACTCCAGCTTCCTCCCACAGACCAAAAACATGCCCACATGGTTAGGTCAATTGATTATTCTAAATTACCCGTAGGTCTGAGTGTGTGAGTGAATGTTTGTTTGTCTCTATGTTAGCCCTGTGATTGACTGGCGACCAATCCAGGGTGCCTGCCTCTCGCCCAATGACAGCTGGGATAGGCTCCAGCCACCCACGACCCTGATTAGCAGGATAGACAGTGTAGAAAATGGATGGATGGATATTTTAGATGCGCCTAACTGCAGTGTATTACATTTGTAACATATGGCTTCATTAGTTGACACACATAGTCCATCCTATGAAAATCTTTGGTATATCACCAGGACATCAAAAGGATTATATTTCTTCCTGAAAACCCTCCCTCTCCTGAGCAAACTGTCCACCAACCATGACGGGATCTCCTAATAATGGCTGGTCATTTTCTAAGGGAGCTGATTACCTAGGAGGTGATGCTTTCGTACTCATCTCTGATCCAGATCTTAACTTGCTCCAGAGCAGGTTAGCTGTTCAGCATGAGTAACCATGGTGACTTATCCCCTTAAGAAGTGAACCAGTGTCAACAGAAAATCCAGGGTTACTTCTGAAGTTACAACAGTTTGTCAGATACTCAGACCAATAACCATGCCCCGTTTGAAGTGCCTGAAATCACCTTTCTTCTCCATTCTGATGCTCAGTTGAACTTCAGCAGCTTTTCTTCATCATGTGTACATGATAAAGTGCTGAAAAGCTGCTGCCCTGTGATTGGCTCTTTAGATGTTTGTAATTCATGGACTAGATGTTTTTGCATTTGCATATATACATGTGTAATAACAGGTGCTCACAGTTCATGTGGCTGATGCAGGTGTTCTTCCTTCGGTGTGTCTTTAACAGAGCTCAGATTAGATCTTTACCTTAACCCTTTCTTTGTTTCTGTTTATAGTCTTACTCAGAGTCACCAGGACACTGATTCTTACACCTGAGTACACCTGTTCAAGCAACCTACATCAGCTGAGGACAGATAAGGGGTTCTGACCACATCAGGCTGCCCGTAGTGATCCATATTTGGATTTACACTAATTTGTCATCACAGCTCACAGACCCCATCAGCACCCTCCCACCCCTGCTCCCAGGATCCCCCCTCTGATCCTGATTTAGTGACTGCCCTTGGCTGCCCCCTGCTCTTTGGACTCTCCTCAGTTGCGGATGCCTGTCCTGCTGAATACAGATGCCACCTTTAGCTCAAAACAGGAGCTGCTGGACTTGCATGATGATCCTCTCAATGGGGGTCTTTCTTTGGACTCTCCCAGCCCACCTGGTTCTCAGACCAGTAGCCTGGTGGAATCTGGGCCCCGGAGCCCTTGCAGCACTGATGGGCCCCTGCGGCCCCACATCTTACCAGGAGCCTCCACTGTGCCGGGTCAGCTGTTACCCCCCGAACCACCTTGAGTGGAACTGAATCACAGGTACCTGAGACTCGTCGACACACCCACCCCCCGAGACTGGGGTGCACCTTACGTCCAAAAATTATTGAGGGCGACCCAGAACCACAAAGATACGTGACGTAGAAAAGACGTCCCCTACTAGTAGTTACCGAATTAGTTGTGGCAGTAGTGGAGGTAGCTCGCGCGCTTCGACCTGCGCAGCTACCAGGCTGGTCTCATTGCGAGCTCGTACGACATTGCAGCCTGCCTCTGCCTTGCCTTCGTCAGCTACTTTGGGGGGACGGGGCACAAACCGCGTTGGCTGGGCTGGGGGGTCCTAATCATGGCCCTGGGCTCTCTGGTTTTTGTCTTGCCTCACTTCACCTCACCCCCCTACCAGGTGAGCCTCCCTGAGCGCTCAGGACTCTGTGCCTCCAACCGCTCTGTGCCATGCTGGGATCAGGAGGGGGCGGGGCTTTCCAGCTACCGCTTTGTGTTCATGTTGGGTCAGTTTCTCCACGGTGTGGGGGCCACGCCACTCTACACACTCGGGGTCACATATCTGGATGAGAATGTTAAGTCCACCTATGCCCCTGTCTACATAGGTGAGTCAGAGGTTTATCTGTTACAGTGGCTGAGGCAGTCATACCAGGAGTTTGTGACCTTGTCCATGCATAGCTGGGTATCTTCAAAATTGAATATGCCCCCTTATATGTTCAAAAAAAAAATGTCTACATCTGAGCAAGAAATGTACACATCAATGTTTAAACTAACACGCCCTTAACATTACACTTGCCAAAATATTTGTGACTTTAACAGCTTTTGTGTTGCAAGCTGTGGTGTTTGAGATCTATAAGCTCCAGCTACTGGTGTATAGACAAAACCATACAACTGGAGTTTTACGTAATCTCCACTTTGGCCAGAGTTTTCAGAAAAGACCATTTTAAATGATTTAAAACTGTGGATGGCAGGCCTAAACATATCAAAATATGAATGGTTTCCCAGATAAGATACCTAGCTATGTGTGGACATGGCCTGTGTGTGTGTGTGTGTGCGTCAGACAGAGAGAGAGAGAGAGAGAGTATGTGTGTGTGTGTGTGTGTGTTTGTGTGTGTGTGTGTGTGTGTGTGTGTGTGTACAAATGTGTTTGTTGCTTTGTTTTGTTTTTGTTTTTTTTATTATTGGTCAGAACACTGTATCCCTCCCATTAGATGGATCTATGAAATGTTTGTCAGTGTGTGTTTGTGTGTGTGTCAGAGTGTGTGTCCTTTTACACAAACAATGGAGGCTTTCAACATGGAGACAGAAAGTTCACCACCTGTGAACAGGAAGTGGACATTTCTAGCCTGGACACACCCTGACTGACTAACAGAGCCTTTCTGTTTGTGTGTTGTGCGTATGGCGTGCGTGCTCTCGTGTGTGTGTGTGTCTGTGTGCCTGTGTCTGTCTGTGTGTGTGTGTGTGTGTGTGTGTGTGTGTGTGTGTGTGTGTGTGTGTGTGAGTGTGTTTCACGTTTGTATGTGCATACTTAGGGATCTTCTATACAGCAGCCATCCTGGGTCCAGCAGTGGGCTACCTACTGGGAGGCTACTTCCTGAACATTTATTCAGAGATCAGCCTTAAGTAAGTCAAAGACAACAGTTTTCATTTATATTGTTCGAGCAGAGAAAAAAACTCTCCCTATTCCCACCTCTGTGATCTGTGAGTCGTCAGTCATCCAATGACATCACACTTGACTTTGAATACCTGTCAGTATGTGGCAAGTGCAGAGGTAACTATTAGCAAAGAGGAAGATGAACCAAAAACTTTCTTTTAACTCCTCAATCAATCAGACCTGACTGCAGAGCCTCTCAAAGCAGCTGCTGAGAAAGCTCTGTGTTCTATTATTTAACTACAGCACACACCTTCTGAGAAACATTAATATCAGAACGTGACAATGACTGAACCAGAATAACTCAAAACCAAAGAGCAGTGAAATTTACCCCAACAGTTTGTGATCGGTAAGTGGTAAGGCACGGGCACACTGGCCATCCAGATCATGCTTTAGGCCCAATTCCAATTCCTTTCTTAACCCTCAATCTTAACCCTCAAGCTCAACCCTCAATCTTAGTAGCCCTTAAAACCAAGTGTTAAGGGCTATCTTCTGGCTTAGAAATGGGACACCCCTTAAATGCAAATGAAATTGTTGTGGACTGTCTGTCAGTTATTCCTTCGGTTAGCGTGATCAAAAAAATATCTGTATAAATAACACAACCACGGGCATATTCAGCTGTCACAGCATACCATTCAAATAACTTTCCATTTGTGGTCGATATTGATAGCAATGTATTGAGACGCCGATGTCCTCTACTGTAATCGGGCCAGTAGAATATGGTAATAGCCGTGTTCGTACAATATATCCGACAATAGAACTATTTGTTAATGTAATGGTGCCTCTTTTTACTGGTAAAACATTGCAAAACTAACTTAAACGATAGCAACGTGGCTTGTCCGCACCGGCCGCTATTGACAAAAGATCGTAAAATAAAAATAAATGTTATGCAACAACGAGGTAAATAATCCATAAAATGGGTCTAAACTAAGATAATACAATGGTTTTCGTAATATTCATATCTCCATTACCAAAGAAAATACCGTATTTGTAGCTCGCCTTCTCTGCCGCTTTGGACGCCATGTTTATTTACCGACAATACGCAATGCATTCTGGATGTCCCTTAGCCCCAAGGGTGGTGTCGGAGAATCTCAGTATTGAGGGAGATAAAGCCTCAGTCTTACCCCTCAACCTTAACTTTCTGAGAATCAGGACAGCACTTACACTTCGCGGGGGCGCGCATTTTGAGATTGAGGGTTAAGATTGAGGGTTAAGACAGGAATTGGAATTCACCCTTAGTATGCTTCAATCTCTCAAGTCCAGCTTGTTTTGCTAGTGTGACTGCATGTGAACCGTGTGCTCAGGCACAATTCACTTGGTTACTTTAGCACGCTTTGGAAGGTGTGCTTCGGCACATGTGCAAGCAAGCAGACTTAGCATATACATGGTACATAATCCACCAAGTATAACCACCCTGACCGCTCCTCTTGACAATAATTTTAATTAATAGTGGAGGGGGATTTAAATGGCTGTGCAGATCAAAATTACTTCACATAAGCCAAAAAGTAACTAAAGTGGTGGCCACATTATCTGAGTTTTCCGTTGTGCTGACTCAAATGAGACCACGTCTTGTACACAGATGCCTCATGATTAAGGTGCAAGATCACTGTCAAAAAGATGTGTCCATAACTAAAAATTGCTATTTGTTATATTAACAATTTCCAAGACGAAAATGTTGTTTTACACAAATTCTGCCATCATAAACATGAGTTTGTGAAATTGGGTTTCTGTTAGGATTGGTTTTCTATGATGCCACTAAGTACATGAGTGAAAAGTAGTCGACAGACAAGAGCCGACAACTTGTTCTTTGTCTACACATGCTGAATGTAACCATCAGATTAAACTTTTTAATCATCTTACTGATGGGCTCAATCACAGCCAGGGTTTGCTTGATGCTGTGGTTTATTACATGATGTTCCAAATTCTTAAATTTTCTTGATAAAAATAAGTGCACCACCCACATTTTGTAATAACTTACGCAATTTGTAAAAATGTATTATACAGAATTTTATTACACATTGCGTCAGATTGTACCAAATTGCGGCACTGATACAAAATGAACTGAAAATTCATAACATTATTACATAATGTGGTGTTTTTACAAAATGTGGCATAACAGACCCTCATCAACAACTACCACAAAAGACTTCAAGCTGTCATTGAGGTGAAAAGGGGCAATACACAGTATTAAGAACTGGGGTAAAGAACTGTTAACTTTTGATTACGGTCATTATGGAAGTTTCTGTTGTCATTTTGATTTAACAAGAGTAAACACAGTTGTTAATTAGTAAATTGCTTCACCCAACTACTAACCATGAGTGAAAGAAAAAAAACTGTTATCATTCATAGTTGCTTTGAAAGGCCAAGAAATCAAAAATTCTCTCAGGGTATGGAAACTTATGAGCACAACATTGTGCAATGGTTTGATTTTATGAAATAAACAATAGCAATGCAAAACCCTTTATGGCTGACGCTACCTGTGATGTTTCTTGTGAGCTGGTGGCAGCATACCCAGCATGATGTTGCTTTCCATGCTTAACTTTTGCTTCTGAGCATGCCCACTTGAAGTAACGGTGGATCTATTACTGTCCCTGAAACCTGACTGTGGCCTCAGTGATGTAATTTCAGCACTTTTTTATTCTTACCCGTAAACTTGAATTTGTGTTCCCAATGAAGACTTGGTATTGGTAAAGATGTGAGTTGTATTTACAAGACTTTGCTCTCACAGATTTTAGATTCATACTTGCATAAAAACAGTCCTGACCAAAACCCAATTCACAAACTAATGTGTATGACAGCAGAATTTGTGTAAAACAATACTTTAAAACAAAATCGTGAAAAGGAAAAAGGAATTAATAATTTTGAGCACATCTTTTTGACAGTGATCCGAACCATGCACAAAGAAGTCTACAGACCATGTGTGTGCAGCAATCATACTCAAGTCTTGTTCAAAATGAGGTAGTGAGGCTGTGAGCTGTACTGGCCAGGGGAGAAAAGGTGATGTGGGGAGGGGTCACCACACCCTTGGAGTGGCTCTGGACCTGATCCTGTTTGACTGTAATAAACAGCATCAAAGTAAGCCTGATCCAGTTAGACAATTGTTATCAGCTACAAAAATGATCAGAAGCATTTGAAAAACAATCTCACTGACTTTCATGATTCTGTCTGCCTGTTTTATGTGTGTGTGTGTGTGTGTGTGTGTGTGTGTGTGTGTGTGTGTGTGTTAGGACTGAAATGACTCCAGAGAACCCCCTCTGGGTTGGAGCCTGGTGGATTGGATTTCTGGCTGGGGGGGCTGCAGCTCTGCTGATTGCTTTCCCCATCCTTGGCTTCCCTCGACAGCTTCCAGGTAACTCACTTGGCCAGGTAACAATTGAGCACAGCCAAGTTATTACTTACATTCCAGCATTGAGGAAAATGTGTATTCCCACAGGCTCCCAGGAGTTGCTCTCCTCAAGGGTTTCTGAAGCCCACCAGCTGAAAGACGGCAGCCACACCACAGCCTCAGACCCACAATTTGGAAAATCTGTCAAAGACATGCCCAGGTACATCAACCTATCATCTAGATGTGAGCTGTTAACACCGGGGTACGGTAAAGGTCAACAAGAGGGGCCAAGCTTTACTCACATAGAAAATATAGTGTTGATCCAAACTCACAGGTTTCACCTTCACCTGTCTGGTCAGGTGGATGTAGTGTAGATAGCAACTAGTCGAGCTGGATGAGGAGTGGATTTATCAGGCATTGTTTCTCTGTTCAGTCAATCTCTGAAAACATAGACCAAACTCATCCTGATGTCAGCTAAAAGACAAGAGTGCCTTTCTCTCTGCAGGTCTGTTCTACTCCTCCTGAAGAATCCGACCTTCCTCTTCCTCTGTCTGGCTGGAGCAACTGAGGCCACGCTGATCGCCGGCATGTCCACCTTTGGTCCAAAGTTCCTGGAGTCTCAGTTCAGTCTGAGCGCTTCAGAAGCTGCTACCTGGTTTGGTACGAGGACAGTTTGTTCCCCCGCTAACAGGATACATTACACTTCCATAATCAAACTCTTTTTTTAGAAAGAAGGCAGGCTTTATTTAGAAATATGAACAAATGTGAGCAGATGACTTTTGCAGAGCTCTTTAACCTGTTTAAAAAAACAAGCAGAGACAGCAGAGAGGACCCAGTGTCTGTACAGAATGAGTTTGATGAAATGTACTGTCTTCTGTCAGTTTATTAGATGTAGTCTTGATGATTCTGAAGCAGTGTTGTAGTCGAGTCCTCAGTACTGGAGTCTGAGTCGGGTCCGAGTCACCAAAATGAAATCCGAGTTGAGTCTGAGTCCGAGTCCTCTTCATTCGAGTCGAGTCCGATTCATCTGAGTTAAGTCCAGGTCGAGTCCTCAGTGCCTTAGCGCAAGTCCTGCATGTGTCCCCAAAGGAGGAAACAGCGAATCACTAAGTGGAGTACCTTGCTTTTTGTGTTTCAAACTTGTTAAAACAAATTTATGCAAGATAATGGAGGATTCATCTCATGTATCACATGCCTTGTAAGGAGTTTTATTTTGAAGAAGGTGCTTTTATTTTGAAACGGCCTGTCAATCAAAAAGACGAAAGGTGCCTTCGTTTCACGACACCGAACAGAGCAGAGAGAGAGAGGAATGCGTGGGGATTTGTGATATCCAGTAATTTACATGCAGCTAACAAGTTTAATGCCACAACTTCCACAAGAAACACAAGAAAAAGACTTTTTCAAGTTATTCCAAGATCATCTCTGTGAAGGAGGAGTCACTCGGTCCTCTGAAGGCTGAATATCACCACAACGCCCATCTTCTTGTTTTCAGTTTGAGATACAAATCTCCCTGTCTTCACTTTAACATATTTAGCATACAGTAAAATTGTAGCTCTGATTATGCAAGTTCTAGAAGTAAAATATTCTAAAACACACAACCTGTGGCTCCTCCTTCGACGTCTTGCCCCACACTGTTGCTGAGGGAGACGCATGTGAACCAGTGACTGTATATAGAATGGACAGCGTTCTTCCGCCTGTCACCATTCTATGATTTTGAAGCCAAAAACCCCGTTTCTCTAGCCGCCATTGTGCAGCCAGAGTCTGCGCAGTAGAGAATTTTCTACCTGAACACCATGCAGCCAGATGACATCGTCATACTACCTTAGCGTAAGGATGAGAGAAACGTTTCTACAAGGTATCGTAATTTTTTTAAGTTTTCCCGGCTCATATCTGGAAAAAATGGGGAGGCGGGGCTTATGACCTATACTGCAGCCAGACACCAGGGGTCGGGGCATCTGCTGGAGGCTTCAGTTTGAGCCGAACGTCGTTACGTCCACTAATTATACAGTCTATGATATGAGCGCGCATACAGGTAAACAAACGCGTCTCAGCGGCAGCTTGAAAATACGGACCTTAGACCAGAAGAAATAAGAGATGAAACGTAATAAAGCATGAATTAAGAGATGACCTCGAGTCCTCCGAGTCCTCATGTATCCAGAGCTCGAGTCGGAGTCCAAGTCCGAGTCATCAGCGCATGAGTCCCAGTCGAGTCACAAGTCCAGCATATACGGACTCAAGTCCAACTTGAGTCCGAGTCCTGGACTCGAGTACTACAACACTGTTCTGAAGTCAGTTTGATTGTCAGGTTGATCATGTGATGGGGTTGTGGCCTGTTGTCTGTCTGGTGATGTTGTGAGGGGTGGCCATCTTCATGAAAGAAACGTATAAAACAGTTGTAATTTAATGTGTGTATATGTCCCCCCTCCAGGTTACATGGTGGTCCCAGCAGGAGGGGGGGGCACCTTCCTGGGTGGGTACATAGTGAAGAGGTTGAACCTGCGCTGCAGAGGAATCATCAGGTTCTGTATGATGTGTGCGATCATCAGCCTGCTCGCAAACTTCATTTTCCTCATCCACTGCCCCAACCTGCCCATGGCCGGAGTCACCACCCCCTACCAATCCGAACCTCAGTCAGACCAGTCTGAATACCTCCAGAACCAGTCCCAACACCAAAAAGACCAGTATCAGCATCAGTTGTACCAGTCTATGGACCAGGATGAGCAGCTGAGCTCATGGAGCAGCAGAAATAGGTGGGCTCAACCCTAACTCAACCCTAACCCAATTAGTCTGGATCTCTAACTGAGTCTGATCCCCACCTGTGTGTCTCCTCAGCTCTTCCCTGCAGGTGTCTCTGTCTGTGGGCTGTAACGCAGAGTGCCGGTGTGTCAGTCAGCTCTTCAACCCTGTTTGTGGCACTGATGGTGTCATGTATTACTCGCCCTGCCATGCAGGCTGCAGCTCTAACAACCACACACAACAGACATCAGGCCAACAGGTGAGCATATGACAGCTGCCTGGATTTCAATACAACCCCCCATACACATACAGTTGTGCCTAAAAGTTTACACCCCCACCGGCAGAATTTGTGATTTTTTGGGCCTTTTCTCACAATGGTAACACAAAATCCTTTCTATCACTGATGGTAAGTGATTGGGTAATGACATTTATCGAAAAAGAAAAAAATAGTTGACTCTGTATAAATTAAAATGACAATAAAAACTTCAAAAATGATCCCGTTAAGAAGTTAACACTCCCTGGTAGTTTTGGCCTGATAATTGCCCAAACGTAACACAAATGTGTCTGAATGTCTACTAAAGGTAACCATCCTCACCTGTGATCTATTTGCTTGTAATCAGTGTGTGTGTATAAAAAAACTGAACAGGGTCATTTTAAAGTCTCTGTTGTCACAATGATTTAAAAAGAGTAAACACATTTGTGTTAATACATGTCTTCAACCAACCTCTAAACATGGACGACAGAAAGGTTTTTGTGTTACCATTCGTATTTTCTGAGGAAAGGCCAAAAAAATCAGATTCTGCTGGACGGGGTGTAAACTTTTAGGCACAACTGTACACACACAAACAGATGTTTGGCACTCTCTCGATGTCTTACCGGGGACTCGTCTGCAAACGCGCATCCTGATCGAAGGGGTGATAAATGATCAGCTGATTCTCTTGGTGCTGTGAGGGAGATTGTACCGTGTGTCCGTAACACAAATAACACATTGAAACAGCTGCTGGATATTTTTGCAAACAAATCTGAGTGAACAGCTGAGCTATGTGTGCACCATTTGCTCGGAAAATGTAAAAATCATAGGATGAAGCCAATTATTATACGTCCTCATTCAGTTTGCAGAGCAGTTAACGATTTAATCAACATAAAATAATGCTACGCTCTGATATGCACATGATTATATTTTCAATCTTAACTAAGTATTTAATTTAAGATTCAACGTAATAAGCATGATGAGGACGAAGATGTGTCAGTTTCATGGTTATTTAATAAATTTAGCCAATGTACAGTTTTTATTGATGAATTCTATTTAGGGCTTTTTTCTTTTACTGAAAGTAGTTTTAAAATGTTATGTTTGTAGTTAAAAGAGTCTGTATTTTAAGTTATATAGACAGCTGATCATTCATTATTTGTGCGTACGCATGGTCTGAGGAGATTCTACATTTGTTCGCAGAGTAAGAAGAAATTCAGGTGAGAAAACTTTGATGAATCACAGGTTTGTGATTCATCAAACGTTCGTACGCGTGATTTAGGCACGAATTTGTGAGTACGAACGTTTTGTGAATGAGGCCAATTGTCATTGTGTATGTATGTATGTGTGTGTCCACAGGTGTACTCTGGATGTACCTGTATAAAAAGTAATGCTTCGAAGTCACATGATGGTGTCGCTCTTGCGGGAAAGTGTAGCAGCTCATGTCACCATATGCCAGCCTTCCTCTTGCTCTTCTTTATCCTCATCCTCTTCACCTTCCTCTGCAGCATCCCTGCCCTCACCGCCACACTGAGGTGAGTCCTGAGACAAGAACACATCTCTGATCTAGGGATGCAGCAATTCCCACATTATGCTGGTACATTATTTTTGGTGTAACCTGTACAGAATGGAAACAAAGTTGCTTCACTGATGCTACTTGGTATTCACTTGATATTCACTCGCGGATGACACCCAGCTCTAGCTTTCCAGTAAACCTAACTCCACTCTCCCCCCCTTTTCCCTCACCTACTGCCTCACAGAAATTAAAGACTGGTTCACCTCAAACTTCCTCAAAATCAGGCTACGTTTACACGGAGAGGTTAAAAACTGTAGAAGCAAAAGTGCCGCAAAAGTGGCATATCGTCTTCAAGTTTTCTCTGCGTTTAAACGAGCGTCTTCAGTAAACGCAATAGCGGGTGAAATTTGACATAAGGCCGCTATGTGGCGCTGTGGTAGAACGCCGTTCAGTCACTCTGCTCCCCAACTCTGGAACTCACTCCCACCAGACATCAGAAACTGTGACTCATTACCCCTTTTCAAATCTAAACTCAAAACACACCTGTTCACTTCTGCATTCTCCCAGTAACCCACTCCCCTTTAATTTTCCTCACTGTTGTTCTCATTTGCTTGTTGTTTTAATTATGTGTAAATTATGTTTTAACTATTTTTTATTTATTTGTGTTGTGTACTCATGTTTTTATTCTTGTTGTTGTAAAGTGACCTTGAGTGTCCAGAAAGGCACTTTAAAAAAAAAAAGTATTACTATTACTACTGCTTAAAGTGTCATGCACACCCAGAAAAAAGGAGGCTTCGCTATATTAGCTAACCAGGACTCAATGTTCTCATTGACACTCTGGCAGGATGCGCGACTGAAAGGCTCCAGGCTAGCTGACCGGCTTGGGCTAGGTAACTTAATGCTTGTAAAAATGGACACATGGTGATTTGTGATTGATTCATTGTGTTCAGATGACAGCATTCTGTTGCTTTGTCAGTGTGATTTAAGGGCTCGAAAGGGCACGTGATCTCATGATGCATTGTGGGCTGCAGTCACCATATCCATCCATCCATTTTCTATACCGTCTATCCTGCTAATCAGGGTCGCGGGTGGCTGGAGCCTATCCCAGCTGTCATTGAGTGAGAGGCGGGGTTCACCCTGGATTGGTCGCCAGTCAATCACAGGGCTGACGTATGGACAAACAACCATTCACACACACTCACACCTACGGGCAATTTAGAATAATCAATTCACCTAACCATGTGGGCATGTTTTTTATGGTCTGTGGGAGGAAGCCGGAGTACCCGGAGAGAACCCACGCATGCACGGGGAGAACATGCAAACACCACACAGAAAGGCCCGAACGGGGAATCGAACCCGCGACCTTCTTGCTGTGAGGCTGGAGCGCTACCCGCTGCGCCACCGTGCAGCCCCAGTCACCATATTTGGGGGCAAACGTTTCTCGTTTACATCACTTCACTTAGAAACGTCTAGTAAGAGAGACACACACACTGAAAAATGGATCGTGCAAAGGAGAGAAGTAATGGACCTTACAGAGACAAGCTGAATCCTGTTCCAAAGGCTTGGTACCTCAAAAAAATAAGTACAATTGGTGGAATTGATCCATATGAGCACAATGACTGGACAATGGATTTAAATGACCTGCCGCTATTGTCCGAAGCTGAGCTTGTCCTTTATCTCGTCAGTGGTGTAAGTTATTACACCAGAGGAGAGTTTGGGAATGCCAAGTCACTAAGGGCTCATGGGAAAACCAACTTTGGCCGGGTGCAAGACCTCCGGATTTTTCGACTTAAGACTGTTGTCATTTCAGAGGTATGTAAACAACACGCCTTCACCTCGCTGTACCAGTGCCATGTGGTGCTGGTTGTTTGTTTACTTTGACTAGCATGTGTTGATGCCTGTTAAATTTGTTTCAGACAAAGTATATTTTAAGCATGGAATCCACTCTGCGTTTATGTATGTCATGTATCTGTGAATTTACACTGTAAGCAACTTTAACATTACTCTTTAATGTAGTTAACATTAGTCAATTTTTACAGCAGCACAATGTTGTTTTGGTGAACAAGTTGCTGTTATATTGTTGTTGTCTTTTTTTAATCCTGTGCTAATTGCAAATCTATTTATACCCAGTTCTGCATTTCCAGCGGCTAAGGGAGGCTTCACCCAAGCCCAAGTTATTCTTCATGCAAGTGGCAAGATGGAGTCTGCTCATTGCACCTGCATGGCTGGTTTGGCTGAATCCTGCTCACATGTTGCGGCAGTGCTCTTCAAGATTGAGACAGCTGTGAGGATACGGGGTTCAAATACCTGCACAGATGAGAAAGCATACTGGATGTTGACCCGAGGATTGAGGAAGGTTGAACCCGCACCTGTACCACTATTGACTACTCTTCTGCTGCTACCAGAAAGACAGGCTTTGACAAGCTAATTACTGGAGAGGGAGAAGTGTCAAGGAAGCGAACTCATGCTGGCAGCACGTCTTGTAGCAGAGGATCCCACACACACAGACATATCCATCTTATATGAGGCTGTCCATGCTTACCGATCAGTGTACTACACGGGATCCAAATAGTGCTATAAACACTACCCTGATCCAGTTGAGCCATTTGTAGTACCAAAGTCCCTAAAGCAACTTGGGACCATGGGAAGGGCAGCTGTGAGCTCCCTGGCCTTTTACAATACTGCGAGGGACTCAGGCATGTAGTGGTAGTATCTGAGACCCAGGCAGCAGCACTGGAAAAAATGACAAGAAAACAACAGAAGCTACACAGTTGATATTTACTGCAAGCAGGAAGAATCAACACCTCAAAGATTCATGCTGTTGTGACCACCAGTGTTTCCAAGCCAGCCATATCCACTGTGAATGCTGTGTGCCAGAGGATTTACAGTAGGGGGTAACGCACAAGGAGGAAGCAAGGCAACAGTTCCCCAGAATGGCAGCACCAAACCACAACAACCTCCCACTAGAGTGGGAAGTTTTGTGACTTTGTTGTGTGGACACTGGTTGGCTGCAATGTGCTGCGCATCACACCAGATGTGAACATCCCTACTCAAGAGGCACAGAATCTTTTTTATTCACTTGCACTCCCAGAGCTTGTGGCTTGCTATTTCACCCAAGGCTCCAAAAAGGCACCTGTGCTACCAGATCCACCTGCTTTGAAGCCCTTAGCAGAGTCAGTTGTCTAACAAGCCAAGGAAAAAAACACAAAAAATAAACAACCAACGACGGTGCACATGTGGGCAAAAAGTTAAAGGTAAAAGGTGGGTGGCCTGTGATGACCAGAACTGCAACACTGTTCAGTTTCACCCTTCATGTGTTGGACTTGAACTCAATGGCACTAAAAGTGAGCCCTGGCTCTGCCATAACTGCAGAAGAAGCTGACTGTTTTCTGAAGGCTTTTTTTTTTTCTTTTTTTAGCATCCATTTTCCTTACAATGTTTAATTTCTTAATTACCTGTTTGCACATTGTGTTTTATTATCTTTTTTCCTAATTTACAGTGTTATTTATCTATTTGGACAATATTTTTTTTATTTATTTCTTTATTTGTAGAGTTATCTATATTGCACATTGTATTAACATTTGTTACCTCATTTGCAGAGTTATTTATCTGTTTGTACACTGTATTTTGCTGATGGCACTTTATTTGCAATTTTACTGAAACTTGAACATTGTCACTGCACTGCACTGTTTGGAATAAACAGAGAGGATTCTGAAACAAGACGTGGTTGGACGTTATTGCTGAAGTTAAAGTCATGGCTGGAAGCAGGTGTTTTTGATTTTAAGAAAGCATATGACATGTTATGGAAAGAGGGGCTTTAATAAAGCTCCACCTAATAGGGATTGGAGGGCAGATCTTTGGGTAATGGACTTCTTAAATTGAAGAACTATTCAACTGTGGATAGGGGCAGAGCTATCCAACCAGTATGAAGTTGAAACGGTACACCACAGGGGAGTGTCGTAAGTCCAATGTTATTCTTGATAATGACTAATGATATTTTTGAAAGTGTTCCACAAGGGATGGGGAGATCTTTATTTGCAGATGATGGTGCCTTGTGGAAAAGGATGAGGAATGTGGAGCCTGTCATTAAGAAAATACAGGAGGGAATCAACCAAGTTGAGAGGTGGGGAACCAAATGGGGGTTCAAGTTTTCTGTTGAAAAATCAAAAGTGGTGTTTTTCATGAGAAAGCAACTAACAAACTGCAGTTTAAAAATGAATGGTGATGAAATAGGAAAAGCAGAAAGCTTTCGCTTTCTCAGGGTGCATTTTGACCAGAGGCTAGCCTGGAGAGAACATGTCAAGGAAATGATCAACAAGCACAAACAAGTAATAAATGAAATGAGATGCCTAGTAGGATTACAGTGGGGTGCAGACTTTACATCACTTAAGCGCATTTATTTGGCCCTTATCAGATCCCGGCTAGATTATGGGAGCATAGTGTGTGCAGCAAAATCACTGCTGGCAGGTTTAGATGTAATCCAGGCGCAAGCACTAAGACTGTTTAGGAGCGGTCTGATCTTCACCTGTATGTGCGCCTCAGGTAGAAGCAGAGTAAATGAGTCTTGGCTTGAGAAGGAAACAACTGATGGCTCCTTACTTGGTTAATGGAAAGGGGCAGGCTGATGAGCACCCTGCAAAAATTGTGTTGTAAATGTGCTGGGAGAAGGAAAGAACACAAAATGAACGTTTCGAATGGAAAGGAAAGGAGGTTGCAAAAGTTGTGGGAGTGGGGGGAATAGAGTTTGCTGAGGCTGCAACATGGCCTGAAAGACCCCTCTGGGTGTACACAAAGCGAACGGTGGATTTTGAGCTTCTCCAGATCAAGTAAACAAAAAAAAAAAAAGTAAACAAAAACAGCTGGAGGAGCGCGGCCGTTCAGCATCAAAACCCCAGCGTATCTCTTTCATTTAATAGGGTCTGTTATTACTTTTAAATACTTTTACAACACCGAGATAGCCCGATGCTTCTGTCCCATGTTAACACACTTCTCTTCCTGGGCTCACCTCTCTCCCCTCACGACACAACCTGCATGTATAAAATTCAGATCTCAAACATGAATTTCATCATTGCACCCATACCCTTCTTTAATGTACAGGGGAATCATCTTCTCTAATTAATTGGGCTTTAATTATGGATAGAAGATGCCAAAATATGCAGCACAAGGCTGTTATCATACCGCCCGACATAAGATCCACACCCAGTGTGAGTCTGTACTCGGGCTAGTGGAAAAGGTAGCCAAACCGTGTAGAGTCGAGTAGAGTAGAGTAGAGCCGAGTCGAGTAGGGCTGGAACTGTATAGTGGAAAAGGGCCATAATAAACTCCCTTTGTGTCACAACTGTTTCTTTGCATCATTTTGAAAGTTAAATGTTTTACATTAATTTTTCTTTGAAAGTAACTTTCCTGGACCAGCGGTCAAACAGATGGGGCCAGTAATAAACATAATCATTGAGGAACAGTGAGTATTCCTCAAACTATAATTTCACAGTCAGAATCTGTAACTGTAACCCCCCCCTACTCTGAACCCCTCACTTGGTCAGATGTTAGCTGGCTGGGACGAAACCTCTTTATCCAACCTGTGAAAGCAAAACATAGCCGTCCTCACTTCCTCCTCATACAGGACGTACCTCCTTCATATACAGGGCGTACCTCCTTCATATACAGGACACACCTCCTGCTTTTACAGGACACACCTCCCACCTCACCCTCAAAACAAACGTCCAGTCTTCAGTCTGATGGTTAATGCAGGTGGCAGTATGTCTTCACGATGGAGTCCAGAGCTGTCCAGAAGAGAAAGTAGAGAGGACTTTATGTGACTCACCTGTGTGCTCTCTGCAGGTGTGTTCCTGACAGCCAGAGGTCCTTTGGTCTGGGTATCCAGTGGATTGTTGTTCGAACATTCGGTGAGTGCTGATTGTCTAGAATGGTTTGATCTCTTTCTTTGTCTCTGCTGAGGATTCAGTGTTTCTGTCTGTAGAGATCCCCTCTGAAACATTCAGTGTTCAACTGAAACATTCATGATGAATCCATCTGTTTAGGAGGTATTCCAGGTCCCATTGCATTTGGCTCGGTCATCGACCTTTCCTGCCTGCTGTGGCAGGATCAGTGTGGAGAGCAGGGCTCCTGTTACCTGTACCACAACTCAGCTATGAGTCGCTACACCCTAATCGCTGGAGTCATTTACAAGGTAATTACAAAATTACACACCAACTGTGGGCTTATTATAAATATCCTCAAAGGAACAGATGATACCTGTATGATGTTATCAGGATGACACGTTACGTAGCTGATGTGGTGCTTGGATGATGTGTAGTCTGGATTACGTGTTAGATGAGTAGCTAACACAGAGGTAGTCTGGAGTTGGCCTTGAGTTAGGGTGTACTCTGCGTCAGAAGTGGTATGTGATATTTCTGAGCACACTTCAGGGAAAGAGTGTGGCAGGTTAGCAGATGAAGCATATCAAGGCAGTGACACTTAAGACACCTGTCTGATCGTAAAAGAATAAGGGAAATATTCATGTGAAGACAGGATGAACCTTTACACATGAAATACACAGCATCTTTCTGCGTTCCATCTCAGCTGCAGTGTGTGTTGACTGCGCTTATCAACTCAGTGGCTGGCTTGGCTTCGTGTTACCGCCAAGCCTCAAGACTGACGGACAGATAGTGTCACGAGAGTGCTTCCGACTCTGCAGATAAGTCTTTCTTCATGTTGGGCTGCAAAACCTTAGACCTACTGACTCCTAGGGTGTTTCCACTCATTATGTCCGTTTTTCACCGTAGTCAAACTAAAGAAGAGCTAATTTTGACATACTTTGTTCTATTTTTAAAGTCACATGATCTTTTACTATGGTTTTTGGACACTACATCCTATTTCCAGATGTAGTGTGAGTTGACCCATTGACTTGAATGAATCCTATTTGATTTTTTTTGCCTTGATGCAGCAGAGACAGAACGCAGACAGATGTGGTGTATTTAGTCACCATAGACTTTAACACTAAACACTGTTCTAATGAAACATGTCATGACCTATCTCCAGGTGTTGGGGATCCTGTTCTTCCTGTTGGCTTCTGTGCTGTACACGCCACCACCTGAGTCTCCACACAGCAGTTGTGAGAGCACTGATCAATCAGGAGGAGGGGTTGGAGGAGGAGGAAGGACAGCAGGACTGAGCAACCTGCCAACCAAAGACCTGCCTGAGGACGGGGTCATCATCAACCTGCATGCCAGGTTATGACATTATGATTTGCAGGATTTCAAAAAATGAAACAGGCAGGTCCATCTGCTCTGCAAGGTTACAAGAGAAAGGAATTCAGGAAGAGGGTTAAAGAAGGTCAGAAGTCAAAGGTTGGTTGCATTTGCTCACAGGTCAAAGGTCAACTGTCTGCTCAAAGGTCAGAACATGTTTGTTTATTACCTGTTTTATTTCCTAATCATCTGTTGTTTGTTCATTACCGATAAGCCCTTATTTTGTTGTTCCTCCCTAACTGATTTGATATGTCTGTGTCTCTTCTTTATGGTCAGGTGACCTAAAACAGGACACTGTATGAACAGAGTTATTGATGTCATCACCAGGTAAAGGTGTGTGAATCTGTCTCTTCCATCAACAGAGATAAAAAGTTTATTTTTTATTGTTTTTAGAAATTTTTAAACAGAAGATTAAAATCATTTTATAAACTCTGAACATTGTCGACTTTTTCTCCTAAAAAATCTAAAACAAACATAATGGGGCCCAGATGGCCTAGTGGATTAGGTCACACACCACGAGGTTCCCCCTCGAGCGGGTGGCCCGGGTTTGAGTCTCGCATGTTTCCCACATGTCACTCCC
Source organism: Thalassoma bifasciatum (assembly GCA_008086565.1). NCBI lineage: Eukaryota > Metazoa > Chordata > Actinopteri > Labriformes > Labridae > Thalassoma > Thalassoma bifasciatum. Next base: position 102,425 of record RPOG01000514.1, read on the forward strand.
CACTCTCTCCCCCTTTCCAGCTCTATCCACTGTCCTCCTCCTCTATTCTATCCATTAAAGACATGAAAAGCCCCCCCCAAAAAATAGATTTTAAAAATATTTTTTAAAAAAAGGCAGAATGGATCACAATGGTAACTCATGGTGATAAACAGTTCAGTCAATAGAAAACCAACCCTCTTAACCAATCAGATCACTTGCTTGTGGAGCTCTACTGGCTAATAGTGAAGAGAAAGAGACAGGCAGGACCTGTCTGATTTCACAGATGAATAAATGAATGACAGGAGCACACAGGAGTAAGAAGGTGTGTGAGGCAGTGACGCAGTAATGATGTTGTACAGATTGGAGAGCAGCAAGAACCCCAACTGACTTTCAGAAAACATGTACCCATGTTTTGGTATGGATGAATGGATGTGCTCTCTGGAACTACTGCAAACAGCCTCTGGTGGACAGTAACAATTCCACAAGTCTATAATTTAATTAAACAGATGCTTTTGTCCAAAGCTATGGACAACACAAGCAAGAAATTAGACTTGGAGAGAGAAACCTTGTAGGTTAGGCAAAGTGCTTGAAGTAAGTACTTTTGGCCACCGGTGTCATGAGGTGCCAGGGGATTTTTTTTTTTTTAACTGAAGCTTTTGACACAACAGCATAGGCTTCATGTTTAAGATGAAGATTGTTTCAATAACAGATCACTGACTGACACATTTTATGCTTTCCTGTCAGAATACTTCCGCACCAACTAAAACAGGTCACTTTAGACAAACTATTAATCAATCAGTCAGTCTGCAGTCTGTGAATTAAGTGACTGTAATCTGTGTATGAACAGCTAAGAGTGACCATTTTCCGTCTATGAACAGGGTTATGGTGGCTGTAGTCGATGAGGTTATCTACAGGGTGACTGCAATCGGTGTATGAACAGAGTAAATCTGATCAAAATGTCTCAATGTGAATGGAGAATGGAATTTAACAAAAAATTTCTAACCTTGGCTCTAGTAAGACTCAGATATTTTCTCTTCTTTCCTTGACATGTCTTTGGACTTTTTCTAGCTCTTGTCTCTGTTCTCCTTTATTTATTTTCTACATTTCCCAACAATAAGTGTCCTTGACCCTCCACAGCTCTTGGAGGAGACCTTGTCACAGCATGAACCAGCAGGGGGCATCATCTCCCTGTGTTTGAACAGTTGCATCACAGCTCAGGATTCATGTAACCACTCAGATCTATAACCAGGCAGTGATGAAGGCTGGCAGACAAGACTTCACTTTAATAAACTTGAGTGAACTAATTATGACATGTGGTCAAGATAAAAGAAATGAGAGCGATGTAATCGTGTTTATTAAGTGTCAAAGAGCCTATCTTAGACTATTTCAAAGTGATATTTAAAGGTATAGCTGGTAATCTGATCTAAGTACACTTTTTTAAATACTGGTTAAAATGGTCTATACGTCCCGATGACAATAAAGACCATATGAGTTCTTAACAGGCAATAAAAAACAGCCGCTTTCCACAGCAGGAGTAATCCTGTATAAACTCCTCCCTATCGTAGCTGCCGTGAGGCCCCAGTTTGAACCAATCATATCGCCCCCTGCTGTCCTGCGCGTTCATAACGCCAGCGTGCACTGATAACCCTGATTCAATGCACGAGCACAGAGGGATCCCAGTCTGCTGGAGGATGACGGAAAAGGTCTTTATACCTCAGTTATTAGTTACCGCTCCTCCTGCTAAACAGAGCAGAAAAAGACAGACAGAGATAAAGAACGCTGAAACGAGAGAGACCATGGAGAAAGCCAGGACAAAAACCAGAATTCACACCGGGACAGCTTTTCAGCACGGAGACAGCTCAAAGAAGTCAAAGCTTTAAAAGTGATGCCACGGTCGCTCATTTTCTGTTAGAAAGGTAAGTTCTGGGATTTTTAGAGAGAAAAATATAATCTTGATGAAATATTTAGCCATGTTTATTGTTCTGTGGTGATTTTAGCCCGATGCTAACGTTAGCTTCTGTGTCCGTGATGTGTCTGAGATCTGTCATTTATGACAGACACACCAGCTTCAGCCAACAGTCCAAGTGTGGAGATTTAGTTTATTAATCTGTCGTTTTAGCCATGTGAGAAGTCTTGTTTTACTTGGATTTTTTCTGTTTTGGTGTGAAATAGGAAGTCATGTTTATATTCATTTAGTCACAGTAGCCGCTAACGTTAGCATCTCTGTCGGTAAAAGCCTTTACATTTGTTACTTTTCTGGAACCCAGTTTAACATATTTGATTATATTTTTCAGTATGTGTCAGGGCATTAGTTTGATTCATACAGACAAACAGGCTTTGAACCGGACGTTTTGCAGCTGTGTAATATCTGGTATCTCTGTGTTGTTTCAGTTTGTGAAGGATCGTCAACTTCGAGCACTGTCAAAGCGACTGTCATCAGTCACCGGTACATGAGGATAATGCTCTGTGACAGTAGCCATGTTTGTATGTTTTTAACCTTGCTTTGATACTGTTTTGATGTTTCTTACCCCTGAGTGGGACATGACTTGTTTTACAAAATAAAAATGATGTGCTGATGACCAGTTTTGAGTCTGTTTTTCTGAATCAATCATGATTATGATCATATGTTCACAAAGCAGCCATGCACGTGCACAAGCAGCGGCGTCGTTTTGGAGGAGGGGGGAGAGAGGAGGAGCTAGAGGGAGTACTCAGGAGATGCTACATTCAAATTCATGCTAGTTTTCCAGGACTGCCGCCCCTGCCTTTAAATCAGCGCATGTTAACAGCCGACGGCTGCCCGGGAAATGAGCTGACATAATGGTCAGATTACTTTATTTGTTCCTGTAGGCAGATGTGTATAGGGTTAGCATTAGGGTTTGGCAATGCTTGGCTCATTCTCTAATCCATGGCCAGTTCACTAAATTCCTTTTGTTACACACACCACCTGTTCACCAAAAGCATTCAACCCAGCCAATATCCCCTCTTTTTTTTTTGTTTTGTTTGTTTTTTTTTTCCTTGTTTTTTTTTTGTTTCATCTTGTTTTTGTTTGTTGTGTGTGTGTGTGTGTGTGTGTGTGTGTGTGTGTGTGTGTGTGTGTATGCCTACATGTTGCTGTTCTTTCTTTCCACCCTTGTGAAGCAGCCCTGTGCTCATTGAAAGGCACCATCTAACCCTAAGGCATCCAGCAACAAAAAAAAATTAAAAAGGAAAATAAAATAATAAAACATAACAAAAACACTATCACAATCATCACAACAACAGCAACAACAGCTCCAGGAGGAAATGTAAGGCACAATACAAAAAATTCGACACCAGTGCTGTCAGTGTTAAAGTGGTGATGTACATTTTGCTTCTTTTTGTACTTTTTGTCCCATTTCTCTTTCTGAAAGTGTTTGCATATATATATATATATATATATATATATATATATATATATATACACACATGCACATTAACATTCAACAGATCTCAAACAGCATATTTTCATTTCCGTGACACAGAGAAGCTGGCTGAATATCTAGTATGGGAGGTCGAGCCTTTAGCTATCAGGGTGTTATGCTTCCATAGATTTAGAATCTCAAGGAGAAAAATGATACACAAGGTTCTTGTTTCCCTCTCCCCTTAATCTGTTGGTCTAACTTTCAATTTTAATGCACCATGATAAACTATAACAAATTGAAGTCTAGTTTTGATCAAGGCAGTGCCATCATTGTCCTTGAACATAAAACATGTCAGTGATGCTGTTGTGCATTATGTTCATCACCCTTTGATGGGCACAGGTTTGGTTGGTGAGACGTGCTGCAAGCAGGCTGCAGAGTGTTGACATGAGGACACATATGATATGAGCATTTGATATGACATTTGATTGAGTTTTGAGGACTAATAAGTGCAATGACACAGACTCTGTTTGTACACTCTCTGTTTCTTTTGTTTATGTGTTTCATGAGCTTGCGAACTTTAGTTCCTCTGCAATGAAAAGACTCAGAAAGGTCCTGAACCTAAAAACGTGTTTAATCCCAGATGAGTGTTCAAACAAAGTCATACGGTCCAAGAGAGCAGCTGTGTTAATGAGGTATGACGTTCAATTAATGACATGTATCTTGCCCAGAATATTCATCACTGAAACACTTCCATGTTAAACCCTTGAGACAATAACGAAGCCGCACATTATTATCTATAGATAATTGTTACAGTAATTGTCATTACTCTATCAGTGCCTCACCTTCACCCTCTCTATTTCCTGCTCCCCCCTCGCTTTCTGTCTTCCTCCCTCCCTCTGTGTCTCCATGCTGGTTGAGGGTCGCAGCAACTAGAAACCAGCTGAATAACAGCTTGCTGAGCACTAAGGATTGCAATAAACAGCACTGCAATAGTCAAACTTGAACACATTCTGAAAACCCAAACAGATTCTGAGTAGCTCTAATTTAAAAGTGTGCCAGTATAAACGACTACAAGTAGACTAGTGTACCTGTGAGGTGACATACTACAATATGGTTTATAATAGAAATTGGGAGGAGTAACTAGTCTCCCCTAGGACAGTGGGGTTTTCCTCGTCACATGTCAACGAGATTTATTTGTCGGTGGGAAGTAACCCCTTCCTTATAGGTGACCCAAAATTTTCACCACAGTTGGGGAGAAGAATGAGGGTTTTCTGTTAGGGATTTTTGGAGAGGATTTTGTTAGGATTTTGTAAGATTCTTGGGGAGGCTTTGGGAGAGGCAAGAGGTGTCTTTTTGGTTGTTGTAAGTGTTGTTTTGTTTTATCAGTTGGTACAAAATGTTGAGCATGCTGAAAACCTCCCACCTCACCAGCTTTGTTGTAACTGTAACAAACTGAGTGGACTCTCCTGCTGTTTTGGACTGGAGAAAAAAAGTAAAAAAGGAACAATTTGGAGAATCTCAATCCTCTGGATTCTATTCTTTAATACGTCATCTTTACCCCCAGGGGGGTGGAGTATAATTCCATGTTCTACGTTGTACATTGTTCACTCGGGCTTTTTTCTAATTTGTTTAGATTGTGTATAATAAAAAATATTCTATATTTGACAAACTAAAAAAAAATAATAACATTGGCAGATATAAAACCAACAAAGGAAAAATAATTAAATAAATCAAAAATAGATGTAAATATATATATTTTACTTTATTTTATTTTTTTTACTCAATAACACCATATTAATCATCTTTAAAGAAACTTGTCCAAATCTAATAACAAGCTGCCACATATTCGGCTGACAGTTGAACAGTTGTGCTTTCTTCCACCAGCATTTTCTGGATCTTTCTCTCTTAATCCAGTCATATATCTGTTAATTTGGGGGGAATCATGCCTTAATTAAAATTATAGCCGCAAGCGGGGATACACAGGCCCTCGCTCATCACTGCTCGCGGCTTTAATTTTAAAAAGTGTCGACCTGTGTGCATGTCTGAACATGCTGCAATCTTGCTCAGACAGCCACAGCGAGGGCCATTCCTTGCTGCATATGGCTTTACTATTAAATATATTTAACTTTTTCATTTAATTTTATACATTGTATAGCCTTTATTGTGAAGAGTTTTTGTGGCTGTGGAATGACCTTGATCCATGTGAAAAAAAAAGCAAAATGGCTCCTTAAAGGTTGCAGACCCCTGCTAATGTGTTTCAGGGTTCAGCTGAAATAGAATGACAACATTCAGAGGCTGCATGGCCACAGCACATTCCTCTGTCTGCTCTCATATGTTTGTTCAAGAAGTCTCCCTATGCACTTAAAAAGAGGTCACTCAGCAAAAATGGTCATTTGGCTCCATCTAGTGCAGGGCTATTCAATTGGCGGCCCGGGGGCCAGGTCCGGCCCGCGACGTTAGTTTCAGTGGCCCTTACACTTTAATCACTGTATGTTTCATTTATTCTTTAATTGCAGACAAGCATATCTGCATAATGTGACAGACATGCCGTCTTTCCCTCAATCTGCTGGTCTGACCACATGGTGGCGCAAGTATCCTTATTCATTTTTCTCCCACGGTCCTTCCCGATTGACGCATGCGCAGCTCTCATCTCGACACTCTTGACAGAAGCGCCAGATTTGTGCTAGCGGCATTGATAATGTCTCTTTCTACTTTAAAAAAAACGAAAAGTGGACTCAGAAACCAGGCAATTTAACGCCGAATGGACTCAGAAGTATCTGCTTGTTTTTGTCTGTATGAAGCCAGTATGTTTACTTTGCAACGAATGTGTATCGGTGTGCAAGGAATACAACTTGAGGAGACATTTCAAAAC
>RPOG01000514.1:110589-328355 GCA_008086565.1 Thalassoma bifasciatum
GCAGGATTTTTGGAGAGGATTTTGTTAGGATTTTGGAAGATTTTTGGGGAGGCTTTTGGGAGAGGCAAGAGATGTCTTTTTGGTTGTTGTAAGTGTTGTTTTGTTTTATCAATTGGTACAAAATGTTGAGCATGCTGAAAACCTCCCATCTCACCAGCTTTTTTGTAACTGTAACAAACTGAGTGGACTCTCCTGCTGTTTTGGACTCCTCTTTTTTTCATTTTTTCCTTGTTAAACCTCTTAGAGTTAGGAGACCTAAGATAAGAAATTATGCAGTAGAAATGGGGGTCCCCCCACCTCATATTAAGGTACAAGATGCAACATGTAACAAGTGAGCCCGAAAAAAGATTAAACAAATCTAACACATATTATTTTTTATAAGATATAAACTGTTTGATTTTTTTTTAATAACATTGGCAGATATAAAACCAACAAAGTAAAAATAATTAGATAAATCAAAAATAGATGTAAATATATATATTTTACTTTATTTTATATTTTTACTCAATAACACCATATTAATCATCTTTAAAGAAACTTGTCCAAATCTAATGACAAGCTGCCACATATTCGGCTGACAGTTGAACAGTTGTGCTTTCTTCCACCTGCATTTTCTGGATCTTTCTCTCTTAATCCAGTCATATATCTGTAAATTTGGGGGAATCATGCTTTAATTAAAATTAAAGCCGCAAGCGGGGATACACAGACCCTTGCTTATGTGCGGCTGTCCGAGCGCGACTTCCCGCTCCTCACTGCTCACGGCTTTCATTTTAAAAAGTGTCGATCTGTACACATGTCTTAACATGCTGCAATCGTGCTCACACAGCCACATGGGAGTGAGGGCCATTCCTCTCTGCATATGGCTGTACTATTAAATATATTTAACTTTTTCATTTAGTTTTATACATTGTATTGCCTTTATTGTGAAGAGTTTTTGTGGCTGTGGAATGACCTTGATCCATGTGAAAAAAAGCAAAATGACTCCTTAAAGGTTGCAGACCCCTGCTAATGTGTTTCAGGGTTCCGCTGAAATAGAATGACAACATCCAGAGGCTGCATGGCCACAGCACATTCCTCTGTCTGCTCTCATATGTTTGCTCAAGAAGTCTCCCTATGCACTTAAAAAGAGGTCACTCAGCAAAAATGGTCATTTGGCTCCATCTAGTGGCTCTACTGACATAGAACACCCAAGGAATCAGAGTTATAAAGGCTTAAAATCAATCGAAATATCAGTTAAGATAGTGAAACAAAGAGTACTGAGAAAGAAATGATTCAACTAAAATAGAATATCAACATCAAAAGGCTGCGTGCTCACAGCACTGCCTCCTGCTGCTCTTACATGAGTGTTTCATAGGCTCAGTATTAGTAGTAATAAAAAAAAAAGAGAGAACCCAGCAAAAATGGTCATTTGGCTCCATCTGGTGGCCAAACCCACAGTGAGTACCTAAAGATTCAGTTTGGCCACTAGATGGGGCTAAATGACCATTTTTTGCTGGAGCCAAATGATTATTTTTGCAGGGTGCAGAGTCTTATCAGCCTGAAAATTGGAAAAAGAAATTATTATAAATCTGTAAGACATAGAGTATAATCCTCTCAGTTTGAGGGTGTGTCAAGGGATGGATCCTGACAGTTTGAATGAAATTTGAAGAAGATTGGGCCAAAAAATCAGGGACTTATAGAGAGTTAATGAAGCCACTTCAGACTTTGACACTGCACAAAAAACACAACATTCAAAAAAATAACTTGACCTCATTAACTGTGTTTCTTGAAGATGTATTTGATATCTCTGTGCAATTGTTTAAAAAAAAAAGGATCAAAAGGGGAGGAGCTATTGGTCACAGAGTAAAACAGTTGATTTCTTGTTACAAATAGGGGGCGCCTTACTTTGCGTTAAAAAAAGCCATATGGCTGCACTCAGGCTGTGACACTGAACATGTGTGTGTTTTGGTGAGGATCTGACTTTGTACAAGAAAGTTAATAAGGTTTTTGTGGTTCTGAAAAATGGTCAACTTTAGGTGACCCTAGTGGCCACGCCTATTGATATCATAACAATTCTTCAATAACTTTTAATTGTCAGTGTGTCTAGAATGCACCTGTGCGATTTGAAGATTATCTGAAAAAAATTTAAATACTATCCTTCCATCTGTGTATCGAGCTCTACGAGCTTCGTTGGCCATTGAAATGACGGCTTTACCAAAATGTCCCGATGTAAAAATAACCAGACCCAGGTAAGTGTAATCCATGGTGTGACTTGTTGCTGCGTTTCCTAAAGAAAATTCATGTTTGATACTTTGATTCTTACCCTGTACTTTTCTGTTTGATTTTAACAGGACATTCATTATCAGAATATTTCCTCTGATTTAACTCATACATTTTCCCCCCAGTCCCACTTTGGAGTAACTGCTAGACAAGACATTCATGCCGTATGGAATCAAAAGCTTTCCTGAAATCCACACAACAAGCAAAGACCTAATGTTTCTTCTTCTTTTGGATGTGTTTTTGTATCAGTGAGTGTAAAAAAAAAATGTAATCAGTTGGTCTTTGTTTGGGTATAAAGCTAGGTTGGGATTTACTCAGAACATTACCTTTAGCCAGGTAAGATAGCATTCATCCCATTTTTAGAATAATGTAATCAGACCTTTTTTCCATATTTCAGGATATACTTAACTTTCATTAACAAATCAGATAATTTCAGCACAGTAATTTTTAAGTTACTGCTGCTGTGTTTTAACATTTCAGTCCCAGTGCCATCCAGGCCACAAGCTTTCCTATCTTCAAGATGGGACAGGTTGTCTTCAAGCTTGTCCATTGTGATTGAACTCTCTAACAGGTTTTGATCTGTGATAATCCGGACGTAGGTCTTGATTTTCAGGCTCAGCGTGTTTATTTGAAAGCTTTCTTGATTGTTTTCAGAGAAGGGAACGTCCATCATCATACCATGGTTGTTCTTTTAATGATTCTGTTTCAATTGCTTCTTGTTCTTTTCATCTCAGATTCTTTTGCTAATCGTAAAAAAATATTATTTAAATCTGTAGTGGTTGAATTAATGTTGTCTCTGTCTGTCAGGTAGTGTATACTTAGAAATGTAGTTTCCATGGTGGCGTAGTTAAACACTTTGATGGAGTCAGTCTGGCTGTTTTCGGATCATTCATAGTGCTTCGGGAGTGATGACAGATTGTCACCCGGTGTGATTGTCTGACTTTAATTCTCTGACTTCTTTAAATACACACTGGTCTGTTTGTGAGAGGGGGGGTATGGTAAGATTGTGAATGCACTGATGTTTGCTGGATGGAGGTCAGTGAATGCATTATCGATAGCACTGTTTTCTAACACAGGTCAGAAGGTAAATCATGCCAGTGAGTCTCCTAGTGTCCTTCCATTCACTCTGGACAACCCTAAAGCTTTACACATCTGTAACAGTTCTTTACTTCACTCATTCACTGTGTTATCAAAGCTTTGCCTTTGATTAATAACAGTACACTGGTACAAAGGAGGTATATTTAAATGCAAATCCTCATGAGAAAACAGCCAGCAGCAGAGGAGCAAGGACAGAGACAAGGCCTCACTCTAGGCCGTACCACTCCCCCCCTCACAAGACAGGGTTCAAACCCTGGACCAACTTACCAAAACGAAAATCGTCAATTATGTTCTTACTTTGTACATTATATACAAACATTTTTTTTTCTTTTTACCACTGTAAATTCTTTCTTTACAACACTGTTAAATTTGTGTTTAGATACTAACAAATAGAGACAACCCCAACTGAACCCTCCTGATCTTGAAATTTGTCTCCCCACAGACTCAGCAGTTCCAACCTGAGCAACCTTGGCACCAAGGAGCAATCTAAGAGGTAGGAAGGCAGAAACTGCAGAGAACTGTGTTCAAAGATGTGAGGATAGACAAAGGTCAAAAGGTTACAAATGAGCATGTGAAAAAGTATCAGCCATTATGTTGTCCTTTCCTTTGATGTGCTGGATGTTCAAGTTGTAAAGTTGCAGAAACAGAGCCCATCTCATGAGCCTCTGATATGGGTTCTGAAGAGAGTTTAAGAATGTCAGTGGATTATAATCAGTCAGCACCTTAACCGGCATCCCAGAGTCAAGACATACATGAAAATGCTGCAAAGCCAAATTTTCTCTTCCCTGCCCAGGAGGTGGATGTGGCAGTTCCCTCTGTACAGGAGCATCTTCGGCATGCTCGTCACGTTTGGCGTGAAGTCAGGGCGGCTCTCACCCGCACTGCGGCTCGGAACCAGAGACTGGTGGACCACCATCGCATCTCTGCCCCAGATTACCAGCCAGGTCAGGTATGGCTTTCCTCTCGTGACCTACCACCCCAAAACTGAATCTCGGAAACTGGCACCCAGGTACATTGGTCCATATGAGATTGAACGCATCATCAATCCCAGTGTGGTTCGTCTCAAGCTTCCTCCCTTGTTGAATGTTCACCCCTTCTTTCATGTGTTGCTCCTCAAGCCTGCTACCACCACTACTCTGCCAGATAATTTGGTATAGTATGATGTTTCACCTGTGGACTTCTCTGCTGTCATTTGTAAGAAGATTTTTCATTCTTAGGAGTTTTTGTCCTGACTCATGTTTTCTTCCTTTGTATCCAGGTCCTCTGGTGTGCCTCACTGCCGTGCTGGGTTTTAGTTTACAGTGGACTTAAGTTTTACCAGCCAGCTCCCTGTCTTCACTGCCTAACTTTTTTTGTTGGACATTAAACCTTTTTTGAGTCTTATTTTGTGTCAGTCTCTGCATTTGGGGTCCTCTTAGTTTAAGACCTAACACATATGGTTGATATAAGGCCCTGCCTCTTCAAGGTTGCCTAGGGTGATGTGTTTTGTCTTATGTTGTGTTTTGTCTTATGTTGATGGACGCTCATTTAAGATGGGCTGAGATAGGCTGATCAAACACCCTTAGCTTACAGTGTTGCAGGTGTAAGACTTAAGTTTTTGTAAACAGAAGCTGCTCTGCACCTGCAGCTCCACTCTAAGTTTATACTTTAAGATCACTGGTTTGCTCATTTCACTGTCAATCCAAAAGGGATTTAGCCTCAGACAGATCATCCAATCATCATGCAGAAGCCGAGGCCCAGGCCAGCCCACTCATGAGCCCACTGCCCCATAGACCCCCAGAGACGCTGAGCATCCAATGGGCAGGACAAAGCCCAGCATTTATCGAATGACTGTCCAGTTTCGCACCATGGACCAACCCACTCTACGCTTCCACATGGAATTCTGTTGATGCTGAGCATCTGTCTGTGTAAATCAGACCTGCAGGGATGATAGAGAAGGAAGTCGCGCGGGCAGAGGAACTGGTATAAAATGTTTGCAGAAGCAGTCAATGAGACCCTCACACTCTGATAACTGACAGAATAACTGTGCTATCGTATGGGAATGACGTGATTATGTGTTTATATTCCAAAGCACTATTTCAAGTGGCCTGAGCGGGCCAGGGAGAACTCAGTCAGCTGCCTGGTACCTGTGAGTTACGCATTTGGGCCAGTTGTGATGTCTGCGACGCGATCAGGCCGCAGCTTCTTTCAGAGCTGACCAACATTTTAACAGAGATCTTTCAATGTTTTGAGGTCCAAACAGAAATGATTATACCAAGGCTTCAAAGATTTCGATACCATGGATTAATTACTTCATAAGTTAAAGGACGACAACTTTGTGAATTAAATGTTTAAACTCCGCTGAAGTTTGGTTTGTTACATCCTCGCTGCTGTCAGCTGCAGTGATCTCTGCGCAAATGTGGTTTTTCTGACTCTGTTCATGCCACTTTTACAGCTGCAAAACAACACAACTTTTTCACCGCATCAGAAAAGACTAAATGCATTTTGATATGTGCACACATCTCCAGATACACTGGTTGCTCTGTAGTGCACTTTATGAATTGGGTTGTCTTCATTTCAGGTTTCAGGAGACAAAAAATTGCACAGTCCTCTGGTGAATCACACTGCAGCAGGGTTATTTTTCACTGCAGACTCTCATGATGTCCTGGCGGAGAAAGATTAGATTAACTCTGGGAAACCAGTGATGGATGACTCATAGTTGTTTGCATTCACTGGGCTGAACTGTGTTCGTGAAGAATTCTAATTACCGACAGTGATTTATGTTCTGTCTTTGTTTGAGTATGCCTGATCAGACAGAGGATTTATTAACATCAGTCAGACACACACAGCTGCTGCTGTTGTTTAACAGATAATTATAGACATTTTAATGAATTCAAGTTAACTCAAGTGTGTTAACAGAGAGATGGACAGAAGGTTTCTTTTCTACAAACACAAAGCATTAAACAAACAGTCATTTAGTCACAATAGCAGTGATAAAAGTTGCTCTGTATCCTCAATCAATCAATCAATCAATCTTTATTTATATAGCGCCAAATCATAACAAACGTTATCTCAAGACACTTTAACATTAGCAGGTTGATACCTGTTAATGTTAGAGTATTTTATTATTTTATCAACAGAGACCCAACATCAAGACAGGATAAGGAATCTTATCTCATCCTACTTACAAGAACAAGTGACAGGTGTGACTCTCTCTTACCTGTCATCTAAATCTTAATGGTGTTTTTGACCCTGTCCTGAGCAGCTGCAGACTGAGTGGAGACAAGATGGTGATTAAATCTGAACATAAACATTCAATGACAATGCACAGAGAATTCAAAAACCCTTTAGAATGATTTTGACTTTCACAACCAGGTGCTCAGCCTTCACTGATGGGTGATACACAGAGGACAATGTTTGACTTTGGTGAGCAGCTGTCTTTGACCTGGAGGGTGTGTGTGTGTGTGTGTGTGTGTGTGTGCGTGTGTGTGTGTGTGTGTGTGTGTGTGTGTGTGTGTGTGTGGGGTGGGGTGGGGGAGGGGGGGTTGGATTAAAAATCGAGTAGGATTATACCTGTAAAAGTTGACTTTTTTTTTTTAGGAAAAACCTGCAGATTCTACCTACGGTTGATGTTTGGGTTAGTTAGTACCAAGCGGCAACCTCCGGTCTGAAAAAGTGAGACAACGTGGAAGTGCTATAAAGCTGCTGTTCCTCCAGTGACCACTTGAGGCTGGCTCCAGAAGCACCGGAAGTCCTGTACAAGCAGACGGGAAAAAGGCCGTTTTCAGAGCTGAAATCAGCGTATTTAAAGCCTGGTACAAACTCTGTCTCCCGTCTGGATCGCTAATTTTGCTAACAGCACACACTGTGAGGGGGGTGAATGTTTTTCTAACTCGGCCGTTTGGAAGATATTAGGACTAAGAGCTTACCCAATCAGAGCCACAGCTCAGATCACGTGACTGACAGGCGCCCAATAGCTGTGAGTTTGGGCACTCGTCACTCGTCCCATTTCCAATATGGCCGCGCCCGCCGTTTAGCCTCAAAACAGAGCTGCAGTAACAGACGGGTGACGTCACAGAGACTACGTCCATGTTTTATACAGTCTATGGTTAGTACAGGACAACAGCTTCCCAGCATGTTCTCACTCCTGAGACTTCCAAAACACCTCCTTACTGAAGAGTTCTCATTTGGGAAAAGACTGTTTAATTTTTAAGTTGTCTGTGAGCAAGTCTTAAAATCCTTTAATACTAATCCATTTTCAATGGCAGCAGGCAGTCCACACAGGTGTGAGGGTATATGACCACCAAGGAACCGAAATTAAAGTTCAGGAATCTGCAGCCAAACAGCACCACATCTTGAACACCAACTGACTTGACCTTCACCTATGTAAGCTGTGGCAGGATCTGTGACTCTTCTGTTGAATTTTTCAGTTACCACAAAAGATAATAAAAAAGCCAAGCCCAAGAAATCTCTAGTCTTTCATGACTGTGATGCCAAGGAACTACTTTTCTGTGATGCACTTGTAATGCATAATGCTAAAACACCATTATAGCACAGGCTTCACAGTTGCAATATTCAACCTTTTAATACATGGTTTCTGTGACATCTATCAATCATTTTTGCAGCTGGGCTTTTGAAGCCTATTGTAGCAGCTGTCATATCAGAATACTGATTCAGCCTAAGTGGACCTAACAAGAGGCAAAGAGGCAGAGCTGAGCAAGCCTTTGGGCTTTCTTGCTGACAGCTACAGTGAACTCACCTGTCAGCTGGGCCTCTAGTAACAAAGATATTGTAACCTTGTTACAGGTGAATCTCAATTAATTACAATATAAAACTTTATTTTTTTCCAGCTGTTAAACTCAAAAAGTAGAAGTTCTAGAAGATTCCTTAAACACAGAGTGAATTATTTCAAGCATTTTTCAATTCCAATTTTTATGGCTCCAAGGTCATTTGAACCTTAAATTTGGTATAACAAAAAAAAAAAAAAAGGAAAAAAAGGAAAATAGAAAATTGCATAAGACCCTCATTAAGGGATTTGTTGTCCAGAAATATTAATAGAAGATGCTTCTTTGTTGCTGACTCTGGCATCCATCCCCGCTTGAACCGCTCCACTGATGCCATGTTATTGGTTGACCACGCAGTCCTCACCCACCTGTAGAGAAGAAACTCATACGTCTGCCTGCTCTTTCTGGACTACAGTCTGCCTCACTTCCTGACGAACTAGCTTACTTACTTATCAATCATCAATCTAACAAGCAACCAACCATCTAACAATCTAACAACCTACATGACTATTTCACTTACTTTGCTATTTCACTTTTTCACTTATTTCTCTGAAACCAACTATTGCACTATCTTGCAGGTGGTCTCCTATCTCCACCTGTGTCTCTCTCTTCACCTGTCTCTTTGTACACCTGTGAGATGCTCACCTCATTCTGTTGAGTTCAAACATTTAGATATTTAATTCTGTAAATTTGGATTTGCTGTCTGTTCATACAAAAAATGAACAGGGTTAGAGAGAAAGAAAAAAAGAAAAACTTCATCAGGAACCAGACTAGACCCTCTCCATGTTTATAATTTCCTGTTGCTCTCAGAATCTGTGCGTTCAATCAGCAGCCTGTTTGTTTAAGTACTTGTACTTGTTTCAAAGACGACGACTTGGTTCCTCCAGACATACTTGTACACTGGAAACTGGGACTGGACATTCTCCCAGTGGAGTCTGAATTTGTTGACAACTCGACACGTCTCAGACTCAGTATCCCTTCGAGTTTGTTGTGTGTGTGTGTGTGTGTGTGTGTGTGTGTGTGTGTGTGTGTGTGTGTGTGTAACAAACCCGCAAAACCACATGCATGCAACACACACAGAGGTTTAAACAGGAAGAATTCTGATGTCTGACCTCTCTTCCTCCCCTGGAGCCAGTAAGAGTAACAGACTGTAGATCATTAAAGTATGGAATAAAATAATTAAAATAGATACAACAACAATAATAATAATAATAATAATAATAATAATAATAATAATAATAATAATGCATTCTCTCGTTACATCTCGCCTGGACTTCTGCAACTCCTTTCTGTATGGTCTCCCCCTCAAGTCTCACCACAAACTTAAACTGCCCCATGTCTCTGGAGCTCCCTCCCACCCAATATCCGTGACATTGACTCATTAACTTCTTTCAGATCCCACCTCAAAACCCATGTTTTCCGCCAAGCTTACTCACTATGACTGTTTTTAAACTCTGTATTTCTTTTAAACTTTTAAATTTTGAATTTTGGAGTGTGTTTTTAAATCTGTTCTGTGCGGCGTCCTTGGGTGACCTGAAAGGCGCCTTTAAATAAAATGAATTATTATATATATATGTATATATATATATATATATATATATATATATATATATATATATATATATATATATATATATATATATATATATATATATATATATATATATATATATATATATATATATATAGGGTGTAACTTTTGGGCACAACTATATATATGATTTTTTTTTTTCAAGGGATACTTGGTGCATATTATTAACAGCTCTTCTTTGGGCACTAGATGGCAGCACCTGTGGCCATTTAACTGGTGGCACCTCATAGCACTTGTGAAGATTTCATTCTCCAGTCTTAATTATTGTGTGTTGCACATCGTTTTGGACAAAAGCATTTACTAAATGACATTGTAGAATTGTTACTATTTGTTTGTTACCCCAACACTACACATGACCAATGCCGCATACTGACATTCCCATATCAGTCAATATGAGACTCACAACCAAACATGGCCCAGTTTCCATGCTATCACAGAAAAATGCATAACACAGTGAGCTGAGCATATATCAGACAAATATAAAATACTATATTGAGCACAGGTTAAAGTAACAGTGAAAAGAGAAGAGAAAAGCCACAGCTGTTTGACCATATCTGAATTCTGTTCTAAGACACTCCATAAATGATGTTTCATTTGAACTTGGTGTCTTTTCAGGCTGAGTACAGGGTTGACTTAGAGGGTTGATTGGCTTAATGAAACATGGCATGGTTACTGATAATGTTGGCTTGAGTTTCTGTGAGCCTGGAAGCATAAAAGGCAAAAACCATGTTTATGATTTCTCTTCCTCGTTCCTGCGTGAAAATTAGCGCCCTTCAGCCTCATTGTTTTTGACTCTCACTCCTAGTGCTGAGTGCAGTTTGATACTTCCTTTATCAAATGGTAGAAGTCAGATGACAGAAAATGTCTTTGTCAGGGACCAAGCAGTAAGGCACAGGACAAAAGGTGTTTTTTTTTTTGTTTTTTTTTTAAACATGGGATTTTATTTGCCCAAAAGAAATAAAAAAAACATTCAACTCATACTTTAAAATCACTAGGCCTATAAAAGAGGTCAACTTGACAAAATTCAAACTAAACTTAAGTGTCAACACCAGCACAAACAGACCTGACACAATGAAACAATGGGACAACATATACAGTGGTTCGACCAAAGCAATTCAAACACTAGGGGAAAAAACAATAGACAACGGGTGAAATCTAATACAAAGTAAACTAAGATGCTAAGACCCATGGCATGACAGCACTTGGTGCCTCCGAATAAGCTTGCTTCAGCATAAAACTGTCTGGAAGCCTTGGCCACACCTTTTGCTCTCATCAGGACGTTCTCCCTCTCCCCCAGCAGTCAGGTAATTCAAGAGACAAAGAAATAAGGATTAGTAAACAGAAATGCGTAAAATCTTACATTGTAAAAATGTGCGCACTCAATTTGAACAATGTGAGACTGAAAAAAAAAACTAAAAAAAAAAAACAATTTTACCAAATCAAACTAAGTGTGATTATGTGAAGTACTGCAACTGAAATGTGTTTTACTGCATGACTGCTGAGGGGTGAGTGAGGTGGTGGTGACAGTACCTCTGTGTGGCAGTGGCCATCACAGTCCTCTACTTCGTGTGAAATACAAACTACTAAAAAAATGAGTTTTGAAATCCATCCTTTCAGTTACCCCAAAACTTACTCTACCCTGGAATTGTTTTCCTTCTGTTCTTGTGTTGCTGCAGTGTCAAACAGGAAAGTGTTTCAGATTGGACTCCGTTTTTTGTCTTGCGGCTCAGTTGCTCTGTAATGCTGGGTTTTCCCCCAGATGTTAACTGTACATGAATGTTTCCTCTCTCATGGTAACTGCACATGAATGTTTCCTCTCTCATGTGAACATTTCACATAGGCTGCAGGGCGTATTTTCTTTAAGCTTCCCAGGAAATGACTAAAACCAGAAATCTAGATTAGATACCAGACGCACAAACATTTCTCTTCTCCTGTCAAGTGAAAACCGTAAACAATCAACCAACTGCTGTTCTGACAGCCAAAAGTAGAATTAGTCAGCTTATTGAGCTCTGCCAGCAAGTGATCATATTTGTCAGGGGGTGGAGTTTTCAACAAGATGATCTCTAATCTGGACCCTACCGGGCCTGGAGCAGGTCTGGTGTTCTGCATCAGCTACTATGGTGATCTGCCAAGGGTGACTGAAACACTGAGCTAACGCTGAAGTTACCTGCCGTACATGCTCTGTGGTGTTGCCTCTGTTCTGTCTTTGTTTGAATCAGCTGGATTGTGACTCCAATTCATCCCCTCCCACCTCAAACATTGATCTAACGGTGATGTTACAGAGTTGTAGTGCAGCTATAATAATGATAACACACATTTCACAGGTTTCTAAGGCATTATGTGACCAGACTCATGTTTAAGATGATCCAAGTTTTTTAAACCAACCTGCAGTAAATGCAATCTACTCACAAACACACACACACACACACACACACACACACACACACACACACACACACACACACACTTAAGGGAAGAGGATGAGATAAGGACAGTCTTTTGAAGGCATCCGGTCCCACAATAAACATGTAAACAGTCTAAAGGTGGCATGTTTCATTTCCTGCGTACTGTGTTTTGTGTGTGTGTGTGTGTGTGTGTGTGTGTGTGTGTGTGTGTGTGTGTGTTTGTGTGAAAGACAGGGAGAGACAGAGACAGACGGATAGAGAAAGAGAGAGACTGAGGCCTCCAAAATACTGTCTACACTTAATTTTTTCGAAGACTGGATGGAGAAAGAGAGAGACTGATCAGCAACAGATTGACAATGATGAATTACACACGCACACACACAAACACACACACACACATCATGAACACTGTGGCAGAGACATGGATCTATCTCTTGGACAGATAGTTAATGAAACATATTTCTGTTACTGAACCATAGGGGTGAAAACAATCCATAAGGATGTGTTTATATCTGACGTGTGACAGTGTGCTATCTGTGTGTGTATATGTAAGAGAGGAGGGGGCGAGGGAGAGGGAGATGATGTCCTCTCTCTCTGGTGATAATGTTTCTCACACTCATTATCGCCTCCGTGTTAATCTCTGACATTAAATCACTCTGCTCCTCCCCCGCTCTCTTTTTTCTTGATTGTTTCCTTTATTTTGTTTCATTTATTAAACTCTTATTTATTATTTCATTTATTCCCAGCCGTTACCAGGATGAAACCTGGACCGACACAATGGAGGCTGTCCTCTCTGTGGTTGTGCGTCACTGTAGAGGCTCCAATGAGGATCGCGCGCCGTGCCGAGCCAAATATAAAGGACCTGCTCTCCAGTAGCTTCTCTCTCCCTCTCTCAAACACACACGCACACACCTGTTTATCAACACACACCGCAGACACAGACAGAGAGACAGAGAGAGAGAGAGAGAGAGAGAGAGAGAGACCAGCCCACTTCACAGCGCAAACACTGTTTCCTGCGCTCTCAGGCACACACTTCTGTCCCCCACTTCCACCAACACGAAGACACACACACGCACACACACGCACACACACACAGAGACACGAACACACGCCCAAACTGTGAGGATGGACGTGAACCTGACGCTGGCGGGGCTGCACGCGCGCCGCTCCGTTTTGGGGAACAATTCCTCGTGGGGTAACGGCAGTGGGAGTCTCGAGGAGGAGGAAGACCTGGAGGTGAACACGGACGTGTACTCACGCATAGTGGTGACTGTGATCTACGTGTTTCTGTTCGTGGTGGGTTGCGTGGGGAACTCCATCACGCTGTTCACGCTGCTGAGCCGAAAGAGCCTCCAGAACCTGCAGAGCACAGTGCACTACCACCTGGCCAGCCTGGCTGTGTCGGACCTGTTGATCCTCATCCTGTCCATGCCTATCGAGCTCTACAACTTCATCTGGTTCCATCACCCGTGGGTGTTCGGGGACGCGGTCTGCCGTGGGTACTACTTTCTGCGGGACAGCTGCTCTTACGCCACCGCGCTGAACATCGCGAGCTTGAGCGTGGAGCGCTACATGGCGATCTGTCATCCCTTTAAAGCCAAGAGTATCATGTCGCGCAGCCGCACGAAGAAGCTCATCAGTGCCATGTGGCTCGCGTCCTTCGCACTGGCTCTGCCGATGCTCTTCATCATGGGACAGTCGAGGCGCAGAGAGGAGAACATCTGCACCGCCACCGTCAACCCGGGGACCGTGAAGGCCGTGCTACAGGTGGGTGAGCCCGTGCACGAGAGAGGATGGAGGAGCTGAGTGTCTAACTGTGTGCACTCTGTGTGTGTACGAAGTATATTTGTTTTTTAAAGCTTCAAAGTGTGTGTGTGTGTGTGTGTGTGAGTGAGTGCTGAACATCCTAACAGAAAGTACTTGATAGCAATACAAGTGTCAATGACAAAAAGAGGCTCTAAAAACTTATATTTAAAAGTTCTTTGAAAATGGATAAAAACATATTTCTGAGTGAAGAATTATGTTTTCTAACAGATTTCAGTAGTTGACCAACATTTCAAAGATTTTAGGCTTATTATTTTTTAGTTTTCTTAATATGATCACCCAAAAATGTCAGGTGGTGCAACCAAATATATGAAAATATATTTATATGTTCCTGTTTTTTTTTCTGTGTGAAATTATTGGCAAGTATCTCTCAAGTGTCTGTAGTGACTCATACATTTTCATTTTGTGTGTTTTATTTCTTTTATTTGTGAATAAGATAAATAATTTGTTTGTTAAAATAACATTTCACATTATTACATTGATTGCACCACCTGACATTTTAGGGGTTTGAGGTACCAAAACACAAAAAAACATGTCATATTTTAATAGTTTAAAGATGTGTTCATATAACACAGGTTTCATAGAATAAAGAAATACATGTGATGAAATACTCAATTCATGATGTAAGGAAATATTGCACTCGGACACAAAAAAAGGGACGTCACGTCATTGACCCACAAGTGTCTCAACCCTGTGGTTCATAGTGGTCACTACAGTGGACACCTGTTTAAAACTTATTTACTCCTAAATTCAATGGTTCATGTGGTGGAAATTCATATTAACCTGTGTCAGGTTTTTTTTTTTTTCACAGGACCTGAAAAAATGTTTTCAATTTTTTTTCCCAAACATATACTGTATATATTTTAAAAAGTTGTAGACAAACATTTGAGGGTGAAAAAGCTTACAAAATATACATTATTCAGTGTTAAAATGGATGAAAGAGAGTTAAAATGTTTCGCAAAGCATTAAAAAAAGACCCATGGACTTGCATGACACTCTTATAAAGAACAAATATGAACAGTTGAGCAAAGATGAGAACATCTCAACACAATGCCAATCAGAAAGAAACAAATCAAATTCAACATGTTGCCTTTTACACATACACTTAGGCAGCAACTTTAGTTAAACAAAAAATAATAAAAAATATATATGTATGCATAATTAAAGCCCCAAGCTGCGTTACACAGGCCCTCGGCCGATGTGTGGATATCCGAGCTCGTGCACAGACAGCCACATGGGAGCGAAGGTCCCATTCCTCGCCGCATGCGGCTTTGATCATATATATATATATATATATATATATGTATATATATATATATCGCCAATGTGTGGCTGTACTGCCTTGAAAAATTCAACTATTAATTGTTAGATTAATAGTAATGCCTGCGGTTTTTTCATTGTACTGCTAACATTGCAGCAGCAATGATTAGATCAATTAGATCAATTTCAACAACCATGATACCACATTTGAGCAAATCCAGTTGACTTGCATGAGTTTCTTTATCCCTTACACTAAAGGTGCTTTTTGTTTATGTGTATGTGGATTGCTGGAGGTTTTGATGATGCTGTCAAATACCTGACTGTTTTACAAAAAGAGAGAAAAAATCTGATCAGAGGAAAAAACCTATGACAAGTTTGAAAAAGTACATGGCCTGCTAGCGCCAAAATGTTAACATTGATGTTAAATTGCCGGACTTTCTTTTTGGATACCCCATAACAAATCTATATTCGTGGAGGTATTTGCATGGTAGATGTGCTCAAAAAGTTTCGTGTAGATCGGAGAATGTGAAAAATTGGGTGGCTGATTTAAAAAATTTGGTGGTCCTGGTGGCCACAAAGATTGAGTTACGAAAATTCCATTGATAACTGTTAACCCTTAACATCTGTTCCACACATAAGCTGAAGATGGAGTTGATCCGACAAAAAACCTAGGACGAGTTAGATTTTGTAGCTAACCTGTGATCAGGAAAATCAAATATTGAACGGCAAATTCCAAACTTCCTGTCAGGTTAGGCCAACATGCCAATGGAGTTTTTTTATACGTCTTGGCATGACACTTCTTGTGTAAAATCTTTGTGCATGTAGGTCGAAATAGCTGGCTGGGACTGAGCAATCTGTCACAGAGTAAATATTTGATTTCCTGTTGCCAATTGGGGGCGCTTTACTTTGCATGAATAAACGCCATATGGCTGCACTCAGGCTGGGACACTGAACATTTGAGTGTGTTTTTGGGGTTAAGAGCAAATTGTGCAAGTTGAAACACTCTGTGTGTAAACAGAAATTGGAGTCTTTCACGGTCAGACATCAAAAACAAATTGGGACAGTCTGTAGGCATTTTACAGAAAAGTCAACATGTTAAATTATGGTACAGAGGACAATAGAATGAAAAGTGCATTTCATTTTCACTTCACCCAAATCATCCATCCATCCATTTTCTATACCGTCTATCCTGCTAATCAGGGTTGCGGGTGGCTGGAGCCTATCCCAGCTGTCATTGGGCGAGAGGCGGGGTACACCCTGGATTGGTCGCCAGTCAATCGCAGGGCTGACATTTAGACAAACAACCACTCACGCGCACACTCACACCTACGAGCAATTTAGAATAATCAATTAACCTAACGTGGGCATGTTTTTGGTCTGTGGGAGGAAGCCGGAGTACCAGGAGAGAACCCACGCATGCACGGGGAGAACATGCAAACTCCACACAGAAAGGCCAACCATGCCCGAACGGGGGATCGAACAGGTGACCTTCTTGCTGTGAGGCTGGAGCGCTACCTGCTGCGCCACCGTGCAGCCCTCACCCAAATCACACAAAACATATTGGGCTCCCTCAGATGTAGGAAGAAAGTGACTTGTTTCCGGAGCAAGAAGAAGGATACCACATCAGAGCTGTGCACAGACAGATCTCTGAGCTTGAGTCAAGTTGGGAGTAGCATGAGGTTCTTGACTGTAAACACTTTTAAATAGGTTTTAAGTTCTTAATTTTGGCTAACTTGAAACTTCCACAGCCCACTTTTCTTTATAGTTCTCAAAAAATTTAGATTGACTGACTGAATTTGACTGACATGACTTCTTAATTTGTTCATAAATGGGGCATTCTATAAAAGTAGGCTAGATTGCAGTCCCACAATTATGATCATATTCTACAAAACAATTAAGTTTTCCAACTTTGCAGACATACAAATATTGTGCTATGATCTGTTTCATCACAAAAAATTAGTAGAGATTCAATTAAACTTGATGCATAAAAATCACATTTCTGTTCTGAAGTGGCTGTCCCAACCTCTAAAACATCTAAATTTCAATTCATGAAAATAGCAGTCAAATGACTTTTGCCAGTTTTCTAAACACCTAATTTAAAGATAACTTTTTGGTTTCTTTTAAAGGGAAGTTGAAAGATTCAGATTTTATATTGATGATTGAAATTATATTTTTAAAATAAAGGTCCATATGTAAACATTCCTGTCCCAAATTTTAATGTCACTACCGAAACACCTATTGTTGTTTTTTTTTTTAGTTCTGTAATTCTTTATTTCAGAAAAGCAGTTGTTTTACAATAATGCATCACCATTATATTGAATTTGCTTTAAGTAGAACATGTTTTCATTCAAATAGATGTATATATGTTCATACACAGACAGACAAATTCACACACCTAGATTCATAGATTCACACACATACATACAATCATGTATCAGAACGTTTTAGTGACCACTTTACAGCACAGCCTTTCCAGTTTTTTTTTCTTTAATAGAATACTAATCACTAATATCTCACACTTAAACACTAGTTCTAACACTTGAACATGGGGAGCCTTCCATTGAGTTGCCATGCATAGTCAAAGGAGTGAAGAGAGAAAGTGAACACAGGTACAAGAGTACCAAAATGATGTAAAACAAAGTAAGGGAAATTGGGTGCAATGAAACAAATCTCATATGTTCTTGCCCTTTTATTTGATGAGTTTAGCTAAAATCTGGTCTTACAGTTTTGATGTACTCAGTCTGTTGAGTCCTAATCTGTAAAAGAACACATTTTTTTATTCTGAGGGAGAATGATAATTTCTCCATATGGTATATTTCACTTATCATTTCTGTCCATTCATCAATGAGAGTGGCTCTGGCTTTAGCCATTTTCTTGTGATAGCTTTTTTTACTAGCTGCTAGGAGTGTTCTCAACAACTACTTTTCATTATTGTTCCACCTGCCAAGGGGGATGTCACCTATGTATACGGCACCACATGAAAAAGGTACGACTACTCCAAATATGTTACTGATGTGCATATGTATGTCACGCCAGTATGACAATTACCTGTCAAACCCAAAAAATGAGGAAGTGGTTCGCATTATCTACCCCACATAGCCTCCAACATCCCCCTCCACTTCTGTGGTGCTGTGTCTGCGATGGTGTTACAAAAATCCTTATAACATTCTTTCAACAAAACTCACACCACATAGTTGAGCTTGTAGAATTCTTGTTGTTGTGGAGTTTTCTTGTTTTTCTTTCTGGTGTCCATCTCCTCCGTTTAGTGTCTTTCTTATAGTTTATGAAATTTGCAGTTTTAGGGGGTTTTGTTCAATATTTTGTCGGTGGGGACAGGGAGTGTCTCCTTTGCTGTTGTTGATGCTCCAACCAGAAGTCCAAAACATCTATTGTTAATGTCTGCAGGTAGGGCCTGGTTTTATCAGCACCCCCATAAATTTCACCAAGAAGAGACATAACCTTCCTGTTCATCCATGGCCAATGGTGAGAAGTTAGCTTGAAACATTATTGCGCACAAAGTCTGAGAATCAGCGTGGGCGCTTTAGGAGTGTCACTACTGAAACACAGCTTCTGCAGTTAGAGAAACACTTTGATTTTATTGCTTCATGTTGTGTTTTCTATCTTAGTACCTGAGTTCAAACTGTAATTTGTAGCCTTGTCCTGCCAAACATGTTGAGTTATGCCAACAAATAGCATTAAATGTCACTACCGAAACAGTCACGACGAAATCAATGAAAATGTTTGGTAGCAACATGATGGTGTTGGTAGTGATAATTAGAGCCCAATGGATATGGGATTTTTGGGGCCGATGCCGATGCCGACACTGGGGGCAAAAATAAGCCGATGTCCCATATATCGGCCGATATCCGATAAACTGTCTGATATCCCATATATTGGCCATATATCTGCAGGATTTATACTGTACATCAGTGATTTTCAACCTTTTTTGAGCCGCGGCACACTTTTTATATTTACACAATCCTGGGGCACACCACCAACCAAGTAACATAAAATGACACTACAGCAGGGGTCACCAACCTTTTCCGGACCAAGGGCTACTTCAAGGGAACTGAGTAGTGTGAAGGGCTACTTGCTTGATACAAAGTTCCGAATGACTTTGTAATAATAATATGTGAAGAGACTGCTTACGTGTCAATTTTAATCATTATCTACAACTGTAAGCAATTATTTACACAGCAATAATGATAGGAAACATAAAATCATAATCAGAATATATGTTTTTGAACGTGCAGCATATATTTTCTTTTCCATCTACTGTTGCATGATTGGGCAAAACTGGCCAAACAAAACATCATCATTATTGTTATTATTTGTGAAAGCTGTAGCCTGTAATCTTGTATTTTTAATATGCAGTTATAATAAAATATATTGAAGCGTGGACTCACATAATTCATGCCCCCCGCAGTATAATTCAGTGCCCTGGTCGGGGCACCTCGGTCTAAAAAGTCAGGACACGCCCCTGCCTGTCAGTACGCACATCGTTGCGTTTTGTTGCTTTGCTCAATAACAGATGGATTTATGCTGAACAGAGGGCCCAGTCAGTGGAATAAACGCAGTTACTGTAGAAGACTGGACTCATCTTTTCCCAGGTAAAGTTAAAAAACTCCTCAAGCATTTAGCCTTCGTAAAAGTTTCACTAGAATATCCCAAACAAACTCCTTAAACGTGCCTAAAGGAAAAAGAACAGAATATTGACAGGATATTTGTCAGTTGATAAACTTTTTGCACCGTTTATATGAAAAAAAAGAGGGTGCGCCCGTCAGAAGGCTTTGTGTCAGGAAGAAACAAGAATATTTTTTATGACATTCCAGTTCTTGTCGTTTTGTCACTTTACTGTTACTGTCATAATCACGCTGCACAGACACACACGGACTCTTTGAAAAGCAAATATTTCCAGAGGGAGCCCAATTTGACCAGTGCTTATTTTAGAACATGCCTTGCAGGCGCTGAAGATGGACCTCACGGGCGACCTGGAGTATTACATTATCTGCCACACTTAATTTCAGCACAGACACGCAAAAATAGTTAATTAGGTGATACTAGATAATTTTCTGCGGCACACCTGGCGATCTCCCACCGCACACTGCTGTACATGAACACAAATTGCTATAATGCCCAAAATGTGATTAAAGACAAAGGAGCAGAACACAAAAAAAATTAAAACCAGGAACTTTAATCACAAACTTGTCAACATAGGGACTGTAAACCAACTGATAAATAAGGAAAACTGTAAACACAGTGATAAATAAAATAGGCCAACTGTAAACAAATTGGTGGTGATTTTAGTCTTGCTGGTGCTGGAGCCCTAGCACACAGATGTTACATCCAACACCTGACAGTCCTTAGAGAAGTGGCTCCACACCTTACTCTCCCCCTGCCTGTGTAATGAAAACATGTATTTAGTGCTTTTTGGTAATATGCACAGAATTTGACTATTAGTTGACAATTTTTCAATAAAAAAAGTGGCTGCATTCAACTTAAAGTGATAATACACAAACTAATGGGAGGTATTATAAACTAATACATTGTGGGTTTTTAAAAGGCTCATTCCCAAAAACATCCAAGTTGGGCTGGGCGGTATACTGGTTCATACTGGATACAGCTGTTTTTTTCTTCATGATACGAATTTCTCCTATACCACAATACTGGTGCGTGCGTACACAGAGCGGCGGAACTTCGCACCGCAGGTTATTGTTTGTGAGGGGGACTGTTTTGCAGTGGCACCAAACAAGCAACATATGAGAGGCTAATATGAGAGCACAGCGGTCAACAACACAGACAGAGAAAATGCCACAGCAGTGTCATGCATGAACGTGTTCAACGTGTTTGTCTAACTCCTGAAATAAACTGCATCTGTCTGCATTCAGACTCCGCTGCTGTGTGTGTTGACTGCATTCAGCAACTCACACCGGCTGCTCGTCCATTCACCGAGCCGCAGGGCTGACAGACAGTTGTCGCAAGATCGAGGAGTTCAGGAGTTTCAGATTAGTCTCTTTATTCATCTTGGGCTGCAGAATCTATTTAGAGAGAGAAAGTGTTCTTTTTTTTCTCTCTAAATGGCCCCGGTAAAACTTTAAACCTGTTGACTCTTGGCCTTTCTCTGCTCATTATGTCCGTAGTCAAGTTAAACACGATCTAATTTTGACACGGTTTGTTTTATTTTGAAAGTCACAGACTCTTTCTCGATGGTTTCCTGGTACCACTTCCTGTCTGGCTCGATCTTCCCTGCGCTGAATTTATGCTGATTCTACCTGACTCTTAACAATCTTAGTTCACATTTCCATGGTCTGTTTTGTTTTTCTCACAGTTTGTGCAGGCATATTCTCCTCATCTTTTTTAAGAAGTAGGACTGTAAAATGGTTGTCAAAGCTTGACAAGTCGTTTTGTCAAGTTGCAAAACTTGCACAATAAAAGGTTCTATATTTACAGTTACCATTCCGATTCCTTCACTTTATTAGGGGCTCGTGCTTGACACAAGCCCCCTCTCCTCCATAGCTTTGCTATGGGGGAGAGGGCAGCCCCTATTATTCTCTTGTGCATTTCTTTTTAGGGTTCGGGCTTGACACAAGCCCTCTCTCCCCCATAGCAAAGCTATGGAGGAGAGGAGAGGGGGCGAAGCCACGAGCCCCTATTACTCTCCCGTTTGACTCTTTTTAGGGACTCGGGCTCGTGACTCTCCGGTTTTCATCTTCCACACAGAATTCACACAGACAGAATTCCGGCGCGCTTCTCCTCCTAGGGCTTTAAGAAAATGCCCACAAATTATGGAAAAAGTCTATGGGAAAATGAATGGGAAACTCCAGAATTACTCCAAAATAACAGTTTTGCCCCTCCCCATACTTTCGCCTAGAGAGTTCATTCAAACTTCAAAAGCAGCTATTTTTGTCCTCTTTTCAAGAATGTATGAGACATGACACTGGAGTTTATGGTTTTGGGAGGGGAGTCCTCAAAACCCACCTGCTTTGACAAAAATCTGCTGAAAATCAGTGGAGTCGAAGTGGATGATGTCATCATCAGAGTGGGAGCTGTTGAGGAAAATTTCTTGCTATCCAACTGGCTAGAAGCCACAAACTCCACTCTATTGACACAAAAAAATACATCAAGATGAAGGTTGTTTTGTTGTGCTTCTTGCAGAAGTCATATTTCGACAAAAAATTGTAAGCACATGCCTGGAAGTGACCAACTGTCACGCAAATTCGGCTTCCTGCTGCTACCTGCTTCTATGTTATCAGTGGTGAGAAATCTTGGCTGAGAGTCTTTATCAACCCCTTTTTTCACTCGTGATTTAGTCATATTTCCAGCCTTTAAAGATGAATAAAATTTACATATCAAGAATCCTCAGTCTTTCTTGAAGCTCACGATGCCCTCATATGTCTGATGGCTCTTACGGTTTTGGCGCAAGGTCAAAATGATTTGGGCAACTTGAGTCTTTCTTGGAGTAAGTTTTCAGTTCCATAGGATGACTATCAGATTCCATACAGCTTTGTAAAAAGAGGAGGCTTGGTGGATATTGAAGGTTTTCTTGCTGTAAGATGAGATTTGATCCAGGTTGACATACCTGCCAGCTGATGAGGTCCTCCCCTAGAACTGGCCCAGGTAAGGAAATGTATCTGATGTTCATGAAAGTGTGGTCAACACTCACCCTACTTCTTTTCCCATGCACTTCACCATGTTTGTAGCAAGTGGGAAGACAGGATGAGACCAGTGTAAGGGCCATTTCGTAATAACTTAAGTTAATCAAGTTGCCATGCCGGCAGTTCTTTGTAGCTTAGACACGCCACTATAACCAGTATGATGAGGTGTATAATCCACATTGTGAGAGTGTGTTTCACTCCTCTAGAAGCCAGCAGTCAAATCCAGTGCAGCGAGCCAAGAGATGAAACACAAGCAGCGCGCAGGATGCCAAAAAGTAGAAAAAGATGTAACCACTATACCATTCAGAGGATCTGTGGTCTGTCAGTCCTCAGGGTTTGATTCCAGGTAGGCCTGGGCCTCAGGCAGGCTGGAGTTGAGATCTGTTTTAATCCATCAACAACAAGAAGAAATGGGTAGCCCAGAGATTCAAATTTAAGAGAGGAAGTTTTTTATGTTTAGGAACCAGTCATTTTAACCAAAATGACGTCTAGGGTTGTCACAGTATGAAAATTTAAGCTCACAGTTATTGTGACAAAAATTACCACGGTTTTCGGTATTATCACAGTATTTTTAAAATGTGTTCAATATGTTCAGAAAGCACTGATAGACCTAAAGAAACTGAAAAAGTCCAAAACAATCTAACAGTGTTGATTATATTTCAAAATATAGGCAAAACCTTATCAAATGTGCAAATATTAACATCATAGGAACAAGGGTTCAGCACGTAAACAGCTGTTTTCACCCGACTGTACCGCAGAAACACGTTCTGCAGAGCAGATCGCACCAAACAGGAAAGAACTTCGAAACAAACAAAGCATCCGATCATTTCAAAATAAAACACCATGTTCCTGCTCCCAACTTGAGCAGACACTTGAGAATAACTAATTCAAACATCTGATTTGTCAGAAATTTCCAGTAGTTGAAATTATACAAATCCAAAAATTCAGAATCAACTTCATTCGTCAGATATGCTTGAACATACAAGGAATTTGTTGTGGTTTACTGTGCTCTCCTGTACAAGGTAGTGGTAAGGCATAAAGGTAAAATAGTAATAATAAAAGTTTTGCATGAAGAGTGTTGTCAACAACTATAAACACAAAAGAAAAGCAAATAGACAAGACAAGTTTTTGCAGGCTAAAAATATGATAATAGTGCAATAGTGAGTAGTGCAAGAATGCAGATATTAAATGAGGCAGTTTAACAAGTTGCAAGTGGGTTAAATAAACAATAAATAATAATTTAAAAAATGTGCATTCTGCTGTTACATTTAATATCTGTGTTTAATCACAGTGCTGTTCCGGGTTCAGGCTCTGAAAAACAGAGACAAACAGAAAAAGCAGAGTAAAGAGGGGGGGCACCTCCTCGTCTAAGGAGGGTGTCCCTTACTCTTGGAAAGAGGTAGAGGAGGAGAACATCTCCTGACACTGTTATGGTTTAGGGTTCATCAGGGTGACAGCCTGAGGGAAGAAACTGTTCTTATGACGGGTTGTTTCAGCGCACAGTGATTAGGGGCGCCAGAGGGGAGGAGCTTGAAGAGATTGTGTCCAGGGTGTGAGGGGTCTGCAGCGATGCTTCCTACCTGTTTCCTGGCCCAGGAACGGTACAGGTCCTGGATGGGGGGCAGGTTGACACCAATGATTTTTTCTGCAGTCATGGTCCGTTACAGTCTGTTTGTCCAGTTTTGTGGCAGATCCAAACCAGACAGTGATGGAGGTGCATATAACAGACTGTATGATGGAGGTGTAGAACATGATCAGCAGCTCCTGGGGCAGGTTGAACTTCCTGAGCTGACGCAGGAAGAACATCCTCTGCTGGGCCTTTTTCCTGATTGTGTCTATGTGGGGGGCCCACTTCAGATCCCAGGAGATGGTGGATCCCAGGAACTTGAAGGTGTCCACAGTCGACACGGTGTTGTTCAGAATGGTGGGGGGGTTTCTCCTAAAGTCAACTGTCATCTCCACCGTCTTGAAAGCCAGCTGTTCCACCTCCTGTCGGTGAGCAGACTCATCTCCGTCCTGGATGAAACCGATGACGGTGGTGTCGTCCGCAAACAAAGTGCAGAAGAAGAAGAGCAGTGGAGAAAGAACACATCCCTGGGGGGCTCCAGTGCTGATGGTCTGTGTGCTGGATGTGATGCTTCCCAGTCTGACCTGCTGTCTCCTGTCAGTCAAGAAGTTGGTGATCCACTGACAGGTGGAGGCTGGCACAGTGAGCCGGGAGCTTCTGGTGCAGGATGTCCAGGATGATGGTGTTGAAGGCCGAGCTGAAGTCCACAAACAGGATCCTAGCGTAGGTCTCCACAGAGTCCAGATGATGCAGGATGTAATTCAGACCCAAGTTGACTGCATCCTCCACTGACCTGTTGGCCCGGTAGGCAAACTGCAGGGGGTCCAGCAGGGGGCCTGTGATGGTCTTCAGGTGGCTCAACACCAGTCTGTCGAAGGACTTCATGACCACAGACGTCAGGGCGACAGGTCTGTGGTCATGAAGTCCTTCGATGGCAGCGTTCTTGGGGACTGGTATGATGGTAGAGCTTTTGAAGCATGAGGGGACTTCACACAGCTCCAGTGATGTGTTGAAGATCTTTGTGAAGATGGGGGCCAGCTGCTCCGCACAGACTGTCAGGCCCGAGGGTGACACGCCGTCTGGTCCTGGAGCCTTTTGGAAGAGCTGGATCACCTCCTCTTCACAGATCTTCAGGGCTGGTGTGGGGTCAGAGGGGTTTGTGGGGGGTGCATGAGGAACAGAGTGCTCAGGTGTGGGGTGAGAAAACCTGCTGTAGAAGCTGTTTAGGTCTTCAGCCAGTCTTTTGTTACCCTCAGGATGGGGGGAGGGCGGCTTGTAGCTTGTCACTTCACGCAGGCCTTTCCAAATTTCTGAGGGGTCGTTGGTGGAGAAGCTTTGTTTGAGCTTCTCAGAGTAGCTCCTCTTTGCTAACTTGATTTCCCTCGTCAGTTTATTCCTGGCCTGCTTGAAAAGCTTCCTGTCCCCACTCCTGAAGGCCTCCTCCTTGCTCTTGCACAGCTTCCTGAGCTGAGGTGTGAACCAGGGCTTGCTGTTGCAGAGCAGACGCTTCATGTGTGAATTGAGGGTTAGAGGGATGATAAATGTCCTGGGCGCTGTGGTCTCCTCCTGCTGCCATGATACAGTTTCTAATCTCAATAAAGTTTAAACGGAAAGTGGAGGCTACACAGCCCACCTGCGCAGCTAGTTGAGGAGACTCTGATCCAGCTGGGAAACCATGGTTTTTGACATGACGGCAGTTATGGTTACCGTCAGCTTTTTTACCGGAGTTTACCGTAACACCAGTAAACGTTACATCCCTAATGACGTCAAGAAATCATTCCTAAAAACATTTCAAACCACCGTTTTCAGGTACTGGCTGACAGACAATAGACTGACTTGGCTGCCATCTTGGATTTATGGCAGCCATTTAACCTCCACCAAAGCAATTTCCTGGCAAGTACTTGAATATTGCCGTATATTATAATGTTACTCAAGAGTTACTTTCAAGTACTTTATACAAGACTGGGTGGCAGTAGAGCCTGCAGCAGGTGCTTCCATAATGGCATTAATAAAGTGACATACCTGTAAAAGCAGAACTTCTTCTTCTTCTTCTTAACACACACACACACACACACACACACACACACACACACACACACACAGGCAAACGGGCAGGTCCCTAAGGTGGCAGATGTGTGATCAGATTAAAAAAAAATTTTTCAATCATCTCTCATCTGAATATTACTAAGCACGTCAATGTGATGGTGCTGTAACCAGGTAGTGGCTGGTGTGAGCATGCTGAGAAATGTGACCATGACAACAGTTGTGAACTGTTGATGAGAGGTGTAAACAGGTGATGACCATGGGCCATTCCCATGGTTGAGGTTAGGTAAGGTTGACGTTCCTCCGATCCAAGTCCAAAAAAGGGCCATCCAGTCTTGCCCTGACTCTTACATTTTGAAAACAGGTGAGTCCACTTCACACCATCACAAAGGTTTAGCTCAACCTCGAGGAGAAGGTGGATGAGAGTCCCCTCATCCAACTGATCCTCAGGCTCAGCGCCTCCTACTAGCTTTGAGACAGCCCTCACTAAATCCCAACCAACCAAATCATAAAGAAATCAAGAGAAGACTACGCAACCTGTTTAACATGTAACACACACACACACACAAACAAACAAACAAACAAAAAAAAAAAACAAGTCCTTAGGGTGGCAGATGTGTGATCACACACACACACACACACAAACACACATTCAGGGTTTCCCCCAGTGTTTTATGAGCCTTGCGGGTCGGGTAAATGACTTTATGTGTTGATAACAGTGTGTATGAGAGGCTATCCTGAGCAACACACACAAAGAATCATACGTTGTTGCAGCAAATCACATTTACCTGCAGTAAGTCAGGTGTGTGGCTCTTGAGTTTGTCTCGCGTGATGCTGCAGGTGTTAGCGGGGCTGTTTATACCGTCTATGGTAGAACTGGGCAACAATAACGGTCGTTAGAATGTTTGATAATGTCACTAAGCTAGAAAACAATGAGTTTCTTTTTGATGTTTTATTGACACATTCACGAAGCTGGGATCCTTTTTGTTTCACCCGAAGATTATTATTGCTGCATTGACATACGTGCGCAAAACCAGCTGCTCTTATTGAAAACGATTGTGATCTTTTTTTATGCTTTTGAAAGTAAAGACACATACATCGGTATTTATCACAATATTACTATTCTACTGAAGAAAACCTCCTCTTTTTGGTGTGATGGATGGATCATGATTAATGATCCGAACATTGGGAGACAGCAGTGATGGGCGATCGACATTTAAACTGGAGAGAGAGCAGTGCACCATAGGGACAAAATACATGAGAAGTTTTCTGACTTTTACTTGGAGAAAAGTTGAGTAATGTCTTTCACTGTAACTCTGCTTATTCCACCGTCTGAACCCTCTGTTCAGCATAAATCCCCCCGTCAATGAGCAAAACAACAGAACCAACCTGCAGCTGCGTGCTACAGGCAGGGGCGAGTCAGACTTTTTTAACTGGGGTGCCCTGACCCATTTATGCAGAAGAGGGACATGAATTATATGAGCCCAGACTCAAAAAATAGAATTTATACTCTCTTTTTTATACATTTCTTCAGTTTGTACTCGGACTATGAATATTGATTTTAAAATACGATTATCCAGATTCAGGAGGAACTCAATTTGAATGTTGGGTGAAAATCAATAAATGAAAATGATCAAAAATCCCTGTTTTTTAAGATTGTGCCTTTTTGTAAGATTGTACGCCTAAGTGTTGTTAATAATAGTTAATAAATGGCTTATAATAACACGTAACAGTCATATTTTTAAAATTCCTGTCCAAAACGCGTTGGGCGGCCGGCGGGCTTCTCTACCACCGGACTTCGCAAATTTTCTGGGGAAAACCCTGCACATCGAACACTGCAGTGTTTCTAGTGCTATTCGGCCTCTTGCCTTGGGCTCCATGGTGCCTTTGGTGTTGTGGGTTGTTGCCCCTCTGGGTCCTGAAGCCGGTGGCCATCAGAGCGTGGTGAGTTACTTCCCACGCATTGTTTCTTGGGTGGGACTCATGGGCATTGTAGAAACATTTTGTGAAGTTTGTGTCATTGCAAAAACCTTTTGTTGAGTATTTGTCATTCCAGAAACATTTTGCTAAGTTTGTGTCATTGCAGAAACATTTTGCTGAGCTTATGTCATTGCAGAAACATTTTCCCAGCATAAACTGAGCTCATAGAAACTCTGAGAATCAGTCTGATGTATTTATTTTTCTCCTCTTTACATCGAGCGGAAAAAATAACACACACAGTCTGGGGACCTCATGACGTGATCTAAAAGGGCAAACATGAAAACTGCTCCCATAACATTTCAAAGTGTGTGTGTTAGTGTGAGGCTGTATGTAAGAATGTGTGTTTGGGTCATGAGTGCCCTTACTGATGGGGGAAAAAAAGCCTTGTTGGACAACATGAGCGACTAAATCAAGAAAAAAAACAAGGTTCTTAGTTGCAACAGTCAAATTAACAGTCATGTGAGTTTGGAAGGAGTAACTTCACAATTTAACACTTATGTATAACAATCCATTGATATCTCCTTTAGGAAGGAAAACATAAACCCATTCTTTGTAATCTGCTTGAGGAAAGTAAACATAAACCCAGTCTTTGTTATCTGCTTATGGGAAGTAAACGTAAACTCAGTCTTTATCTCCTTTAGAAAAGGAAACATAAACCCATTCTTTGTTATGTTGTTATGTTTGAGTGAGGAAACAAACCTATTTTTTATTTCATCCAGGAAAGGAAACACAAACCTATTCTTTGTTATCTCCTTTAGGAAAGAGAACAAAAACCCAACTTTTGTCATCTCCTTTGAGAAAGGAAACACAAACCTAACCTTTGTTATCTCTTTAAGAAAAGAAAACATGAACCACATAAATCCACCCTTTGTTATGTGCTTAAGGAGAGGAAACACAAACCTATTCTCTATTTCCTCTAGGAAAGGAAACGCAAACAAATCCTTTGTTATTTCCTCTGGGAAAAGAAACATAAAACCATTATTTCTTTACTTCTGGAGGAAAGTAAACATAAATCCATTCTTCGCTTTTTTTTTTCCCCGAAAGGAACCATGGACCCAATCTCTGTTATCTCCAGTAGTAAAGGAAACAAAGCACATTATTTTATTTTTATCTTCTTAGGAGAGGAAACCTATACCCACTCTTTGATAACCCCTTTAAGGTAGGAAAAGTTTACCCTTTTTTTTCATCGTTAAAACAGGAAACACTGACCCAATCTTTGTTTTCTCCTTCAGGAAAGGGAATTGAACCTATTGTTAAAACAATTGGTAACAGAAACTTAAACCCATCACTTGATGACCTCTAGGAGACATGAACCTATGCTTTTGTATCCTCTTTTGGAAAGGAAACAGACTCACTCTGTTATCTTCTGAAGCACTGAAAACCCAAACCCATGCTAGTTGTCTTCTTAGGGGAAGAATTCCAAAACCCATTCTTTGATAATCCCCTAAGGTAGGAAGCCTGAACCCATTCTTTATCTCCTTTAGGACAGGAAGCAAAAACCTACTCTTCATCTTCCATAACAAACATACATCTATTCTTTGCTGCTTCCTTCAGGACAGGAGGTATGAACCCATTCATAATTACTCACTTAAGAAGAAGGAGACACATAAACAGTTTAGCCCCGTTTCCACCAAGCGGTTAGGGTCGGCTCGTCTCAGTACGGCACGCATTTTGTAGCGTTTCCATAGGGACGGGTCCCCTTATAAGGGGCCCGTACCGCTCCACTTTTCAGTACCCTTCCGTTGGGGTGCCAAGCAGTCCCAAACCGGCCCCAGGGGTGGGGCTATAATCACAGCGGTAGTTGATTGGTTAAAAGATCGGTAACTTCCCGTGTGACAGCGGTAAAAAAGAACGACACACAACCCCGCACACAGCCTTTCCTGAAACAAAGCTTCATTACGTTAGGGAATAAAGAGCCACATGCTGATCACAAAGTAGAAGAGTTGCTGGATGTCCTCCATCTTTCTCTTTGTTTACAATGCCACAAATTTCTTTTTCCTTGTATTTATTTGCGGGGTAGACTGTGTAGCGCTCAGAGCGCTGCAGTGACGTCACGCATTACGTAGCTGACGCGGCTCTCGACATCCTGCCCATAAAGCAGGGTACGGTTGGCTGTGGAAACGCGCACAGGATCAGGCTTTACTGATCTGACCCTTACCAAAGTGTACTGATCCGTACCAGACTGCCTGGTGGAAACGAGTCTATTGTTTATCTTTTTCTAAGAAAGGAATCATGCACCCATTTTTTGGTCGACTATTGAGGAAATAAAACAGACTTTAGCCTCGTTTCCACCAGGCAGTCTGGCAGTCCGACCCGATCCGCTTGGTGGAAACGGGGCTTTTGTTATTTCCTTTTTGGAAAGGAAACATGATCCCTGTACTCATTAACTATTTTTTATATTTATATCCCTATTTTAGGGAAAAAATATAAACCCATTCTTTGTAATCTTCTTAAGGAAAGAAAAGAGTTCCATTCTTTATGCTTTTTTGGAAAGGAAATATAACTTCCGTCTTTTTTATCTTCTTTAGGAAAGGAAAACATTTACCCATTCTGATTTTCTGCTTTAGGAAAGTAAACAGGGACCCATTTCTTTGTAATTTCCTTCATGACAGAAAAACATAAACTCATTTTTTGTTATCTATTTTAGGAAAGAAAATATAAAGCCATTTTATGTTGTCTCATTTGGGAAAGAAAACAAAAACCCATGATTTGGTAAGAAAACGTAGTCCCATTCTTTGTAAAGTCCTTTAGGAAAGGATATATAACCCCTATCATCTTTAGAACAGAAAATTCACCCATTCTTTACCATTTTCTTAAGGAAAGGCAACATGAACTATTTCTGTATTGTCCTCTTTTGAGTTAGTTATTCTTTGTTGTCTCTTCTAAAAAGGAAAATGAACATGTTCTCTGTTACTGTGTTTAGGGAAGAATCAAAAACTATTTCTTTGTCATGTGTTCTGGAAAGGAAACAAACCCATTTGTTCCTCCATGTACACATATTTTGTTCGTTCTTTTAGGAAAGGCATTATTGGCTCAAGGCTAACTGGTGGGAAGGAGAGATTACCAATTTGATATTTCTGTGTCACATGGTGCATCTTCTACTGTATCAAGTAATGACAAAGATCACCCTGAGGGTTAATCTTACTAATTCAGGGTTTTTAATACAGGGTTTACATCATTTACTTTCTACTGGATTGTTTTAAAAACCTTTGTTTGACTAATTTTTTCCCTGTTTTGTGGAGTAAAAAGTCACATCACATCAGCCCTTTGTTGCTTACCCAGAGACAGTCTGGTTGAAAATAATCCCTGACTGATGAGCAGGCTCTTGAGTTAAACTCTGTGGACTCCTGTGTCTAAAGTAAATGAAACCATTCATCACCCATTCCCGAAACTTTAAATACTCTGTGTGCTTTTAAAGAAGCATGTTTAACTTAAAACTAACAGGGTTATCTGATAAACCTGAGGCACTCTGAGTTCTCCTTTTAGCCACCAGGTGGTTAGATTTTAATGGTATACACCTTCATTTTCTGTTTACATTTGACCAGTGACAGCTTTCCACAGGGGGGCTTTGAGACAAAATCCAAAATATACATATGACATAGGGTGGTGATTTTCAACCTTTTTTGAGCCACAACACATCTTTTACATTTACAAAATCCTGGGGCACACCACCAACCAAATGACATAAAATGACACTATTGCAGGGGTCACCAACCTTTTCCCGACAGAGGGCTACTTCAAGGGAACGAGGTAGTGGGAAGGGCAACTTGCTTGATACAATGTTCCTAATGACTTTGTAAAAATAATATGGGAAGAGTCTGCTCACATGTCAATGTTAATCATTCTCCGCATTTATTCACAATTATTTACACAGCAATAATGATAGGAAACATAAAATCATAATCAGAATATATGTATTTGAACATGCAACATATATTTATCTTTTCCATCTACTGTTGCATGATCGGGCAAAACCGGCCAAACAAAACATCATCATTATTGTTATTATTTGTGAAAGCTTTAGCCTGTAATCTTGTATTTTTAAGATGCAGTTATAATAAAATATATTGAAGTGTGGACTCACATAATTCATGCCCCCCGCTGTATAATTCAGTGCCCTGGTCGGAGCACCCCGGTCTAAAAAGTCAGGACACGCCCCCACCTGTCAGTGCGCACATCATTGCGTTATGTTGCTTTGCTCAATAACAGATGGATTTATGCTGAACAGAGGGCTCAGTCAGTGGAATAAACGCAGTTTCTGTAGAAGACTGGACTCATCTTTTCCCAGGTAAAGTTAAACAAATCCTCAAGCATTCATCCCGGCAGTGCGCTGCTCTCTCTCCACTGTACAGTTAATGTTGATCGGCCAACAGCCAACGTCAACCTCCCTGCAAGTCAATGTCCACAAATCATTATC
Organism: Thalassoma bifasciatum; assembly: GCA_008086565.1. NCBI lineage: Eukaryota > Metazoa > Chordata > Actinopteri > Labriformes > Labridae > Thalassoma > Thalassoma bifasciatum. The sequence continues at coordinate 143,452 of RPOG01000514.1, forward strand.
CATCCATATCACCAAAAAGAGGGGATTTTCTTGGGTAGAGTAGGAGCATTCTGATTAAAAATGATGCATATTTCTTCACTGTCTGAAGCAAAAAAATGATCAGAGTATTATTTTTGAAGAGCAGTAGGTTTTACGCACACGTGTTGCACCGTTAATCTGCAGGTGACACAAGAAGGGTCCTAGCTTTGTAAAAGTTTCACTAAAAGATCTCAAACAAACTCCTTAAACGTGCCCAATGGAAAAAAGAACAGAATATTGACAGGATATTTTCAGTTGATAAACTCCTTGCACAGTTGATGTAAGAATTTGCATCAGGCAGGAGGCTTTGTGTCAGAAAGAAACAAGAATATCTTTATGCCATTCCAGTTCTTGTTGTTTCGTTACTTTACTGTTACTGTCAAAATCATACTGCACAGACACACAGGGGCTCTTTGAAAAGCAAATATTTCCAGAAGGAGCCCACTATGACCAGTGCTTATCTTAGAACATGCCTCGTGGGCTCCGAAGATGGTTCTGACGGGCGACCTGGTGCCCACCAGCACCACGTTGGTGACCCCTGCTTTACAGGCAATTATCTGTCTGCTGCTACCTACTGAAATAGAAGAGTATTACATTATCTGCCACACTTGATTTCAGCACAGACACTCAAAAATAGTTAATTAGGTGATTTTAGATAATTTCCTGTGGCACACCTGGCAAATGCTGAGCATTTCAACATATTGATGTTCAATTTTATTATCATCATATTTATTATGTTAAAATGCTGAGCATTTGATTGTGGACATTTCTACATGTTTTGTGCAAATTCCTGTTGGTACCTCTACTCCTGATCGTGAATTCTGCTACATCTGCATTCTTCCCCCCTTTTCAGACCGTACCCTTGATGGCAGCCCATATTGCTCAACAGCAGCGGTAATGACAGGACAGGAAAAGACAACTTTTTGCCTAAACCAGACTTATGAATTTATGTTTGGGCTAATACTCAAAAATATGCAATTAATCTGATAAATCTGGTACCTTTGAGTGAACATACATAAATTAATGAGTGCAATAAAACAGTATTACTACTTGTTCAACAAATCATGCTTTACTCAATATGGTTAAAGAAGGTAACATCTGGACTCAAAAATGACGATAACAGTTACTTTATGCACCTTAAAAAGCAGCATCTAAGACAGTGGATAAAACAGTTACTACAGTATAATTCAAAATACTGTTGTAACTAACGCAACTCTCATGGCTGGGGCCTCCTCTGAAAGATGAAAGGAGCCTTCCAATTGGTCAGTCTCACTCAGAGAGATAATGTGACAACTTCTGCCGATACAAGTAGCTGGCATGAAGGGAGACAGAAATAGACACGAGACCAACATGGATAAACAGGTGTGTCTGTGTCTCTTTTACATCTCATCTTGATGCTATCTTTCAGTAGTCTGGTCTACATGGAGACTTTTTTCATTCCAACTAGAATCATTCTGATTGAAGAGCTCAGGTCACTGTTCACACGTGACACAATCTATTCCAATCTGATGTCTACATGTGCCTCTACAATCAGAACAGCCGTTTTACAGATGCATGAAATGTGCAATTCTATGAAAACGTCACTTGATTTCATGAAAGATGGAGGTCCGTCCTCTAATTCACACCGAAGTTGCAATTGTTTTAGCACTTTTATTCAAACAACAGCTTCATACCAGCGTGCTCCTACTGGAAGCACTGAAAACGAAAAGTTGGGCATGGGCACCTTGGTGATGTGCCCTGCGAGCGCATACAAAGTTTTTTTTTCTATTTCTTCTGGGGAATGTTCCAACTTTTTGTCTGCTATCCGAAGTATGCTCATCTCTATGTGTGTATGTCTATGTGTGTGTGTGCGTGTGCGTGGGGGCACTTTGAGTGTCTGTGTGCGTCCCAGCAGAATGCACGATGGTGAGAGAGGAGAAATGGGAATGCACATCTGAAGAGAGAAAATACATCCCACCATGTTAATATGATTAACAGCATACAGCCATTTAGTTTGTTAAATAAAAGCTGCACTGGCAGCTTTTCTTTTCCCACGTAAGTAGCCACCTGTTACCTTAACAACAAGTCCATGCACATGCAGCATTGTTTGTCAGAGGATCATGAGCGCATGTGCAATCACAGGAAAGTGGACAGTGAGAAGAGCAAGGGTGAAAATCAAAGAAACAAGAAAAGCAGTACAGTCTAACGCAGCTCCATGTGCCAAAGTAACTTTTTCAGTAAAACAGGATGAAAAAGAAATGAGAGGATGAAGGCATACGATGGCCCTGAAGTGCAAATCACAACAGCATATCAGAAAACACAACCACCATCCAAGTTTATGAATTGTGTAGAATTGTAACATAAGGATGATTTCAATAACAGTATGATGCTGAGGCAAATAACTTATGTCATGATCTAAGGCAGGATGGGTTTTTGATAAATTTCATATATTTGTTTTAGGACTGAACAATATATCGCAAATTTATGGTCATCGCGATATTGATGTGCGTGATAGACAAACCGCAAATGTCTGTCCCCTGTGGATCTGTTTGTGGACCGCAGTTCATAACTTTGACTGACATTCAGTGGTCTGAATGTGACAAACTTTACATTAGTTACATTTCAGCCAAACTACAGTGAAGCAGCTTGTTATCGCCTGTTTAAGCGTTTTAACTTGCTTCAACATGATCCTCAGTCTCATCAGCTGAAGCTATTGCATCCTAAAGCTAATGCTAATGCTAATGTCTCATAAACTAAACTTTAGCCATGTCACCAAGTGCAGGTGTTCAGTTTAACTCTGAGGGGATAAGCAGGAGATATGACTTCACTGTTCATCTTTGGACTGATTCACTGAGAGCTGGCAGTTGCTGCATCAACATAGTATTGGGAAGGTGTGTTTGATCAATCCAGTCTGCCCCGTTTGTGGAATAACCACTGTGGACAGATGGCAATTTCACCAGGAAAGCTCATTAATTTCACAGGTAAACTCTACACTATGTACTGTGCTATAATTTGATGCAAATCATTTTTGTGAAGTCAATTCTACAAGAAAACCATGCCGTTTGAATTGAAAATGATGCTCATCGTTTATTTACCAGTGTTTTTTCCACTGCTCACCATCTGGGGTCTATGTTAGCAGCAAATCCACAGCAGAAACACATTACTATTGTATACTTGAGTATTTGTTTATGTATCGCAAATATATTGCACATCGCAATATTCAACACTGGTGTTGCATATATTGCATGTTTCCTAATATCGTGCAGCCTTAATTTGTTTACACACAACATCCAAACTGGTATCCTACATCCAAACACACAACATCCAAACATCCTCTGTGGCTCAGAGCCAGCTGCTGCGCAGGCTCACTGCCTCCAACTGTAGCTAAGAGCCTTCGGGGCATCTGCAGCATAGTGTGACAGAAACTCAAGAGCCGCACACCTGACTTCCTGCTAGTAAATGAGATACACTGCAAATAAGGTATCATTCTTTCTCTGCGTTATGGCAACTATCATAGCAGCTCTGGATAACTACAGTACGGGCCAAAAGTTTTGACCCACCTTCTCATTCAACTTGCATTTTCTTTGTTTTCATGACTATTTACCAGACCGACTGACCTTCATTTCTTAGGTTGTTTTCACACCTGACCAAGCTGACTCGGTTCGATTGGGGAGTTGAAAGTTCCAACATTGTTGCGTTTGTCACATTATACGGTTCCGCTTTCACACTAGGATTTCTTTTTTTTTTTCTATTTTAAAGATATTTTTGGGGTTTTTCTGCCTTTAATTGGATAGAGGAGGAGGACAGTGGATAGAGTATGAAAGGTAGAGAGTGGGGAATGACAACCCCCCCACCCAGAAAAACAACGACAACAAACATGGAGCAACGTATGTTGGGTTGGATACTGTCTCTCATGTTATTGTTTTACATGCACATGACTTTCCAAGTGGTCCAATATTACCGCCTGGTGAGGCAGCAATGTCTGCATTTTGCGCAGAGAGTCCCCCTGAGTGACAGAGAGGTGGCACCAGAGAAGACAACAGTTGAGAGACTACGGGTTGTTGGCGTTGCTACACAGACGGCCGGCAAGATATGTAACCTCACGGATTACAAACATGGGTGTATTAGTGTCTCCACCCAAGATGTGTTGCGTATTGCGTCACGATGTCCCTTCGTCCTGTGTTTTGGTCCACTGAGCTTTCACACCGTATACGAACCGAACCAGGGGTCACTTGCAAGCGAACTGAGACCCTCACTTTCAGGCGGACCAGAGTTAGCTTTTTTGGTCCGCACCAGAGTTCGGCTGAGCTTTCACACCAACCCAAATGAAGCGGACTATCCGAGGAAACAAACTCTGGTCCGTTTTAACCCTGATAAGGCACAGCTGTGAATTTCAAGTGACCTCTTGAAAAATGCCAAGAGTTTGCAAAGCAGTAATCAGAGCAAAAGGCGGCTATTTTGAAGAAACTAGAATATAAAACATGTTTTCAGTTATTTCACCTTTCTGTTAAGTATATAACTCCACATGTGTTCATTCATAGTTTTTAATGCCTTCAGAGAGAATCTACAATGTAAATAGTCATGAAAATAAAGAAAATGCTTGAATGAGAAAGTGTGTCCCATCTTTTGGCCTGTACTATATTCCCACTTTCTATCATCAGCAACACTCAAAGTCACTTTTGCATCAGGCGTGCTGTGATTGGCTGGTCATCATCCATTACTACACCTACTCTCCACCCAAAACATTCCCAGCCAAACAAAACAGGCGAGGGGGGGTATGTCTATAAGGGGCTTAGGTTAGATTATGTTAGGTTAGGTTAGGTTACTTTATTTGTGCCTGTAGGTAGATTTGTTTTGCAGCAATGTGGTGATGACATCCACTTTGACATTCAGTCACAGAACAAAGCAATCATTACACAAAACCCTACAAATCCATTGGGGCCGTGGGGAAACACACACTGACACACAGGTTTAAAGGTACAGAGTTGGAAACAGTACTAGTAATTGGGGCAATAATTTTTGAAACTGAGATCCATTTCCCCATCATCTGTCCAAATTATAAAGATAGTAGAGACTCCAAAATCTATGAATTTATACCCTGACTTTCTAAATCTCTCCCTAAGAGGAACAGATCCAGATGATTGTGGGGGAGGAGAGCGCAGCTGTTAAATAGTCAACTGAATATGCATTTGTCTGCATTTTGTCGTTTGTCATAGAGTAAGACAAGCCTTCTGTGGGGGTAAGTGAATAGATATACATATATATTTATATATATATACAGTGTGTACACTATGAGAAGATCAGATAAACATGTACAAAAAAACTGTTGGAGTAGAAGTTGTGAATGACAGTGCAAATAAGCAGTTGTAGATAATGTAAACGACAAGTGTCTCAAGGGTGTCAGTAGGGATTGGGGGCCTCGTTGATGAGACCTGCTGCAGCTGGGAAGACACTGTTTTGGTCTTGATGAACTGCCACAGGGGAGTGATTAAAAGAGTTTACGGGGCAGGAGAGATCTTCTAAGATCTGCACACAGACTTTTTGAAGGGCAGGGGCAAAAAGGGAAAAAAGGGGCACATATAGCTTGTCCTCACCATGAAAGAGGGCACCATGTCTAAATGTTTTACTGAGGCGATGGCAAGTACGTTTTTAATGATGTTTAATATGTAGACCAGTGGATCCCAACCTTTTCCAACTTAGGGCCCATTTTTAAGTCTCAAAAACCCACCATCGATCCAATAAGTACAGAGAATATAAAATGCCTTGTTCAAGACACATTTGTAACATCAACCCAAAATGTAATAAAACCTGATATGTAATAGCTGCTTGGTAATGTAACAGATTCTGAGCCCAAAACAAAATAACTTTTTAGCCAAAATGTAACTATTTTTCACACTTTTGTTACATTTTTGAAAATTTATTACATTTTGGGTTTTGTTACATTTTTTTAATACATATTGGGCCATTGTTAAATTCAAGTCAGGTCGTGTTACCTGTTGGGCTATAACAAGCCTTCTTAGTGGAAATTTTTTACATATGAATATCTGAACATTTTTTTGTTTCCCTAACCCAGTTCACAATTGAGTTTTGACATTTAATACAGTATTCTGTATATTTGTTCCTTCCTTCTTTATTGGTATCTTGCATCTTTATATAATTACACTCCTCTAAAATCATAATATTTTGGAAATGATTTGGTGGCCCACTTACAATACCATCACAGCCCACCAGGGGGCCGTGACCCACAGGTTGGGAACCACTGATGTAGACAGACTGATAGCAAGCCTCAGTCATCAGATACAATGTTGGCGTATCCCTTTAAGATTATTTATTCATTTATTTATTTATTTATATCTCTCTGCTTTTCTCCCTCCCCTTCCACATTGACACAGTTCCAAAAATCTGACTGGAGAATTGAAGTTAGGGCCACATAATGCATTGTTTTTTTTAAAAAAGAAAAAAAATCAGCGTCTTCAGAGTCAGAGTCGTATGGAGAATCAGACAATGCACATTCTTGTAATGCTGTTTCAACAGCAACAAAATAAATTTAGTTAAAATAAAATAAAATAAAACAAAGCTTAAGCCATAGCCTAGCTGTTGAAAAGCTCTGAGGCACATTTACTGATCCACGGAATAAACTGTGGCTCATTCATGTCTCTAAAATTAGTTAGCCTAAATGTGTCTAGCCTTCACAAAATTCAGGAAATCTGCTTTGCACAGACGACTGCAGATCGATTTATTTTATTGCAAAGTGCATCACAATAAAGCTACATTCACAGAATATAAAGCTCACCTTGCTCCTTTCTACTTAGCTGATGGTGAAGTCAACTAAACCCAGAAACCCTGATATGTAATGCTAACCCAACTTTAACTTCATGCTAGCTTTGAAAAGCTATTCCCACAAAACACAGTGAGGTTGCGCCTCCTTAAACATGCAATAGGTATCTCTGCCAAATAATAGAACTTCCATGCTACATACACTAATGTTTATTAATGCACAGCTAATTGGTAACTCTAGAGATAGCTTGCTATATTAGCTTGTTAGCTACCTACCTCACACAGCAGTAGCATGCACAGCTGTCATCGCACCTCATTCTTTTCCTCCCACATTTAGCAAAGACCTGCCATACCTCTGATTGGCTAGTGTGCCTACTGTTGCAGCATGTCAGTGGGTAAAGGTTAGGGCCAGTCAGAGGCAGATAGGGGCGGGTCTTCACTTGACTGCGACCATGCGTCCCCACTGTGACCATATGAGAGAGTGATGAGTGATGACTCATTTTAACAGTGGGCAATGAGCACACATTTTGGCTCCCATGAGGGCACTTTAACATATGTTTTGGCTCCTAGAGAGCACTTTAACATGGATTTTGGAGCCTAGAGGGCACTTTAGAACACGTTTTGCCTCCTAGAAAACACTGTAGCGCACATTCTGGCTCCCATGAGGGCACTTTCACAAGTGTTTTGGCTCCTAGAGAGCACTTTTGCACAGCTTTTGGCTCCTAGAGGGCACTTTAACATGCATTCTGGCACCTAGTAGGCACTTTTACATGCATTTTGGCTGCCAAGACGTACCATAGCATCTGTTTTGGCTTCTAAGAGGGCACTTTAGCACACGTTTCGCCTCCTAGAGGGCACTTAAGCACACATTTTGGCTCCTTAGAGGGCACTTTAGCACACATTTTGGCTCCTAAGAGGGCACTAAAGCACATGTTTTGCCTCCTAGAGGACACTAGAGCACACATTTTGGCCCCCATGAGGGCACTTTCACAAGTGTTTTGGCTCCTAGAGAGCACTTTTGCACAGGTTTTGGCTCCTAGAGGGCACTTTAACATGCATTTTGAAGCCTAGAGGGCACTTTAACATGCATTTTGGAGCCTAGAGGGCACTGTAACATGTGTTTCGCCGCCTAGAGGGTACTTTAACACACATTTTGGTCCTCACAAGGACACTTTTGCACAGGTTTTGGCTTCTAGAAGGTACTGTAACACGCAATTTGGCTCCTAGAAGGCACTTTTACACGTGTTTTGGCTGCCAAGATGCACCATAGCATCCGTTTTGGCTTCCAAGAGGGCACTTTAGGGTGAGCGGTTGCCCCCCCCTGTGCACGCCACTGTCTAAACTCAACAGTTTCAGCTTCAATAAATCACTTTTCTGGTGCTAAATGATCACATTTGCCTCCAGAATTGTGTGTGTTCTGTTAATCTGCATGCATTCTGCATTTGAAGACAGACACATTGAATAGATAGCGTGTGCTGTTTTGCTCACCACATCTGCACACCATTGGCAGATCAGCTTTGTGCAACCTATCAAAATTGCGTGTTTTTGTATATGCAAACCTCAGTTGATCAGGCCCCAAGTTTTGTAGGCGGCTGATCATTTATCATTTGTGTGTAAGCATGGTCTGAGGAGGTTCAAAATTTTTGACGGACCTGCACCGTGTCTGATGTTGATAAAACATTTTCATTATGCAGAACTGCAAATTGCTAAATCTTAATACTTATATATTAACTTTATTTGTGATCAGAAATGATGATGAAATGTGTCGCTTTTGCACTATGACGTGCGGGTGGAGCAGAGTTTTATGATTATTTCGAGCCGTTCAGTTGTGATCACGTAAATAAATGTTTTTTTCTCATTAAATGGTCCACTTTTTCACTCAAAATTCAGATTAATGCGATAATATTAATCTATAATTGTTAGGTTTGTTGGGTTTTGAGTCTGGTTTTGAAGAGGGGTAAGGACTGAGTGTTGCGGAGGTCAGGTTGGAATGTGTTCCATAGCTGGGGGGCCGAGCAGCTGAATTCTCGGCCCCCATGGTGACATGGAAAAACAAGATAATTATCTCGAAATAACAAGATAATTATCTCAATATAACGAGATAACTATCACCAAATAATGAGATAATAACACTTTTTTTTCTACCTTGACAGCAATGCATTTCCATGGGAAATAATTTTAGGTGGTATGATACCCTGGTCGGACTCTTCAAAGGTTTTTCCACATTCAATACTAAATTCAGTGTGTGAGTATGTGTGTGTATGTGTTCGTGTGCCTTTGTCTCGTGTGACTAACTGAGTCTGTGTCTTCAGTGTGTGAAAGTCCTTTGCAGAAACGTGACTGCTGTAGTATAAATATTTGAATGTGTGTGTCTGAGTGAGATAGATCTGTTGCAAGATCAAAGCGGTTGAACTGGGTGACAAAGAGTAGCCAAACAACCCCCCACCCACACACACACACACACACACACACACACACACACAGGTTTTCAATTTACTGCTGTTCTTGCCATAATGTTTACAATAACTTTTTGTTTGAAGAACAGACTCTTAAAACATTTATTGCTTGGTTGTCATGTACACTCTGAAGAAAAAAAAAGACAACGTTATTATGAAACTGGAAAATATTTAATTATTTTACTATATTATATTACTTCAAATCATATTATATTATGTTATGCTATGTTATATCATATCATATCATATTATATTATATTAAATAATATCATATTACACTTTATAATCTTAAATTACCTGATCATGTCGGACAGAACTCAATGTTGTCCATAGGTAGGCGTTTTTACTGATGAGTTGAGACACATGCAGCTTCATTTCATAGAACGAGCTAATCAACACGGAGAAATAAGAACCATCCCCGTAAGACCACATGATCAGACATTAAAATACATTAGTAACCAGTGTTAAGTACATTTTACTGACAGCACTGACCTCGAAACAGGCACCTCAAAAACACTATAGCATCATTATACAAAGATATATGACACATACCTCACAAACACACACATCACTGACACACTTCACTCACACACATTACTAACACACTTTACACACAAACACATCACTGACTCACTTCACTCACACATATTACTAACACACTTTACACACAAACACATCACTGACACACTTCACTCACACACATTACTAACACACTTTACACACAAACACATCACTGACTCACTTCACTCACGAACACATCACTCACCAGACATCAATGACACAATAGTAGAAATGCATTTGTTACATCAGACTCAGAGAACTCTTTCATTCCAATGCATTTACTCACAGTTAAGGCCCGAGCTCGCTGACTGAGGTCAGGACGAGGACCTATTGTAATCCAAGGATAAAGTGAATCACGACGAGCCACTCCCCAAACATCAGTCCAGACGTGACATAAAAAGTGTTCAGCAGCACCACTGACATGACACCCAACATGCAAGTTCTGCTTGTTATTCAAATGTTGAGTCTTTCTTTTTTTCTATTTTTAAGGCCTGAGGGCCTGAGCGACGACAGTGTCGGCCAAGGCCCTCTTGAAACCCTTGTTAGGGACCGAGCCCGAGGACCATAAGTTTTGATTTATATCCAGATTAATCCCTTTGGACTGCAGAAATGCAGCAACCTGTTGCTCGGTTGAGCTCTCATCATCCCCGGATGCAAAGATGATAATGTCATTCATTCTGCTGTTCTGTTCAAGGTCTGCAATGCGATTTTCAAGGTAGGCAAGCCATTTGTCCTTCTCAGCATTTTGCTTACGGAGCATTTTTACCTCGTCCACCAAGTTCAGGATGTTTTTCTGCTGCACCCTCACAGTACAAACCTCATCTGACAGGAAATCGAGTGACTTTTTAATGCCATCGACCTCCTCCGTGGTCAGGGACAGGGTTTTTTTTGGACCCATCCTGCAGAATTTTATCAGAGACTTCTGACGCTTATTCGGGCGAGCACCGGCAGATCAGCTGTTGGTTGACAGCTAACTCACCCGGCCCGCTTCTCCTGCGTTTCCTTGAAGTATTCCGTGTTCTGAGTGCCCAATGCTTACAGTTGGGGATCCAGCCACAACTGGCAAAGGTATTTGCAAACCAAGATTCACGATCGTAATCCAAAAAGTCCAGAAAATAGTCAAAGAAGCCGATTTCACTGCAGACAAGACACACAAACTTTTCTACCGGCACGCATGCGCATCTCTCTCCACACCTCATATTTGCTAGCTTTTGAAAAGTTCCATCTTCCATTTAACGCAAGGAACTGAACTAGATTTTACGTAATAATGTAGCTGCTTTCAAAACATGCAATGAATAAAACCACTGCAAAATACTTGTGAGACTCTGTATAGTATTCTCATATTAATGGTGGACATGGGAGTTAACAGTTGTTTATATCGTTGTTTAATAAAGATGCAACTTACACAACGTTAAAACACCGTATTACAGTGTTTTATTAGATAATGGTTGATGTATGTATTGACAGGAGCGTTTGTCACTGTTTATTTCACATAAAAGCAACTTAAACCAAGTTAAAACGCCATATTGTGGTCTTATATTAGATAATGGTGGACTTGTGAATTAACAGCAGCGTTTGTCATAGTCAATTTCACAAAAAAGTAACTTACACGGTGTAAAAACGCTGTAATGCGCTCTCTAAAACTTCCGTGAACAAACATGTCCTGACATGTCTTCACAGCGTGTTTACTCCAGAACGTTTTTGTCATGGAGCACTAAAGTTTAGAGTTATATTGTGTACAAATCACAGCTTACCATGGAGTAGGTAAAACTTGTTTCTGTCGCCGCTCCTACTGTTCTATTCTGCAGCGACTGAGTGTGGGTGTGAGTGGGGGGAGAGGAGGAGGGGCAGCAGGGGGAGGGGCCAGGTACTTGGGCAGAGAGCAGCATGCAGCCAGACACAGACATACCGGAGCAGGAGCGACAGCATCTCCACACAGGAAAAAAAAAGTTTATACATCGGCTACGTAATGGCCGATGTTGATTAATCGGTGACACGCTATAATCAGCCCAATTAATCAGCCTGCCAATAAATCGTTCAGGCTCTAATAAAAAGTGATAGCAAGCACCAACTTTGAAGGTAATAAACAAGATGAGAAGAAAAGGAGAAAAAATAACAATATTAGACAGAGCAGCTGCAATGGGCTGCCACCAGAGCAGTGCCTAGCAAAAAATAAAAAATAAAAAAAATGAAAAAAGGGGTGCAAGCAAAGATTTGAAATGTGTTCGAAAAGTTTGATAAGCTTTCCTGTTATTGCGGGCGTTATTTTGGCTCCAAAATGTTTGCCAGGAAAATCTGTTTTAACATTAAATCATCATGGAGAAATTTCAGAGCTATGTGGTGAATTATGTTTAATCAGAAGTTCTTTTGTCACTTGGACAGTGCTTTAACTGGTGGTTTTTGTCTTAGGTAGATGCATAAACACGAGAGTTCATAAAGCAGATAACCGCTGCACAATATGTTTTCAGCTGTAACTCTGCCCCTATGTCCTGAATTTAACATACATAAATAAATGAACGGGCTGTGGACTCACTTGGAGGTCTACCACAAAAACACGATGTCGTTTGAAGGTGAGAATTTATGTGTATTTAGAAGTTAAACCTATAGGTATGTGTGCGTAGCTAAACCATGTGTGTTATTTATTGACCACTTTCATCTTATTCTACAATGCCCCATTTTTATGTTGTGTATGATGTGGTATGATCATTTTATTCTTTAATTTATTGTATGTTTATTTGTACTGTTATGGACGGGCCCTATGATTTCAGCACCTAAGTTCACCTCATCATTCAAATTATCTTTGAAGTGTCATATTTCTTTCTTGATCACTTTATTACCTTAGAAACCATGCCTTCATGGGATCACTGACTGTTTTTAAGATGTGCAGCCTTTTATTGAGGGAGAGGAGCAAACAGCCTGTGCAACTCAGTGCCTCACTCCAAAGAGTGTAAAAGAGGAAGTGTTAGAAATTTTTCCCAGTTCAGTGCCTCTTAATTGACAAGGATTCCTTTTCCACAGAGTATTAAATCAACAAAGATTAATTGTTCAATTTCCTGTAATGAATAATCAAATAACCCTTTTCCCTCTCTTTTCCAAGGAACAATGCAGAAGGAAAAAAACATTCAAGACTGCAAAAAAGCTGCAGAATGGGTGAAGGACAACCCACATTGCAGATGGGAGAAGAGGTGCTCCAGGAGGCTGTGAAGTCTTAATTAGTCTCAAAGATCTGAGCTGTTGTCTTCCACTGGATGAGAAGGGTGGAACATTTGAGAGGAGATTGACATCAAAAGAGGATATTTAGCATATTGTGAATGCAGAGTGCCAGAACAATAGACAGGCATATATTTCTAAAAGACTATGGGCCTGATCTACTAATGGTTTGCATGTACAAAAACGTACAAACTCAATTGCGTGCGCAAAGCTGATCTACCAACAGGCTGCAGACATCTGTCTGTCAGCAGACTAAAAACTTTTCTTTTTGATGAAGCATATAGTAAGAGATGGATCAGGCCTCTGAGCATAGTAATTAAATTTATAAATAGATTACTGAAAACAGCATTGGTTGTTTTAGTGCTCTAAAATGTAGATTATTAGATTTGTGGAGAGGCTGAGCTTTTTGTCCAGTTGTTTTTCTGTAAATCCAGAGGAGTGATGATGAGAACAAGTTCATCTCTCGGAGGCGGGCTCCAGCCCAAAGTGGGTGGCTGCCCAGGCTGGTCCTGTCCTTTAGTGGGCTGGGCCTGTCCCCCCCTTCGGGCTGGGGGCGGGCCACTGGGCTCACGGGGCCCCGAATCCTGCTCCAGACATGCAATCGGGGGCCCGGCGACTAGCAGGGCTGGTGGGCTCCTGCCCTTGGCCCCCGGGGACTCCTACCCCGCAGGGTTGGGGGACTGCCTCCCGCTCGCCCCTGCCTCCTCTCACTGCCCCCTCATTGGTTGGCGCCTAGCTGTCTCCAGGATGGACTGTCTGGGCTCTGCGCTCTGTCACAGCTGCCGGTTGCCCGGCGCTGGGGGCCCTCTAGATGTGTGTCCGGTCCTTGGAGGCAGCAGGGCGAGATACACCTGCATATTCACTCCCTGGCATGATCACTCAACACCAAACACAACTCAACTCTAATAATCTGCATTCACACCCATGAAGCTGCTTGTGTAGGTAAGTATGTGTATACATATGTTCCTGAGCATATAGATTTATAATTGTTTTTGCTGTGCTCATTGATTCTCATGATCTCTCCAGTTCATCTCTCCACAGGTGCTCCTAGAGATTGTTTGTTGTTTTTCTTTTTCTCCCCTTGTTTTTTGCAGGATCAGCTGCTGGTTTTGGATCTCCTGTCTGTATTCACTCGTCCAGTTGTTGTGGTTGTTCTCTTCTGTTGTTTTATTGTGTGTTTCTTCTTCTCTGTTTATCTCCTTCTCTCTTAACGCTCTTTCCCTTTGTCACTATCCCTCTTCTGTTTTCACCCTAGTCCGTTCAGGCAGTAACCTTTAACCTTGGCAATGTACAGAAAAAAGAAATGACAAAACACTAATAAAAAATAACATTTAAAACTCAAAGGGAGCCTTATACACAAACGGCCTCTCTTGGCAAAGTAAATGTGTTCTGCAAAATACGGTAGCCGGACCACAATTCTGTTGTCATGATGCTGAACAGGACAAGGGGAAAAAAAACAAAAACATTTTGTGATACTGAGTTGTCTCGTTATTTTGTGATACCAAATTACAATGTTATGAGGTGATTATATTACTAATCTTATGTTTGAATGTGGAAACTGGATGGAAAATTGCATACGGCTCACTTTAGATAATAAAGTTCAATTCTATTTCCAGCTTGGGTTAAGACCTGGAGAGTTTCTGCAGTTATTGAGCTCTGTGGATGATATATCAATAAGTTTGCATACACAGATGTATTTTGAAATGCATAGGGCTCTACAGGAGGCACAATCAGTCTGACCCTCTTAAGGCATCTCCTCAACCCAGGAGGTCTAATAAACTCTTAAAAACCCTTAAAAAAAACAATACAGAAACAGAGCCTATGATAAGGATCCTCTCTTTCCCTCTCCGTCGTACTTTGTCTCTGTATCTCTCTCTGGGCATAGTAATTAAATTTATAAATAGATTACTGAAAACAGCATTAGTTTTTCTTTGTTTTAGTGCTCTAAAATGTAGATTATTAGATTTGTGGGGAGGCTGAGCTTTTTGTCCAGTCGTTTTTCTGTAAATCCAGAGGAGTGATGATGAGAACAAGTTCATCTCTTTGTAGCGTCAACAGAATGTGCACATTATGATAATGTCAGCAGCAAAATACAAGGTGACCCACGTTTCCTTTTTAAGACTTCAGAACTACAGTAAGATCAGGGTGCTTTTGTCGTTTTTCAGGTGTATCCCTTGCACCCATAAAGATTAAAAGACTTAAACAATCCTTTTGAATTTCTGAGACAATGTAACGGTGACGGTGCACAATCAAAGCAGTTATGTTCATGTGATTAAGCTGAAGATTTAAATATATATCAACTAAATCCTGAACTGTCATATTTTTTTATAGCTTATTCCTTATTGTCCAAAAGAAGGAAATTTGTTTCCATAGACAGTCATATCAAGTTGGGGTTAGCACCAGAGCATTGAACATGAGCAACACAGAAGACAAATAAACAAACAATAACAAAAAAAAAAAACAAAGACAGTAACATATATATGGAAAATAATATAGTGAGCTAGCTTGTTGAGGATTAGGATGGATGAAGGAACAGAACTCCTATGAAGGGGACCCTTCTGTTTTTAAGAGTTATATATCTGCATGTAGAGGGAAGGAGCTGAAAGGAGTTATGGAGGGGATGCTCAGTGTCTGAAACTATTGATCTGGCCAATCGCCTATCATAAGAACACAGAAGACTGGCGGATTTCTGCTGTACAGCTGATATCATCATCATCAATGACATGAGAGGATTATCCATATTATGATTCTGACAGTATCTCTATTTTAACATTCCTCCAAATAGATCTCCAACTCTGTGGCTTCAAACGTCATTTTTGGTTTACTGCCACTCTGCTCGCTCAAACTCTTCATGCAAACAGAGTAGCACATGCTAAATCCTCATGTAAAAAGGGCGGTCTGCTCCTGTTATCAACTGCGCACACTATCTTTGTAGATCACCCGCAACAGCGATCTTCTTGTAGCTTGTGCATTTTTTTAGTTTGCGCACACAATCTAGAGCTGAGTATTTGGGATCGTAGCAGATCAGGCCCTTTGTGAATTATGTATGACCGACTGAACTACTAGAATGGAAGTAGCTTCCCCATTTTTCTGATATAGTACTGTATTCTCTAAACAAAAGCATTGGCACAGTGTAAATTTGTGACAGAGATTGGATCACAAGTGGGGAGTGATTTTATTTTGAAACTATTCAGCTTAAGAGATGAGGTCTGCTGCCAGACTGTGTTGGGTTAAGGTATGAACTCTTTGGTTGCTACTCATGTGTGAAAAAGATGTCTCATGCCACCTGAACCACTTTTTCACAATTTGAGCAGGATGAATCCTCCATGGGATTTCAGGATGAATGAAGCTCTCTCTCTGTCTAGTGTTTAGCTTATATACAGTTGTGCTCAAAAAATGTACACACCCTGGCAGAATTTCTGATGTTTTTGGCCTTTTCTCAGGCGATATGAACGATAACACTAAAACCTTTCCGTTACTAATGGTTAGTGGTTCGGTGAACGCGTACTAAAAAAATGAGTTTACTCTTTTTGAGTCACAATGACAACAGAAACATACAAAATGACCCTGTTGAAAAGTTTGCACACCTTGGTGATTTTGGTCTGATAACATTTGTGAATTGTCAAAGGAGCTGTGGGAAAAGGTAGTAGAACTGTATAAAACAGGAAAGGGATATACAAAGATATCCAAGGAATTGAGGATGCCAATAAGCATTGTTCAAACTTTAATTAAGAAGTGGAGAAAGGGATTCTGCTGAAACCAAACCACAGTCAGGCAGACCAACAAAAACTTCAGCTCCAACTGCAAAGAAAATTGTTTGGGATGCAAAGAAAAGCCCACAAATAACTTCAGCTGAAATACAGGGACAACTGCCCACCCATCAGTGCGATGCATTTAAAACAAGGATCACTTTCCACATGCAGTAACCCAAGGCTGAAAAGTTATGACAGGAATCTGTAACTCGATGGGCATGGTCACACCAAAGTTGAGCAAAATGCTCTCATGTTCAATAAAGGATCTGCACCGAAATGAACAGACATGCTCAGAGTCACAGTCTGAATTCAGTATGTCGTATTTGTGTTACATGCTCCGGTTGTAACATTCCCTGACAGGCACACAGGGGCAAAGGCCTGCTTATCGCCGCTAGAAACTTTAATCATAATTTGATTGTAGTTGGTTTGTCTTGTTACACCTGTGCATTACCTTTGGCCCCTGTTCTGCCCCTCTCTGACAGGTAAATGCCTTCCTGTCTTTTGTGATACCCATGGTCGTCATTTCTGCCCTGAACGGAGTGATTGCAAATCAGCTACTGTGGATGTTCCGGGAGGCAGAGCAAGAAAACCGTGTGTGCATCATCTCTGGAAATCCCACCGTTCTCAACGTGACCGTGGAGCCTAACCGAGCACAGTCACTGCGCCACGGAGTGCTTGTCCTACGTATGTGAAAGAATCACTCACACACACACACACACACACACACATACACATACACATACACAATGTGAGTGTGTGTGTGTGTGTGTGTGTGTGTGTGTTTGTGTGTGTGTGTGTGCGTGTGTGTGTGTGTTTGTGTGTGGGGTGGTCAACCCTAGTTTAACTTGCATTCACTTGTTATTCGGCTGCAGGATCAGGTATGATCATGAGTGAGTGGGGTGGAGTACGACTCACTGCATGTGGTCAGAGTACAAATAAACAGCCATGTATTCTGCTCTATTAACATTCCCACTTTCCCTCTCTCTCTTTCTCCCTCCCCTTTGTTCTCTATCTTTCATGTGTTTAGGTGCTGTGGTTATTGCCTTTGTGGTCTGCTGGTTGCCATATCATGCTCGCCGCCTTATGTTCTGCTACATATCTGATTGGTCAGAGTAGGTATCTTACAAACACCAAAATCCATAAACAAAAAGGCTGGCACAACTTGGGTGCTGTGAGACCAGTCAAGGTTGTTGTCAATGCATGAAAAAAAACAAATGTGATTCTGCCGTGGAGATCACAGCATTCGTAAAACAGACATGACTCTTTGGTGGTAATCACTGCAATAGTAAAAAAAAAAAAACAAGACATGAAGCTGTAGTGATGATGGAATCTAAAAGCATATAAGCTGGATACAAAAAGCTTGTGATGAATACCCTAAACCAGTGATTCACAACCTTTTCCAACTCAGGGCCCACTTTTAAGTCTCAAAAATGTTGGGGCCCACCTTTGACCCAATCAGTACGGAGGATTTTTTTTAATTTTTTTATTGAACCTTTATTTTACCAGGAGTTTTCCCATTGAGATAAAAAAAAAAATCTTTTTCAAGGGAGTCCTGGCCAAGACAGCAGCACATGTTTCATAATCAGCCAACACAGTCAGTCACATAAAAACAATAACAAGAATTAAGTCAATAAAATGACAATAAAAAAATTACTTTGTTTTTATAAAATGCCTTGTTATTCGTAACAATGACCTGAAATGTAACAGCAACCCAAAATGTTATTTTAAAAAATGTAATAAACCCTAGATGTAATAACTTTTCAATAATATAACAGATGCTGAGCCCAAAACATCATAACTTTTTCCCCAAAATGTAACAACTTGTTACAATTCATTGTTAAGTTTCAGGTCATGTTACCTATTTGGCTGTAACACGCCTTCTTAAAGGACTATTTTTTTATATATGAATATCTGAACATTATTAATTTCCTTTAAACATGGCTGAGTTTTAAGATTCTTAACATTATTCTGTTTATTTGTATCTTGTATTTACACTTCACTTGGTCCAGACTTTTTTTGGTGAATTTGGCGGCCCATTCACAATACTTTCACGGCCCGTCGGGGGGCCGCGGCCCACAGGTTGGGAACGGCTGCCCTAAACTATGTGTTTAGGAGAAACTTCAGTCTTGCACACACAGCCTCAGGACTGATTGATGACCTGAGATACTTAAGTCACTTTTGTTTTCATATGTCAATTCAAATGTGTTAATATGAAGTATGTACCATTTGACTACTTACATGTGCCCATCTGTGTCTCTGTAGCAACCTATATGACTTTTATCACTACTTCTACATGGTGACTAACGTCCTGTTCTACATCAGCTCGGCCATCAATCCCATTCTCTATAACCTGGTGTCAGCGAACTACAGACAGATCTTCTTCTCCACGCTCAGCTACATCTGCCTGCCCTGCCACCGCTCACCCAGAGGTCATGCCCACCCACTGACACGCCACTCCATCAGCATCTCAAGCAACCACACTTTATCCACCAATGTCATCAAAGAGACGGTGTACTAAAGGAAGAACTATCATTATAAGCACACCCGCCGTTTGTCCAGAAGGGATCACCTGAGACACACTTCTTCACACACATTTTACTGAACGTGATGTTTTGTGATGTGTCATTTGTGAATGTTTGCACAGTGTATTTTGAATTTTTGATGTTTTGATGTCTCTGTTCTAATGTTTAATTGTTTAAACGATTTCAAACCACCAAAGTATTTCATCAGAGAAACAACAACCCTCCTCTTCTACAGTTCTTAACCTGTGGACACACCTAGCACATGAATCAGTTTTAAGAGATGATCAGCCACATACATGATCTTCACTTACTCACTCTCTCTCAGTTCAATTTACCAGTGATATTAACGCTAACCCAACAAACAGTTGATTCTAATTTTAAGCTTTGGGTTCGAACAGCTTCCATTTCAGTTTCTGATCTATTCTGTTTTAGGTCTGTAGTCTTCATACTGGCCAATCAGGTGTAAGCAAGAAAAATGATCTGTTTGAAGAGCAACAGCAAAAGGAACACAATCTAGTGTTAGCTCCTCGCCTTGTTGTTTAACAAATATCTGCACGAAGAGCAGCTAATATTCTGTTCAGGATCAAACAATTTCACTCTCATACAAACCAGCTCCATGCTGAGTCACTAAAAACATCCAGCGCTCAGATTTCATGGCTTCTTGAATGCATCAAAGATGATAGCCACACCTCCATTCAGAAAAGAAACATCTCTTAACTTGTCCTCTCGTGGACAGACCTGAACAAAACTTGACTTTTGACTCATCCACAACATGTTATTATTTTAGAAAACTGAAGAGAAGTTCACCAGAGGAAAATAATTTTGCTTTTCGGCTCCATACCGGTGAAGGAAGACAGGGAGATGCTTCTGTGAGACTTACTGCCTGTAGTCAGACTACGACTCACCAGAAGCAGAGGAACAGGTTCCCCTCTGAAGGTTGGAATAAACTATGATATAACAATTTGTTTTACAGGCACATCTGGAGGGATGGATTCCAATTTGATATGATAGCTGTCTCTTCTAAGGTTGCCAATTGTGCTGTAATTAATGCAGCACACAGAAATAAGAAGTCTGATCTTGCTGTGATTAACTGGAATAGATCAGAGGCACAAAGAGAAGGATGATCCCAGATGATGTCATCAAACATTTGTCCCCCGTGGGTAGCTGTTCTGGAAAGAGCCTCTAGTGTTTGGTTAATGTTGAATGAAGAGATCACAGCTTGAGTTTCTTTGATATATTAGGAATAGAAGCATACCTTCATTACCTTCATTAGCATAGCTCTGGTTTTAGTTCTAGTAATTTTCTTTAATTATCGCAATCATGATGCATTAGATTTGCACCCTAAGGTATAGTTTTGACCAATTGTAAAGTAATGTGATATATGTATTCAAAGCTGTAACTGTATAAATTAAATAGAATCTTTGACACCAATATCAGGAAGATCATGCCAGGATTTAGGTCAACATAAGTGTTTCTGTATGTGCTGAACTAACCCAGTGACCTGTTGTTGGTGGTACTTAAAAGATAGGTACAGTGTATTACAAAAGTGAGTACACCTCTCACATTTCTGCATATATTTAAGTATATCTTTTCATGGGACAACACTGACAAAATGACACTTTAACACAATGAAAAGTAGTCTGTGTGCAGCTTATATAACAGTGTAAATTTATTTTTCCCCCAAAATAACTCAAAATATAGCCATTAATAGCTAAACCCCTGGCAACAAAAGTGAGTACACCCCTAAGAGACTACATCCCTAAATGTCCAAATTGAGCACTGCTTGTCATTTTTCCTCCAAAATGTCATGTGACTCGTTAGTTTTACGGGGTCTCAGGTGTGCATAGGGTGCAGGTGTGTTCAAATTTGTAGTACAGCTCTCACACTCTCTCATACTGGTCACTGAAAGTTCCAACATGGCACCTCATGGCAAAGATCTCTCTGAGGATCTTAAAAGACGTATTGTTGTGCTACATGAAGATGGCCAAGGCAACAAGAAGATTACCAACACCCTGAAACTGAGCTGCAGCACAGTGGCTAAGATCATCCAGCATTTAAAAAGAGCAGGGTCCACTCAGAACAGGCCTCGTGTTGGTCGTCCAAAGAAGCTGAGTGCACGTGCTCAGCGTCACATCCAAATGCTTTCTTTGAAAGATCAGCACAGGAGTGCTGTCAGCATTGCTGCAGAGATTGAAGAGGTGGGGGGTCAGCCTGTTGGTGCTCAGACCATACACCGCACTGTACATCAAACTGGTCTGCATGGCTGTCACCCCAGAAGGAAGCCTCTTCTGAAGTCAGTACACAAGAAAGCCCACAAACACGTTACTGAAGACATGTTAACAAAGCACATGGATTACTGGAACCATGTCCTATGCTCTGATGAGACCAAGATTAATTTGTTTGGTTCAGATGGTCTCAAGCGTGTGTGGCAGTGACCAGGTGAGGAGTACAAAGATAAGTGCGTCATGTTCTACAGTCAAGCATGGTGGTGGGAATGTCATGGTCTGGGGCTGCATGAGTGCAGCAGGTGTCAGGGAGCTACATTTCATTGAGGGAAACATGAACTCCAACATGTACTGTGTACTGCAGCAGAGCATGATCCCCTCCCTCCAGAAACTGGGTCGCTGTGCAGTGTTCCAGCATGATAATGACCCCAAACACACTTCTAAGATGACCAAAGAGGCTGAGGGTAAAGGTGATGAACTGGCCAAGCATGTCTCCAGACCTAAACCCAACAGAGCATCTTTGGGGCATCCTCAAGCGGAAGGTGCGCAAAGTCTCGAATATCTGCCAGCTCTGTGATGTTCGTCATGGAGGAGAGGAAGAGCATTCCAGTGGAAACCTGTGAAGCTCTGGTAAACTCTATGTCCAGGAGAGTAAAGGCAGTTTTGGAAAATAATGATGGCCACACAAAACATTGACACTTCAGAAACTTTCAGTAAGGGGTGTACTCACTTTTGTTGCCAGGGGTTTAGCTATTAATGGTTATATTTTGAGTTATTTTGAGGGAAAAATAAATTTACACTGTTATATAAGCTGCACACAGACTACTTTTCATTGTGTCAAAGTGTCATTTTGTCAGTGTTGTCCCATGAAAAGATATACTTAAATATCTGCAGAAGTGTGAGGGGTGTACTCACTTTGGTGATACACTGTATGTATACAGTTGTACTCATAAGTTTACATACCCTTTCAGAATTTATGATTTCTTGGCTTTTCTTCAGAGAATATAGACAACAGTACAAAAGTTTTTCTTTCACTGACGGTTAGTGGTTGGGAAAATCAATTTATTAATAAACAACTGTTTACTCTTTTTAGGCTTTTTAATGACATCAGAAACTATTAAAATGACTCTGATCAAAAGTTTACGTACTCTGGTAATTTTGGCTTGGTCTGACAACATGCACAAAAGTTTACAGAAATGGGTTTGAATGGCCACTGAAGGTATCCTTATCTGTGACCTATGTGCTTGTAATTAGTGTGAGTGCATAAAAGGTCAGTAAGTTTCTGGGCTCCTGACGGACCCTTACATCTTTTATCCAATGCTGCACTGACATTCCTCGATTATGAGTCATGGGGAGAGCGAGAGAATTGTCAAAGGACTTGCTAGAAAAGGTAATAGAACTGGATAAAACATTAATGGGACATAAGATGTCCAAGGAATTGAGGATGCCAATAAGCGCTCTGATTAAGAAGAGGTACATGAAGGATTCTGTTGAGATCAAACTGTGGTCAGGTAGACCGAGTTGACCAAAAAAAACTTTCAACCACAACTGCCAAGAAAATATTTCTGGATGCAAAGAAAAACCCACAAATAACTTCAGCTGAAACACAATTGCCACAAAGTATCCCATGTACAATATACCTCAAAGCCTCAAAACTTATGGAACAATGTCATTTGGAGTGATGAGACCAAAATTGAACTTCTTTGCCTCAACCATGAACGGTGCTTTTGGAGAGGAGTCAACAAGGCCTATGATGAAAGTTATATCATTTTCATGGTGACACACAGAGGTAGATAATGAATGTTTTGGAAATGTGTAAGCTTCAAAGGCTTAGGAAACTTGGTCAAAACTGATGGTGCGATGAACACAGCATGTTATCAGATATACTGGAGAGGAAAAAGTGAAAAAATCACAAATTCTGCCAGGGTACGTAAACTTATGAACGCTTGTAAATGTGTGCTGGTGTTAAAAGGTGTAATCAGTGTGACAGTGGTTTTCTATAAATGTGTGTATAGTCTTATGCATTGCAATACTAAAAGCTTGGGACAAAATAATAAAATTCTGTCAAAGCATGTTCATGATAATTCAGCATCTGACGGGGACCATTTGATTGTCCAAAATCAAGTTAATTTTCTTTTTTTTTTTTTTGCAATCTCCCTGTTTTATTTTGAAAAAGATTATAAACTAAATAAAGGAGAAAAAACTGTTAATACCAATGTGGTATGGATATGAGTTTATCCTAACGTGGTTAATAATTATGATAATTTATAAGGAGGAGAGTGTGTTAATGAAGTTCCCTGAGGAAAGCACAAGTGTATCATAAGAGAGGTATGAAAATGAGGGTTTATCATGTGGGGAAACTGAATAAAAGAGTTCATCTTTGGGGGAAGCATACAGTTAAGAGTTTATCCCTCGAGGGGCATGAGTTTTAGACTTCATTGGGGGGGTCATGAATATAAAGTATATCCTGGGGGAAGCATGAATATAACAGTGCATCATATGGGGATAATGAAATAAGAGTTTATCATGATGTAAGCATGAATGTAAGACTATTCTGAGGAAAGCACAAATATAAGATGATATGTGAGATAGTGATGGGCATAACAGTTCTTTTTAGTGAATCAAATCATTAGAATCAGTTCAGTAAAAAGATTCGTTCACTGGATAATTCAGTACTTCACCACAACTATATTTACCTTTCCATTTTCAATGAAGTGATATACTAACCAACATGCCGTTTGCTATGATCCTAACTGCTGACAAAACTCACTTTACTCATGGTTGTCCTCCAGAAACATAACCCAAGTCACCACTGGGTCGACTTATACTGAAATATAACCTAAAGAATAAAAACTACTCAATAAAATGCAGAACCAGCTAGAACTAACAACAAACACATGTTGTACAAGAATATTCCCACAATCCCTTGGGAATGGCCAGGATGCTACAATACGTTTACATTGCCAAAACAGGTGTGACATAAAAAAAAATGTACACACAGTTAAACATCTAGTTAAATAAGCTAAACAGATGTGCAAAAAGAGCATGCAGTGCAAAATATAAAATATCAATTAAGTATTCATAAAATAAACTATATCTCTGTACATTAAACACATTACAACATTATAATTATCAACTTTAAAGTATAAAAATATTATCAAAAAGTGTACAGAGTGTTTGATATTTATGCATTATATACATTTTCAGGACCAGTCTAGGGCTTTAGTCCGTTCTGAGTCTCTCTCTCTCTGTCAGCTCGCGATTCGTTCACGTACTGGATGTACGTGCCTTCAGTACCTTCATTAGTTCAGTACGAATCACTGACACAGAGCTTCAGTTCACTCCGCGATTCGTTCACGCCATTCAGTACATTCAGCTTGTTCAGCTTGTTCACTTCGTTCACTTCGTTCACTTCGTTCAGCTCGTTCAGTACGTTCAGTATGAATCACTGACACGGAGCTCCAGTTCAGTTGGCGATTCGTTCACGTCATTCAGTACGTTCAGTACATTTAGTACGTCAGTACGTCAGTACGAATCACTGATTCGGAGCTCCAGCTCAGAGCTGTGTCTAGCTTTCTCAGTCCGTGAGTGATTAATTCATGAAATAAACGTTATTTGAAACCATCAGAACTAATTTTAAAACAGTCAGCTGAGTAATTATGGATAAGCTGTTTGCGAAATGACAGCAGCCATAAAAAGCTCATATATTTTTTTGCGAAACCGAAATACTCACTACTTCATTATGTTTGGTGACACGAGAGGGAGATGTAGGGGCGGGCTTGAGCAACACAGGACTTCCGACCGATTCTGTCCTGTTTGTTGAGTCATTACTATCATTGACATAAATGGGTGCGGGGGGGGCAGGGCTTGGGCGACTCTAACAGTCAAGAGAGACAGAGACAAGAGTTCAGAGAGGGAAGTGCAACTGCGGTTCATAAATGAACGAATCTTTTCAAGTAAGTGATTCGGTTCAGTTCGTTCACCCAGAAAATTCGTTCATTTGAACGAATCGTTCACGAACGACTCATCACTAATGTGAGGGACGTAAGCGTTTATGGAGAGGGGAACATCAATGTAAGAGTTTATCCTGATTGGAGCATGAATATGCCATGGGGACAGAGGTGGTTTGAGTAGCCATGAATTTTACTCAAGTAAAGTACTGATACTTTGGAAAAATATGATTCAATTAAAATTAAAAGTACTCTTGTAAGAGGACATGAGTATTCATGAGTATTCAAGGGCAGAGGACATGAGTATTCATGAGTATTCATGAGTATTCATGAGTATTCATGAGTACTCAAGGGCATGTAAGAGGGCATGAATATTCAATGAAATAAAACAACTCAAGTACTTCATAACTGGTGAGTAATTTCTGATCATCCCCTGATAATCACTCCCTGATTATCTCTGTTTAATTAGAGTATGAACATCAGGTAGACCAAAGTGTAAAATAGGAATGTGCAAATCTGGATATTTCCCAACAATATCACTTTGACCAAAACAATGATTAAATACGTATTGATAAAAGAAATGGTTTTTGTGTACACTCATAAAACAGCACACTAGCCTCAGCTAGTGGAGACAAGAGACGAACAGGAACAAGGCAGTCTGAGCATATAGTGCTTTGTGTTCATACACTGTGTATGCATGTGTTCGTCAGCTGGAGGAAATGTGTTTTTGCATGTCAGTCTTAAAGAAAGACTCAGCAGAAACAGAAACAGCTTTATCTTAGTTTTTAATCTCTGAACAAACACTTTCACATGAAGAAAACCTGAGCTCTGTTTATTCAGTGTCCAGCTAAGAAGCACAAGGACTGCTTTGGGGGTAAAATGCGCCATTATTGGATTAATTATTTATCCTTTATCCAGAGCAAATCGGATCGTGAACCCTGAAACTTATTGTATAAAAATATATAACCTATGGGAACACTAAAAGAGATATATGTCGGAGTAAGAACATCAGGTAGTTCTTACTTACTCATTTGCCGTAAAACGAATCTCCTCGTCTCCTCGCTCCTCTCTTCATTTCGTCCCGTCTCTCTTGTGCATCTCTGGTGGGCGGGACTAAGACGCAAGTGAACGACGCAAGTGGAGGAAGGAAGGATGGAATTTAGCGCAAATGAGACGCAGCCCATGTCTGATTCTACAGGAAACATGATCTACTCTCTACTTTCAGACCAGTTTGTTCACACTGCTGCTTGCAACATCTAGGCCCGACAGAGATTTATTTTCTTTGTTAAATCTTGTTTACCATGCACATTTCTCAATATTCCAATTATTCCTTCCAATTTTTTCCTCACAGACCCAGAGAGACCTCAGCGTTGGCTGTTTGAGGTATCTGATCACAAAAGAAAGGCTCCATACATCAGAGAGAGAGAGCATGTCTGGAAATGTTTGGCTGCAAGGCTGAGGCTGCATTAGAACGAGTTCATCAGAGCAATGCCAAGTCCTCTATTAGAGAGGCTACAAAACCCAACACACACACATACACACACACACACACACACACGCACACACACACACACACACACACACACACACACACACACACGCACACAGGGGTGAATATATGATGCAACCTAGTCATCCCATTTCAGACCAGGGACATTTACTGAATTTGTTCTCAAGCTAAGAGTCTCTGCTCCTCTTCATCCTGTGACTCTAACTCCAAGCAACTGATCAATAAAGAGAAAATGAAGAAAAGATGAATAGAACAAGGAGAGGGACAGAAAATAGTATTTATGCATTACAGAACAGAAGATGGAGGTATAAAAAAAGAAGAGGAAGACTAGCCATGAACTAGCCAGGAGAGACGTTTGTTTCTACTTGATCACTAGGGGAAAGAACTCTTTTTCATCTGTTTAGTATAAAGAGTGCACTCTTTCAAAGTGTTTCTGGTTTTGATAAAATGCCTTTAATTTTTAGAACCTTGGGGTTGAGTATAATCTTTTTCTGTGAATTAAAGAGAACAAATGCAGGGTAAGCTCAGGTGTATCAAAATATTGATTTTAGATAAAAATCAATAAGCCTCTTAGCAGAGGACACACTGACCTCTGATCAATGATGAAGTAATTAGATACATGCTTTATTTATTCCAATGTAGGACACATGTCCCCCATTAGACCTGATTGATCAGTCTGTACACACAAAGGTGATCAGAGGTGTGAACAGGAAGAGAAGCTGACACCTGTTGAATTATAGCTGATTTGCCTGTCAGCTCATAGTCCGCACACACATAATACCAACAGACCAAGCAGAGAGGAAACAAAAGGGACAAGGGACACGAAAAAGAGTCAAAACAGCTCACAGCCAGCTGCTCCAGGTCATTCTAAAGCCATTTTCTTGGTTATTTAATCTAATATGAGCCAAAGAAAATAACTCTTTGGAACCAGTTCTTCGTTGGTAGAAACACAAAGAACTAAGACCCCGTTTACACGACAATGGTTGTCGAGTAAAACGCAAAAGTACTGTTACATTTCAGCCTCCTATTTACATGGAGAAGGCGTTTCAGCCGATGGAAAACGCAAACTTTTGAAAACACATTCCAGTGTGGAACCTTTTTAAAACACCGTTTTCACTGTGTCCTTGTAAACACCAAGAGTTCTTTGTTCTTCTGCTGCTTATGACGCTTTTCCACGGTATAATTCCAGCCCTACTCGACTCGACTCAGCTCTACTCTACTCGGCTCTACATGGTTTGGTTAGCTTTTCCACTAGCCCGACTACAGACTCACGGTGGGCGTGGATCTTATAACACAGCTGCGCTAAAGTGCTGCGTAGAAGTGCGTGCATGTTCATCTATAACGCGACACAAACATAATTGTGTACTAACATATGTGCCACCGTGGTCTTTAAAGGAAAAAAAAAAGTTTTCAAAAGATTTCATTAAAGGAACACAGCGGCTCAATGTGGGTCGTCATGACAACAGAGGTAAACAACAGCCTCGTGCTGCTGCACGCAGAGGGAAACGAAGGAGCTGCTTCCTGACATTAACTCTTCACTGGATCCAGCGAGATCACTTTAATTTTTGATTTTTGGGCCTGGTATACCGGAGATTTTTTATTGATCAATAATTCTTCTTTGAACTGGTTTTCCTTTTTGGTTCCCTGTGGATTAATGGACTGATTGGTGCTTAAAGACTCTCGTGGCAGACAGATCGCTCCTGCGCCGACGAACTTTGATTTAATCTAAAGGACTCTTGAAACAGAACTATCTTTGCTGTCAACTTCTTTTTTGGTTAAAAAGACTTTTAACTTATTTAGGAAACATGAAGGAGCATTTTAGGGCTGTATTTTGTGTTCATTCAGTCTGGTTCTGTGCCGTCGGGTTTAAATGTCATTAAAAACCTGTCGCTGACTTCTTCGTTTGCCTCTTGTAAGTGATTTGTTCAGAGTCACAAAGTGAAGCTTCTGAGACGACATTCTCTGACCAATGAGTAGCCGGCAGACCGTCGACGTCACCTTTTAGTGTTGGCTTTACTTGCTTGGAACTAGAGTAGAGTAGGTACTAAAAATTGGTGTCTGACGCGTAGTACCGCGCCCATGGAAACTCAACACAAACTGAGTAGAGACGAGTAGAGTTGAGTAGAGTAGGGCCAAGACAGGTCAGTGGAAAAGGGCCATAAATCTACTGCCTGCCCTCCTACCAAAAAGTGTATTTATTGCACTATTTCTGTGACTAGAGAAGAAATTTTTAATATAAACTCCAAATGACCTGCTCACCTCTTCTACGGCCTCAATACTGTTGTTGTGTATATAGCCCCTACGGTTATATCGCCATCTTCAGGCCTGACATCTTTCAGTCCTTTAGCATATCTGTGTAGATGCAGATATTTTTCATTGCGTTTTCATGCGTTTCAGGGTGAAATGCTGTGAAACGTTGTCATGTAAATGGTGCCTAAGTCAGGCTCGGGTCTGGAACTAGCACTAGCACCCATTTGAGACATTTGGGACTTTTGAGACACCAGACATCCTACTATAGCTAACAACACTTTGAAAATCTACACACAGGAAGACAATTTTTGGTTTTGACAAACCATATTGATATGTTTAAATTTTTGGAGAGATTGTCATTTTCTATGAATCACAGAGAATCCTTGATGGGAACTCTGGCTGATACATACAGCAAAGGCATTTCAAGTCCATTTTTTGGGGTGTTGAAGCATACCATACAGTGCTTGGATTAAACATTTGATAATGTTTGGCTGATATTTTTTCCAGTCAATACAGACAGACAATGGTCAGAAAGTACCACTGTCCTGTGTTTGAATTGCAATGAGAGAAGCCAGCTGGTGTCATGTGCACGTTTTCATACTAAAGCCAAGGTGCTACTGAATGGCTAACTGACTGGATGCTCATTACATTATAATTCCTATCTCGCGCGTGTGTGTGTGTGTGTGCAGAAATAGCCTCATCATGCATAAAAGATTGGGGTTTTTTTGTTTGTTTGTTTGTTTGTTTTTAGAAAGATGTGCCCAGGTCAAGCAAGACAGTGATATCGAATAGTCTATCTATCAAGAATGATTGTTGTCAGTTAAATCAACATATCAGTTTATATCTCTTATTCTGTTTATGTGTTTTACATGTTGTGCATTGCATTTCAGATAAAAGTCCAAGGGGATATGACATGTTTCTATGATTCTTCCTCTTCATTCCTCTTCGGCTGTAGCTCAGGATTGAAATAACCTCTGACAGATTTGATGATTTAGTCACATTTAGTCAAATTGTATCAAAAATGTACAAAACAGCAAAATCTTGCCTTGCTGGGCAGCTCTGTCTGCACTCAGCACCCCTCCACCTCTGATCCTCAAATCACCCCGGACAAACAGTACCATTAAGTATCTCTGGAATATTCCACTGCATCAAGCTCAAACATACAATTAAGGTTTATCATAAAATCACTTGATTGTGCATTTAGTACTATTTATAATCCAACCTTAACCCTGACCTTGATCTTAATCTAATCATGATCAATGAGTTACTGATGTGTTACTACTTACACATTAAACTTCTATGAGTATTTAAAGACACATTTTTAACATCAGTTGTGGTGGAGAACTGTTTCATGGGAATAAAACTTCCTGCAGACTCAACTGTCAATCAGCCAGATTGTTGATAGTGTATTGATTTGACCTTTGACCCTCTTTATTCCAGGCGACCTTTGTGTTCCCTTTGCTGAGTCTGAACTCCTGAATGTTAGGATGAATGTAAACAGAGAATATTTCTTAGAATATAGCTCATGTGATGCAGAGCACGGCCCAGCAGAATAAATCATTTACTCCTTATTGGCTTATATCAATAATTTAACCCCCACAGCCATGGTGAGTGCAGAGAAATGCTGTGAGGAACCTGGATAAAAGTGTGTGAACTTTCAGAGTTTGGGGAGTTTCCAGCCTGGCCTCAGTCCAAGAATTTTCTGGAAACATCCTGAGAACAGATTGTTAGTCAGATGTGAACTTGGTGAGGCGTAAATTAAAAAAAACATGTTGATACTTTCACCTCTTTCTGTTCACTGTGATTACATCAAACCTGATTTATTTTCTTTAATCTGGTCCAGGTGGCTGAACACCATCACATTCTTTGTTCAACCTTGGTTTTTCTCTTTAATAACCTTAAACTTGTGAAGGTTTAATTTGTTCATTCTGTGGGAGGAGTCAACCGGAGTTTTCACCCTCCAGACCCTTTTCAAAAAATTAGAATATCACGGAAAGTTTAATTATTTCCATAATTCCATTCAAAAAGGTAAACTTTCATAGATTATACATTCAGGGCCCACAATTCAAAGGATTTCAAGTCTCTATTTGTTTGTATTTACATAATTTGGGCTTCCAACTTGTAAAACCAACAAAAAAAGGAATTAAAAAAATAAAATACTGTGGGGGCTTCAGTTTGGTTCAATTGTCTCAGTTTGGTTCACTATGGGGAAGACTGCAGACTCGACAACTGGCCAGAAGAGCATCGTTGACAACCTCTATAGGATGGGTAAGCCACAAAAGTTCATAGTCAAGGAGGCTGGCTGTTCACAGAGAGCTATGTCCAAGTATATCAGTGGAAAGTCTAGTGGAAGTGCAAAATGTGGCAGGAGATGATGCACCAGCAAAGGAGATGACTGTGGGCTTTAGCAGACTGTCAAACAGAGAAGATTCAAGAATCTGGCAGAGATCCAACAACAGCGGAATGAGGCAGGAGTCACAGCTTCAAAAACCATCATATTCAGATGCATCTGAGAGATGGGCTATAACTGTTGGGTCTCGGGTCAGGCCACTTCTGAGCCTGAGCCAACGTAGGAAGCGTCTCAACTGGGCCAAGGAGAAGAAGGGCAGGACTGTTGGCCAGTGGTCAGGTCTTCTTTTCCAGTGAAAGTAAAGTGTGGGAATCAAGGTTCACGGGTGTGGAGGAAGATGTGTGAGGAACAGAACCCAAGCTGCTTGAGGTCCAGTGTGATATATCCACTGTCAGTCATGGTTTAGGGTGCAATGACCAGTGCAGGTGTCGGTAAACTGGTACATTCCACCACAGTGCTTGACTGGCCAGCCAACTCGCCAGACCAAAACCCCACTGAAAATCTTTGGGGTATTATCAAGAGGAAAATGAGGGGCACCAGACCCAAAAACATAGAAGAGCTTACAGCAGGCATCAAGGAAAATGTGGGCTTCCATAACTCCCAGGCAATGCCACAGGCTGATCGCATCAATGCCATGGTGCATCAAGGTAGTGATTGAGGCAAAGGGATTCCCAACCATTGAAGATCGACATGTTTTGAAAAAAACACAATTTGATTGATTTGATGTGATCATATTTTTTTTTTTTTCCTTCAAAAACCGAGAAGTAAATGGTGATGTCTTCACAGTAACCCAATTCTTTTGAATTCCTGTTTTCGGGGGTTTCATGAGATGGAAGCCCAAATTATGTAGAAAAAAAAACAAATGAATACTTGAAAACGCTTAAAATATGGGCCCTGAATCTGTAATCTATGAAAGTTTAACTTTTTGAATAGAATTATGGAAATAAATAAACTTTTCCATGTTGTTCAAATTGTTTTAAAAGGGTAACAGCTTAGCCATAATTCTCGTCAGCCTCCAACCTCCACAGGGTCCGACAGGAGAATTATGGCAAGGCAAACAGAAAAAAAAAAAAAAAAAAAATTGTTTGAACAGGTTTATTATCAGTATGAAGCCACAGAAAGAAACAAAAAAAAAAACAAGAGGGGAGCCCCACATTTCCCTCCAGCAAATGCAGAATGTTAAAATGCTGAGCATCGCATTCCAACAGTCAGTTTTCCTTGCAGGAAAAGCTCTGTATTGAAATGCTGTGCCCCATTTCAACATTAAGTGCTTTCTCGCAGGAAAGGCTTAATGCTGAGCATCAGCATTTCAACATAATAAAGTAGGATATCAATATGTTGAAATGCTGATGCTCAGCATTTTAACACAGTGACACACACACACAGAAACAACAGGAATACAAACTGACCACAACAAACATTCAACTGAGAAACTAACGAAAGGTGTAAAAAGCAATGACCTATCAATCACTCCAAGAGGAAGAGCTGTCTAACTCACCAAAGTCAGATGTCAGTTTGACCTTTGCTGCTGCAGTCTGTTTCGTATTCTTACTACACTAATGAGACAAGTGAGAGATGGATCGAAGAAAGCAGGTTTAATGACTACACTGAAACAATCCAGAGCAACAGGCAAACAAGAGAGGATCAGTAACAATGATTATAATAATAACTTTAATTTATTTAGCGCCTTTAAAGTACCCAAGGTTGCTTTCCAAAGATAAAGGGGACAAACAAACAAAAATCCAACAGCAAAACCAAAGCAGGACACCTGATTCGGACCTGAGCTAAACATTTAATCAGGAAAAGCCTGGGAGAAAAGGTGAGTTTTGAGGAGTCAAGGATCAAGGAAGGAAGGAAAAAAGGAATGGAGGGATTAATGAGCGGGATAAAGATATGAAGTAAGACGGCTAGAAAGGGAGGACAGAATGAAAAAAATGAGGAAGGAAGGGAGGGATGGAAGGAGGGAATAGAAAGAAAATATGGAAGGAAATGAAAAATGAAGGAAGAAAGAGATGAAGGAAAGAGGGGAAACAACAAAGAAAGGGAAAGATGAAGGAAAGAGAGAAGGAAGGGAGGAAAGAAAGTAGGTACAAATGAAGTACTTGGATTAGATTTAGGCCACCACCACTAAGGATTTTCAGGACCCTTGTTGAAGCTCTCAGCCCCTGCTGGTTTGGTTTTCAGAGCACAAAGTCTGGTACAGCTTTGCTTCGCCCTGGATGCTGCCTTAAAGTTGTGCCTTATTGTTTCCTGTCTGCCACCTGTTCCTCCCTCCTCAACAGTGACAATGAAATTCAGCTCTCAACCTCTGACCATGTTTGATCTGCTTTTTGGTTCTGCGATTCCTTTTCTACCTCTGCTACTTTTCTCCATTAATTTGCTTGCCTCAGAAGAGAAGTGTATTTGAGGGAGAATTCGAGGAAATGAGTGAAAAAGAAGGAAAACAGACCTCATGTAGGGAGCTGTGAGCTAATCCTCCAGCTAATGGACGTCTGCAGGCTTTAGCTCATTTTGCTTTCATTGAAGCCCCCCCCCCTCCCTGGCCCACAGCCCAGAATAACACATAAATTCCCACACTTTCACCTCGCTCTGTTGCGTCTCCTATATTCAATTTTTTTCAGCAGGGTTAAGTCTGCATTTCTTTCAGTGAATTCTCTCTCAGAAAATATTTTTATTATAACACAAGACTTAAAAAAGCTCTTTATATTTCCTGGATAATCCTGAACATTTGCAAAACAGAAAGTGAATTTTGTCAAAACCTGGGACAACTTAAGTTCCAAGGAAATCTGATCTCCGTTGTAAAGTCAAATTGCAGTTTGATTAAGGAGATAAAGACTCTGACAGGAAAACAAGGCTTAATCTAGACAAAAGTAATGCCAAATACGTTTCTTGAGAAATAAAATAAAACAAAATAAAACAACAACTTCAAAAAAGATAAAGGTATAGCTATCCAAAATAAATAGATAGACAAACAGATACTGTAATTCTAAAAATAAATAATCTCCAATCATGCAAAATATGGTGAGCAGATAGATAATCAAATTTTATAAATCAATCCTCAAGTAAATCACCATTGGGTCTTCATCCCTAGAAAAGCCAGCTGAAGTGACACACCTTGTACAATACACACTGATTGGAGGCAAACAACATGCTTAGAGATAGCGGAGCTTTAAAAGAAGGAAACAAACAGCAAAATCCAAAGAGGCAGCCAGTGAGAGTTTTTCAGCTTCATAGATCTGTTAAATCGTGTCATGCACTGGGCCTGTGCTCTGCTCTGCTCTTATACTTGTTTCTTCTACATGCTCGTATGATTAAGTGCAATAAGTTGATAAATATATATAGAAAATGATTAATGGATTAATGTGTGACTAATGTTTGAATTAATAATGGCCATAAAAATCTAATTTAAAAATCAAGATAAAGAAAAGATAAAGAAAGAATGAACCCAGTTATTTGAAAGGAAAAACATTAGTTTAAGATATAGGCCCCATCCACATGAAGTCAAAACACTTAACAGTTTCCAAAACAATCGTCATAAAGATGAAGGCGTCTCAGAAAATGTGTGCGTCTATATGAATGCACTCGATACGCATGAAGACGCTGTAAAACACTTGCCAGACCTCTAGGGGCGCTGTAACGATATGAGGGAAACAAGCGGAAACAGAAGAACAAACAGTGGGCATGAAGACTTTTGGCTAAAGTTGTGCTGTACTGTGTCCTCTATGATTGTTTGTTCAACTCTGTGGTGGTTGAGAAGAAGGAGATTTTGCTGCTAAAGGGATAGCAGGGTCACCAGCTTCATCAACACATACGCTACATGGTACGCCGCCATTGTTGTTGTTGTTGTTGCCATAGTGCCGCTTGTGGCGCATGTGTATTAATGACGATGTGAAAATATGAGGTCAGCGTATCTGAAAAGTTGCGGAGAGCCAGTTTTCACGGAGCTACGGTAGGCGTTTCTAAATCTTCCCACTTTGGAACCTGGTTTCAGAAATGATCGTTTACAGACCCACAAAACTCCGTCTTCATATGGATGATACGCAGATTCGGCAAAAAAACGTATGCATTTTGACCTCATTTTGTCTTCATGTGGATGGGGTCATAGACTGTAAGAAATTTCCCAGTTAATTTACCGTACGCTAATGGCAGCTAGAGTTGCCAGTAGCTTGCTGTTATTCTCCAGAATGCCTACTGTGATCTATAACAACAGTTTATTGCTGTAAAAATATTACAGTACGACACTGTCGGTCAAAAGTGTTAGAACACCCCAATTTTTCCAGTTATTTATTGCAATTCAAGTCACCTAAGTCCAATCAGTAGCTTGAAATGATACAACGGTAAGTAGTGAACTAGCAGAGGGTAAAATAAAAAGGAAGGTTACCCAAAACTGAAAAACAGAGAACATTTCAGAACAACAACACAAAATGAGTTAACAATTGATAGCTGTCCTGCAGCAACGGAGGGTGACCAAGCCTTAAAAAGCTGCTGCTACTGATTCCTACAGGTGTTCCAAGTTTGCTTGATTACTAACAAGTCCCTCTGTCAGCATAAAAGCAGTGTTTGAACACAATGTGGTACCATACCCTCGTGAGCATCAGTTGAACAGTATTGTGCTGCAGAAAGTAGTATGTTGCTACAGAAATGGCAAGAAAAAGGCAATTAACAGTGGAAGAGAGACAGACCATCATAACACTGAAAAATGTAGGTCTTTCCTACAGAGAAATTACAAAGAAAGTCAAAGTGTCAGTGAGTACAGTTTCCTTCAGCATCAAAAGGAAGTCAGAAACTCCCCGTTTGAAACTGTCCTTCTCCAGACCGTCTGGGTTTCGGTGTTGACTTAGTCTCCTGTTCAAAGACTCTCAGTTGTCAAACACACTATCCGCCGAGTGTCCTGTTGTCGAAGTTCGTGTCGAATTATCACCAGCATCATTTGTTCAGAGACAATCAACTGTGAAGAGAAGACTTGGAGCTGCGGGTTTGACTGGACCAGTTGCAGCAAGAAAACCATTGCTAAGACGTCAGAATAAGACAAAGAGGCTTGCCTGGGCCAAGAAACACTGCCATTGGACCACTGAAGACTGGAAAAAGGTATTATGGACTGATGAATCCAAATTTGAAATCTTGGGTTCATCAGGCAGGATCTTTGTACGGCGTAGAGTAGGTGAAAGGATGCTTCCACAGTGTGTGGCTTCAACTGTGTTTGTACCTCCTCCTTCACACTACCAGACCCGAACAAAACGACCTAGGTCCCAACCACTGAACAAGTCTCACTCTCCGTGGGACTTGGTTTTGTCGATGGTGTCGTAGGACGAGCACCATGCAATACCCTCTGGTATGTGTCTAGTTGGTCAGGGGTTCATCTTACA
Source organism: Thalassoma bifasciatum (assembly GCA_008086565.1). Lineage (NCBI taxonomy): Eukaryota > Metazoa > Chordata > Actinopteri > Labriformes > Labridae > Thalassoma > Thalassoma bifasciatum. The sequence continues at coordinate 180,378 of RPOG01000514.1, forward strand.
GCAAGATAATGACCTAAAACATAAGTCCAAGCTATGCCAGAACTATCTTGTGAAAAAAGAACAAGCTGGTAAAGTTGAAAACATGGAGTGGCCAGCAGTCAGAGGTCTGAATTTGGGGTAACTCGACCAAACCCTACTTTACCTGTCTTCTCACTTTCGTTTCGTTGGGTGTTCACGGTGTGTAAATACCCTTGAAGACGTTGTCTGTACCCTTGAACTTTCTGAAGAATATTTGATTTCTATTGTAGAAAGAATGTGTGTGTTCAGCTGTTATATCTGCCAAAGGTGGCTACTTTCATGAGTCAACAGTTTAGACTACATTTTGGTCTGTAAATTGATTCCATAATTTCTTTTTTGACTCCAATTGCTTCTTTGTACTATGCTTTGACGTCTCAGTGCAATGAGTGACAGAAAGGTTTTTGTGTCGCCATTATATTTTCTGAGAAAAGGCCAAAAAATCTGAAAATTCTGCTGGAAGGGGGGTAAAGTTTTAGGCACAACTGTGTGTTAAATACAGCAGAATGTGAACTTTACAGTGACCTTAATGTTTTACATTTAAAAGAAACCCTGAAATTATAATAGGAACAACAACAATTATATGAGATAATACATGGAAATAGCTACCACAGAAATAGCTCAGACAAGAGAAGCCCTCACAACATTAGGCCCTTATAAAAGCAGAACATTTGCAGTATTCATAAAATCCATGAAAACACCATTACTTGGTTGTCCTATGTTTTCTGGAACTATGACAAGAGATGGCTAACATTACATTTATTATTGTATTGTCCTCATGGGGCAAAATTGACCAGGTGTTGTTTGACTGTCAGCAAAGCATAGAGAACAAATAATCAGCCAGTTCAGCCTCATGTAACTTTAGTGCTTGTTTTTCTCCTTCCTCCTTCCTCCCTTCACCCAAAGACAACAGGTGGGTTTAAGTCCCAACATCAATTTCATTGCAGCTAAAAAAAAAAAATCACCATATGCAAAAGTTAACTTTATTACACACATTTCAGAACAATAACAACCAAACATATCAGATTCTCAACAATGGTGTATCCAAAACCTGGAAATCTGAGACAGATGGACTGAGCTACACTGGTTAACTAAAGCCCCACTCAAAGTCCATCAAATTTTTCAGGAGAGTGGCCTCATGGGGATTCACCGTTGTTGCCTTCTTGTGGACCAGCTTCCCTGTCCTCTTTGACACTACCTTCCCCGGGCTGGTCTTGCTTCCCCTCTAGGGATTGTTACCAATGAGGCATCTAAAATGAAAAATAGACATATAAGATTTGATGTGGTGAGTGAAGATAATTTGCATTTAATATGGAACCCTATCACATTAACCGAACAAAAAATGATGTCACCCATGTGGGAGAATGATTTCATTTTGAGAAACTATATGAATGATTGATGATTACAACAGATCAGTTGCTGCTGTTATTATAGTATTTATTTAACTCCAATTTGAGGCATTAGAAAACATTGCTATCTTTGGGAAATTTGTCAGCAGTGATTTATACAACTTTGGTTTGCAGAAATCAAGATGCTTTTTAAAGACTGTATTTCAGGCTCCTCAATCATGGTGTCTATTGTCAACTTAAGAAGAGCAATTCAAGAAGGACACATTGCTCAATGAGAGCACCACACAGAGTGACATGGCCAGCCTGGACAGTCCCATTCCTTAGGATAGATGCCAAAAGAGGTAGGCTTTACAGTGGGGTGTGATGAAGTCTGCAATTAGACAAGCAGAGCTGAAGACCCCCACCACATAACCAGAAATCACTGGTTCAATATGTTATTAAGTTGTTTAACAAACAGCTTAATAAATAAATAGTATCCACTCTGAAAGACACAATTTCACGATTGTGTGCTCTCTGTCTTTCCTCCAAAGCTCAGTCTCCCTCCTGTATCTTGCTGCTGACTTTTCAACTCTATGAATGAATGAATGAATGAATGAATGAATTATTTAGGTTAAAAAAAAGAAAGAAACAAAATAAAATCAAGTTGATACAAAAAAGAAAACAGACACCAACCAAAAAAGGAATAGGCTGAAGCCTCAAGGCTTGTTTTAGCCTACCCTACACCATCATAGGATTCACTGAATAACTCACAGTAAACATCAGTGCGTAGAACTTCATTTCAAAACACTTAAAGGCTTAGACTGAAACATTGAGTTCAATCAAATTTCATTGAAACCTTTGATAACTTTAGATTTTAAAGACTTCTTAAAAACGAACATATAATTAAATGTCTTTATTTCATTGTTTGGTCCATTCCATAATTTTACACCCCAAACTGACACACATCTGTACTTGAGATTAGTCCTGACTTTGTGAGTTTCAAACATCAGTAACCCCCTTCAGTTATAAATCCCCTGCCTTAGCTTAAACATTTTTTCAATTGAAACAGGAATTGTTTTATTTACCACTTGAAACATAATTTCTAATGTTTTTAAGTTTACAATGCCCATAATTTTTTTTTTTTTTTTTTTTAAGTTATTTTTTTGGCTTTTTGTGCCTTTATTATATAGAGGAGGACAGTGGATAGTGTCAGAAAGGGGAGAGAGAGTGGGGAGTGACATGCGGGAAATTGGCCACAGGTCGGATTCGAACCCGGGCCGCCCGCTCGAGGACATAGCCTCATGGTGCGCAGCCATATCCACTCGGCCATCCGCGCCCCAATGCCCATAAATTTTGATGTATATGATCTTTTAAAAAGCTGATTCGTAGGATCACAATTTCCACTTTCATTGATTAACCTAATAGCTCTTTTCTGCAGTTTAATTATTGGATCTAGGTTAGTTTTATAAGTATTTCCCCAAATGTCAGCACAGTATGTCAAATAAGGCATCACAAGTGAAAAGTACAGTAAATGAAGGCATTTCTTATTCAGAAAATCTCTTGTTCTGTAAATAATTGAAATAGACTTGGATAATTTCTGTTTTTCATATTTTATGTGAGGCTTCCAACAAACTTCATCATCTATTATTACTCCCAGAAACTTAATTTTGTGTACTCCTTCAATTTCAACATCATTTAAATTCAAAGTTACCTCAGTGTTTGTCCTTTTACCACCCAACAACATAGATTTAGTTTTACTTTCATTTAGTGATAGCTTATTCAAAGCAAACCATTTGTTTAACTTCATCAATTCTATTTCTACAGTTTTTAACAACTCCTTTATATTCCCTCCAGAACAAAATAAATTAGTATCATCCGCAAACATAATATATTTCAATTTATTAATTACTGTGCAAATATCATTTATATGAAGTATAAATAACTTTGGTCCCAATACTGAGCCTTGTGGAACTTCACAGCCTGTGAGTAACAGGTTTACATTACAAACGCCATTTAAGTCACAAATAGTTTTTACCTTTAAAATGTGTTTATCATGGCTCTTTCCTCTATGTTTTTTTTTTTTTTTTTGCTTATCTCTCCCCTCTCGTTTATGATAGATTTTTTTAAAACAGTAAAAATTTAATATTAAATTATTGAAAATGAGGGTTTTTTACAGATTTCTTTATTGAATTAAAAGGACCTATTTACAACATATAGTTGAAGGGAGTTTATTACAAGCTGGATTCTAAATGCAGGCAGCCTACAGTAAATTTTCATATGTCTCTCAAGTCAGCCACTTACAGATGAATATTTTTGGATGTATCAGTATTATTGTTAGTGTCACAAGAACCATTCAGACCCTCTTTATGAGTAAAAGCAATAATAACAGTTGAAAAAAGTAAAGAAACCCTGCTAAAAATTCTACTGTCATACAAAAACTACCTTTAGATTATATTTCACTACAGAGCAACATTAACACCTATTTCTCTCTCTCTCTCTCTTTATTTTATTTCAAACGAGTACATCACACGTCAACGCTGGTAGTGAAACTCTTCCAGCTCCAACAAAATATGAAAAACGAAAAATTTAATCAAACTTTCTGGCTCCATTTTCACTTCTGGGCTCCACACCTGCAAAGCAACGAGGGGGGGGCATTTCCACAAACAGGAAATGCTCCGTCTGACCAGCCGGTCTCAATTCACTTCAGCCTTGGCAGTCCATGAAGGCTACGAGGACCGGTTCATCCAGAAGCTGCAGCCTACGAAGGCTATGAAGGCTGCAGCCCCTGAATTGAGACACAGCCCAAGTTCATTCCTTGATGCCTCTTGATACCAGGCACCATCATGTGGTGTTCCCAGGTACTGCAGGAATATTTTGAGGGTGGAAGTCACAGAGAATTAATTTATTTTTCAAAGCTTTGGATCCAAATGAAAAGGATTAAAGAAAAAAACACTCAGCATCTCTATATGCTGAGAGATTCAAATAACTAACACGCGTGCACGCACACACAGAAAACCTGAGACGGATGAACTTTAAGATGAGGGGCCTGAAAAGACAGATTACCACTGTGCTGTGATTTTGTGACACACACACACACAAACAGGCAGATTAATCCAGCCACCTGTTCACCATCAGGATCTTCTTTTATTACCTTCAGTCGCTTGATGTTTCTGTCACGCTCAAAGTCGATCAAACTTTTAGGTGACTATGGAAACTTAACATGGTTTTCTGATCTCAGTCATCTGTCCATTTTCTTCTGCTTATCCAGAGATACACACACACACACACACACACACACACACACACACACACACACACATATATATATATACATATTTTTGTATAGGACAACTATATTTTCTTCACAGCCTTGGTTTGTTCTCTTTTTCTACACACTGAACTCCTGACTGCATGATAGATTGCCCAACCCCACAGCAAAAGTAATAATGTTTAGTGTGTATATGTGTTTATTGTCGTTACTCTTCTGTATGTTTCAGTCACCTTACCACCAATAAAAAAAATGCCGGAAACGCTATTAAATTACAATGCTTTTAAATCTTTGTTGTACACTTTTTCATCCAGTTATTCAGCCTTAATTTGTCATACATATAAATGTGCACAAACAGGCATGCTAAAAGAGTATCTGTGCATGCAAGTTTAGCAAATACACACATTCAGCGCATTATGTATAAAGAAATGCAGCAACCAGTTTGCATTCAACAAGCTTTTTATTAGATAATGTATTGAACAGACTTTTTAAAAGGGGCCGGTGCATTCTTTCCCCACAATCATTGCTCCTACAAATTTTCACATTACTTTTTGAAGACCCCCAACAGGGAAATGAGGGTGTGTAGGTGTCAGAGAAAACTAAAATCCTCAGATTTATAAGAACATGCATGAAAACGGGTCAAGGGTGAAAAAGGTGAGAAATACAAAACCCCTCTAGGGGGGTCCGGGGGCATGCTCCCCAGGAATAAAATTTTGAATATTTAAAATATTCAAAAATATTTCCCTGAGAGGGAAGACAAAATTTTTGTTGTTCAGTTTTATTCTGCTCCTCTTCTTCTGGAGCTTAGTGCAGGATATAAAAAGCTTTTTGTGTCGACTCACTTGTCTCTTGTAGGACAGAATATAAACTGATTTAAGCTGTTTCCCGACCATTGTCACACTCAGACCACCCAGTTGTTTAAGTGACCTTTAGTTGTTGAAGGTTATAGCCAAGTCTGTAGGCTTATTGGGGTCATCATTCAGATGAAGGATTCTTTTGTTTTTCTAATAAATGTGTAGCACCTGAAAAACCCTTTTTACCTATTATCCACAGTAATGTTAGACTGTGTTTAAGTCTTGTTAGTCGATAGACGTTACCTGTTTTGGTCAGTAGATGGCAGCAGAGACCATGAAATAGCTCTTTACAGAAAAACTCCTAAGAGAAGCGGTCTGTGAGCATGCGCAATGAGTTGTGGTAGTTGAACGTTACCCTGTGGGCTGATGGTCTTTGACACTGACATGTGCTTGTCATCTGGCTGTGAATTAATAAATTGTTAATTTTTCTACACCATAATCGCCTCATTCTGGATGGTGCAACAAATTTATTTTATCAGTAACAAAGACCACTTGTTGTCTGTGATTCTTTGTGAAATACATGTCATTTTTGTTCATCAGTAAGAATTTTATCCCAGTACACTTCCCAAAAACATCTACAGGTCTGGACTTGTTATTTTTGTTCATGCTTTTATTCATTTTCACTGGTGTTCTTGGTTCACCACCTGCAAGAAACAAACAAATAGTGAGAAGCAGTTTGTTCAGATAAAATGACTGCATTTCCAGAAGAAACTGCTTCTTGAGTTTCTGCTGGTGTCCCATCATTCTCTATTGTCTACTCCTGTGAACACGGACAAAACAGGGACAGTTCATATTTTGTTGTTCAGTTTTCTACTGTTCCTCTTCTCCTGGAGCTCAGTGCAGGATGTAAAGAGCATGTTGTGTTTACTTACCTGTCTTTTGTAAAACAGGACATAAGCTGATGCCTGACGTTTGAAGCACACATTAAAGAATCCTTTAATTCATCCACAGGGAAAATAACTGAATTTCAACAGCAAAGGATGGTGTATAATGCTATAAAATTCTAATAAAAATACACTTAGATATAACAATGCAACGATTGCAACTAGAAAAAAATATGGATAGAAAAACTAACAACTAGAAGTATGTACAATTAAAAAACAAGTCTGAAATGTGCACCAACTGATCACATGATAAAGGTCAAAGACAACAATGACATGGTGGCTGTATTACATGTTAAGATGGCAGCAGTTCTTAAATTGCACCAGTAATAAAAACAAGTCTGAGTTAAACTTTTAGAGAAGAGATAGAGTAAGATAAATGGTTTGTGCAGATGTACTCACCCGTAGGGGTCCACGCTGAGGTTATCGTCTCTAATATTGGGGCTTGACCGACCAGTTTGTTTCCTATAAAGAAGAATAACACACACACGGTGAATAAGCATGAAAACAAGGCTCAGTGCTCAGAGTACGCTGTGTGTGTTAGTAACTTTCTGGGACATGAAGATAGTTTTTAACATACTTGTATTGTTTGTCACGGATGCATGCCTCAATGATCAACTGCTGAATGACCAATTCATCATGAGGAACATTAGGTAGAATCATCACGGTTGCTGTGTCCTTGCGCTTCTTGACGCGGCAACGAACTTCATGAGGTTCTTCATTGACTACTTTTAAAATCACCACCTTGTCCTGGTCTAACTCCTCCTGTCCAAAAGTCTTTTTCAGATTTTCAGCAGCTCTGCGCGAAGAAGACACAAACTGAGTTTAAGTATTTTTGTAATTCATTATTGGTTCAAGAGAAGTGACACAACAGACCCACAGATAAGTTTACAAATGAAGTGAAAAACATCTCCGAATTTTAAGTGTTTGTACTTTAAACTTCTCAAAGACAAAGATGTGATATCAAACAAAAAGAGACCTGAAGAATGACTTCTTGGCTATTATAGATATTGAAAACAGCACAGAAATAGTATCATTACCTGCTCTGAGGTTTCTCCTGTTCCTCCTGGGTGGAGGAAGAAACTACATTTTCACTCTGTTGAGAAAAAGGAAAAGTCATTGTTCAGTGATGTGAATACAAACTTCATCATGAACTGTTTTAGTTTTGTTTAATCCCCTGATTAAGTCCACACACCCAGTTATTTTATCTTACAATTATAAATGGATCATAACTGTGATAAATGTTTATTCTGGCTCTTTCTGAGAAACATACCATGGAGCAGCTGAACAGTGACATCCATCTATTTCTGTTACGTTTCTTTGACCCTTTAGGTTTGGGAGAGTCAGGTTTATTCTTCTGTGGAGTGAAAAAGCAAACAATGTTTTGAGTAAAATACAACAGTTTAGTTTCAGCTTTAATGTTTGTTATAAAGACAAAAAACAACAAATAAATCACAAAATGTGGATTTGTAGCTCAGTTAGACTGTTTAATCAAGCCTGCTCCCAGTAAATTACTCTAACACACATACATAATTCAGTCAATTGCACATAAATAAAGTTATATAAATGTAATGTTTGTTCATTGTATCACTTGTGCAATAACATGTTCAGTTTATGTGCACCGTGTGCATACATGTTACAGAATATATAGATTGCATTTCACTTTGTTTTATCAACAATGTAGACCTTGGCTGATCTATGTATATAGAAATATCTATATTTGACATTTGGCTTTATTTATTGATTTATTTTGTACATTTTTTGTGTTTAAATCATTTTTCCTCTTTTTACCAAACTGTTCAGCTCTTCCCTTAATACTTGCAATCTATGATTATTGCTGCGACAATGTTAATTTCCCCAATGTGGGATGAATAAAGGATCATCTTATATTTATCAGATCCATTTAGTCAAACATACCTGACTGCGCCCAAAGAGTCCTTGGAGAAACGGTGTCTTTCCCTGTTTTCCAGCCTCAGGTGACATTTCTGGGACTGGATCTTTGGTGGCAGAGACGCTCTCACTGTCATCTGCCACTTTATCCACCAAGAATGGATTGACTTTCTGTTTGAAACATGGAAAAATGTGTTTAATAAAACCAAGAACAAGTCAAAAAGCAGCTCAAAAGTCTCACAAAACAACAAAATATGATAATGGAGTGAAAGTCTGAAGAGAATAAAACAGAATGAACAGAAAACAAGTAAAGCTCAGATTAGAAACTTACCTTCTTTCTAAAGATATGTGAAAACATTTTGATCTTGATTTCTCTTCTAGCTCGTGAAGCTGAAATCTCCTCAAGTGTTGCTTGAATTGAACTGAATGTGTCTAAGATTCTCTGACTTTATAAAAGAACTCTCACACACCAAGAACATTCTGAGCTGTGATGTAAACAGACCCACTGTTTTTCAAACGTACACAGAATCTGAACAAAAACACTTAACTGTAAAACAACTACACTTCTACAATTTCATAGCTGTGAATGCAGGAGGCATTCACAGCTTATGGTCTTCTGTGTCAAAAGTCTTAATTCTTATTAGTATTATAGCCGTATATTCATTTATATTCATGTTTATATTACTTTATATATATTTTCAATCAGGAAGCTAGGAATTGGCGTTTAGAAATAACCTATTTTCGTGCTGATAATCTCATTTTAAATTGGGGATTATGATCAGGCATATACAGTTGTGCCTAAAAGTTTACACCCCCTCCAGCAGAATTTTCTGATTTTTTGGCCTTTTCTCAAAAAATATGAATGGTAACAAAAACCCTTCCATCACCCACGGTTAGAGGTTGGGTGAAGACATTTATTAACAAACATTTGTGTTTACTCTTTTTAAATCATAATGACAACAGAAGCTTCAAAAATGACCCTGTTCGTTTTTATATATACACACACTTTGATTACAAGCAAATAGATCACAGGTGAGGATGGTTACCTTTAGTAGACATTCAAACACATTTGTGTTCACTTTTGTGCATTTATCAGGCCAAAACCGCCAGAGTTGTGTAAACTTCTTAACAGGGTCATTTTTGAAGTTTCTGTTGTTATTCTGATCTAAAAAGATTAACCTTTTTTTTTTTCAATAAATGTCTTCACCCAACCGCTAACCATGAGTGAAAGAAAGGATTTTGTGATGTCATTCACATTTTCTGAGAAAGGCCAAGAAAATCAAAAATTCTGCAGGAGGGTGTAAACAACTATATCTACATATGACACCTCTTCAATATAGTACAGAAAGTCCTCACAGTAACATAAATATTTACAAATTGAAACCTCACAAAGTTTATACAATTATTTACAAAATACATGTTAAACATGTTACAAAATACTGTACATGTTTCTGCCAAGCAGAAAGCAGCACAGGGATTGATCCGTCAGGCAACACATCAGGCAGCAGAGGCAGAGTGACAGGCATCAGAGGCTGGCGATGTTTTCCAAACCGCCTACTACACTAGTGATGCTGCCTACTTCGGCTGAAATTCAGTATGTAGTAGGCAGTATGCAAAAACTTGCGAGGTCTGTAGTATACTACAAGTTCCCGGGTGTCCTACTGATCCGGGAAAATTTCTCAGTATGTAATGGACCAGTCTACCTGGCGTACTGTTTCCCACAATGCACGGCGCTAATGCTGTTTGTCTATGCAAGAGCACTCAAGTTTAGGTGAATTACTGATACCTACTGAAATAAATCAATAAATCTATAACACAACTCCAAAAATGTTTGATGGTCTGTGAGATAAAAGTGAAGTGACACAAAAGAAACACCTGTGGATCTACTCACTTAATAATATGAGAGAGGTGTTTACTTAACACTACTATAATACTATTTTTTTTTACAATAACTTATTTGTCAATTGCTGCCAGTTAATTACTGTGAATTTCACAGTTGGTTCGTTACAGTTTAATCTCTCAACTTTTTGTTCTCTTTTGTTAAAACCTTGGAAAATCATCAAGTTTTTTGAGTAAAGCAATTTCAATTACTTCTGGTGAGCCATAAATGTCTTCTAATCTCTGCCACACCATCTGGAGGCCAGACGAAGCATTGTGAATGTGTACTGCTTGGATTCTTTTAGCTTGTTCAGCTGAAGATGGGCCTAGCCACTTGCACAACAGATCAAGTTCCTCTCTGGCAGAGAGCTTTAGATCTTCAGTGGAGCTGATGAATGACGTTTTCCATGCCCAATAATAACAATACGATAATGTCAATAAGCCTGCGCTCACTATCTCTCGACGCATCAGATACTTTGCCAAATCAGTAACAGGTGGGTTGGACGAGGAAGTGTCATGTTGAGTGGATGAGTGAGCTGGGTGAGACTGAGGAACAGCGTACTTATCATTGGTGTGTGTGATGTTAATGGGTGTGACGTCTGACTGTTGGTGTTCTCCATAGCAGTGTGATTTTCTTAAATTTTTAAGAGCTTTGGCATGGAATGCGTTCCAAGTGTCCTCCGTTTCATGTGGATGCTGTGGCGCTAACTCAGCAAATGTGTATTTACTGATTTCACTTGATGACTTGATCACTTGATCATCCTGTCGCACGCAGCTTCTTGCTAATTCACCAAAACCCATAGTTGGCTGGGATGCTGGTGGGTGTGTAACAACTGGTGGCTTTGTATCAGGTGGGGTTGTGATTGCATGTAATGAGTTAGCTGTTTGAGCATTGTTACATGGCTGTAGAGAAGGATTTTGCTCCATGAACTGTGTTGATGCTCTTCCACTAGGGGATTCAAGTGGGGTTTGAGGCATCACAGGTCTGTGCATTGAAACAGAAGAGCCAAACTGTACATTCTCATCTTGTGCTGCTGCTTCCAACACAGCTTCTGCATCTGCGACAGCTACAGCCTTTTTAGTTCATGTAGGCTGGCTTGTAGTATGGCTTGTTGTTTTAACATCTCTACTTCCTTTTTTTGCAAATAATAGTTCAGCACGAGCAGCTTCTGCTTTTGCTTGTGCTCTCAGGGCCAGGGGGCTTGTTGTTGAGATTTTACTGGTTCTGGAGCAGCTGGATATTTGTGATCTTGTCTCTAAAAGCTCATTCACTGTGTCCATTTCTTCTCTGATGAGTGCCATGACTGATGAGGTGCTGTTTACTTACAGGATCAGACGCTGTTGGCTGTTTAGAGTATCTGCCTTTTTACTATTCTGCCCCAGCTATCGAAGCCCAGCAGATAGATAAAAGCTTCCACAAGAAAACTCAGGATTCAGAGATTTCCGTTTGAAGTTTTACTGAAAGAATGCTGTAAAACTGTACACACAAAAGGATGCACATTAGTAACTCATAAGAGCCTGCAATCTAACACATTTACATGAAATACAGCCCTTCACAAGCCAAAATAAGATATAAAAACGACCCGTTAGCTAAGCGCTTTTGTGTATGGAGATTTACATTGAAGTGCTAACGGTTAGCATACAACAATAGAACTTCATTTTTAAAACAGTATAACAACTATCATCACAGAAACATGTGTTAATTACTCCTGGTAAATAAAACTGAAGGTTCCAAGAGACAAATTACTCACAGGCAAATGTTTTTTCAACACGAAGATAAAAGTGAAGCAAACTGCAGACACATGGCTGACTTCGGTAAACTTCGACTGAACTACGGCAAGCTCAAAATACCAAACAACATTGCAGTAACCACTTTGATGTCCTACTTCCGCTAACAACAAACAACAAAACAGTACACCCAGATCATAACACTGCCCCCACAGGCTTGTACAGTAGGCACTAGGCGTGATGGGTACATCACTTCACCTGCCTCTCTTCTTACCCTGATGCGCCCATCACTCTGGAACAGGGTAAATCTGGACTCATCAGACCACATGACCTTCTTCCATTGCTCCAGACTCCAATCTTTATGCTCCCTAGCAAATTGAAGCCTTTTTTTCTGGTTAGCCTCACTGATTAGTGGTTTTCTTAAAGCTACACAGCTGTTCAGTCCCAATCCCTTTAGTTCCCTTCGCATTGTGCGTGTGAAAATGCTCTTACTCTCACTATTAAACAAAGCCCTGAGTTCTACTGTTGTTTTTCTTCCATTTGATCTCACCACACGTTTAAGTGATCGCCGATCATCATTCAGGATTTAAAAGGCCGGTGTAAAGAAGGACCTTCTGCTACCCAGGGGTGATAGGAAGGTCAAAAATTATTACGCAACCTGTCAAGAATTGGGTTAAAATCATCAAAGACGTAGTTAGAGGAATCTACAAAAGAGACGAACTACGGTTACTAAACTGGGAAGAGTTTGTCTGATTGTAGAAAAGGTGTTGGTCAGGATGTGTCTTTCCACATGGTTGTTTAGGAAATAAGGAGTTATTCATTGCACCAGTCTGGGTTAAATAACTTGTTGCCAGCTGAAAGATAATCACCCATGCAGTAATTATCCAATAGGAGGCTCGTACCTATTTGCTTAGTTAAATCCAGGTGGCGACTTTTTTTTTGGCCAGGCAGTGTGTGTTGTAGAGCACCTGTGAGCAGAACGAACATTTTGATTTATCTATTTGGAGGAAGTGCATCTGTAAGACATTTTTTCACGTGTTGGAGAGCAACTCCATGCAGAATGGACACTTGAGTCATACACTTCTGCCATATACAACCAAGCAAAACTTGAAAATGAGACTTAGTAGTCGGCCGTGTTACCATTAGACAAGTGGGAATACTCTGGCGCCTGTCCTCTGCTGCAGCAGTCCTTAAGAGAGTCCCCAGAGTGCTGGTGATTGCAGGCAGGTGTGAAGGGGAATCAGGTGCAGGTGTGGAGTAGAGAGGGAGGGAGAGTGAGTGCAGCCTGCTCAGTAAGGGAGACCGGGGCGAGACCAGACCGTAGTGAGAGAGATCACCACATGTTGCGGGGCATTAAGTTATAGTTATTATTTTTTTCTTTTTATGAATTAGTCTACATGTCCCGAGGGAAGGTCATTATGTGTTGGCAGCCAAACACACTTATTTTAAGTTTCAAAGCAACACTTAACACTTTGTGATTGTTTATAGTTGGAGTTTAAATATTTTCATATTTTAATCAAATATGTGATTGTGTAAACTGAAACATGTCTGTCATACTATTTTTTTCAAGAGTTAATGTTTAGGTATGAGCTCACTAGTTCTCAGATAGATTTAGTAGCTTAGTTTACTAAACCTGCTAAGTTCTTTTTTTTTAAAAAAAAAGATGTTTAAGTTATGTGAATAGCTTTGTGATACAAGTTGGAAAAATTATCTTCTCAAGTTGAGCCAACTGTAAAAAACATTTTTATAAAGTTGATAAACTAAGTTCCACCAATATTTTTTTTAGTTCTCTTGACTATTTTCTAGTACAATATTTTTACATTAGAAGCTGAGGCAACGAATGACAAGTTGTATCAACCACTTTATGCAAGTTCACTTAACTTGACACTGGAAGTTGAATCAGTGAACGGTATATTGTATTCCCTACTACTTTATTCAAGTACACTAAACTTCACTGAGGATGTTGAGTCAGTACATGATATGTTGTATTCCCTACTTTATTTAAGTATACTGAACTGAATAGTTTTAGTTGACTTAACTCAGTCAAAGCAACAAGATTACTTGACAGAGTCAAGTTGAGTCAACAAATTATTTTTTACAGTGTATGAAGAGTGTATTTGGCACTGACAGCCTATCTGTAGTTAGCAAATGTTAACTGTTCTTGCCTATGCCTGGGTTTTTTACTGACATCTTGTCCAAGGCCCAGGCAAGACGGTCAGCTGGCCTGACATTCACATTCTCAGAAAAACGGTCAGGAATCACAAACTCTGCAAAGGTATGCAAACTTTTGAGCATAACTGTGTACGGCAAGGATCCATTTAAACTTGAGAGTATGTCAATAAAATGAAGAGCAAGATAACGTTTGCTCTTCTTAGTGAGGTTGTAGCTGGTAGATGTGTATAGGTAGGACATAATGAGGACCCCTGATGTCATACAGGGCACCTGGCTGTGAGTAGTGCTCAATATAGCCTGGTACTGAACTATGATATAAACTGAGCTCACAAGGTTTGCTTTTTGTACAGTTTCAAACAATAGGGCACTGTTAATCACCTCGTCACTTTGCTTCCTGTACAAACAAATGTATTATGATCCACACCTATTCTCAGTCTGGCACAGAGCCTGAAGTAGACAGCATCCATATGTCTGCCAAATAATAGGTGAAACACCCTTTCTGTAGGCCCATGCAGAACCTGAACCACAGCACGTTTGTTACAAAGAAACATATACATTTGTCTTCAATGCACGGCACATTTTCTTAATTTAGGCTTAACTCTGTTAAATATTTAGCTCATCAATACTAGCATTTCTAGCTCAACCACCACATCATTTTTCAACAAAAAAATAAAACAGGCATGGATTTTAACAATAGAACGATGGACTCAAATGTTACATGTCACCAAAACCACAAACACCATTGTTGGTAGTCATTTCTATGCTGGTATTTGACAAATATGCAAAAAGACTGAGGAAGTCACAGAGCACTTACAAAAAAAGGGAAGTCATCACTCTTTAACAGTAAAACAGGCAACGACTCAGACTGACTCAACTTTGCAACGTGAGGAAAGTAGCTCCTGTTCTGGTAAGAATTTTATTTTTAATTATATGTTTCATTACACTATACATCCAAAATGCAATTACAATTAATATATGAGGATACAATCATTTTGGTTCTCATGCACTGGGAAGAAAAAATTGAATAATAATTATTTCAATTAGGATCGATGGATTGATGATCCTGTTCACCCCAATTTCAACCTACCAGGGAAAGGACTGCACACTGTCGGTCTGAGATGTTGAAACAAAGTTGCCCAGATAACAACTTAAAGTTTATTTGTGAATTCAAGCCTAGGTCTGGTCTACCACAGGCATCTGGTGATGAAGATAATAGTTACGATACTCATTGCCAAACAGTGTCATTCACCCTCTCTGCACAATGCAGCATCTACCAGCTGCGCCTGAGCATCTGTCTGCAGGTAAGAAAAATATTTTTAGATGGATTGATATTAAAAGTGGTCATCTTTCACTTTTGTTCTTGCCCCAAGTGGTTTGTAAATGTTTGATGTTGACTACTTACAAGTGCACTTTTTGAAATGGGTAATGTGTGGCAAGTGGATGTTTCTGCACCAATATCTTGTTTGTCAGAGCTGGACACATCTATTCATTTGTTAATTGTTAAATCATCAATGTTGCTTGTACGGTATCATGAGTTTAACAGTCAGTCATTTAACCTCCTGAGACCCAAGCTTTTGTCTGATGGTTTTTTTTTTTTCCTTTTTTTCTTTGCTGTTCTGGATAAGACAGAGCTAATACGCTTAAAGACTAAACTTGATTACTGTACAGGAAGTCATGTTTTCAATGTTATTAGTTAGCTACCAGTTTCTAGTTACACATATTATTGTTCTTAACTACACTGATGTTTTCCCTGAAATAGACGTTAAGTTGTGATATCACCAAAAGATTGTGTGGGAAGGGTCTCTAAATGTGGTTAATTGGTCAAAGTTGAACAAAAATTAAGTACCATGAGCCTGAGTTGCACAAATGTAATGTCTACATATGTAGATGCCAAGGTTTTACAATACATTTGATCCACACATCAAATTTAGTTATATTTGATTTATAAATTGAATACATATTTCCCCCCCAAAAAAGAGCACAGGTCTTGACTGTACTTTATTATCTGGTCCCTTCAAAGAGGCAAAACTTGGTCTTACTCTTTAACCACAATGCAATGCCTTTGCACTACAACATTGACAACAGTCAGCACATTCAGAAAAGTACAACAATAATATTGACACCATTGGATTGTGTATAGAATGTGCAGGAACCCAAAGTTAATGATATCAGGCTGATCTTATCATTTTAAGGAAGTCAAAGTCAAAGGCCTAATAGTAGCATTTACAGTAATACAATGTCAGTCATAGACTCTTATTGCTGACATTGTATTCCTATAAATGCTACTATTCAGGCTTAATCAAGGGGAACAGATTATAGCTGTTGAAGGCAGAAATGAATGATCATGGTGAGACTGATACTAACATTTGTAGAAGCTGGAGCCTTATGGGGTGGGCCATTTACAGCAAGGATTATACTCACTTTGGTAGGACATGGAAACTTCAACCATCAAGCAACTGGCATACAGAGAAGAATCATCAGAGCTAATATGTTAATCTGACATAGAAAAGGAATATAACTCTACTTTATCATGATAAGAGGCACGAACATTGGGGGTTTTAGACTGTTTTTAAGAGGTACTGAAGCACCTTTGAATTTTATCCCAGAGCCCCTGTAAAATGGTAGGATAAAATATTCCTTTATTTATTCCACAAAGAGCATAGATTGCAGACATTAAGTGAACAACTATATGCAATTTAAGTAAAAATAGAATAAGATGATTGAATAAAAACTTTACAATAGAGAAATGCAGGTCAAAATATAGCCTTTCAAATGAAAAAAGAACAGCCAAAAGCTGCAGTTTTGACAAAAAAAAAGAGAAATGTAGCCAGTATATTCACAGTATCAGGCATGCATAAGGTGCGCGTAAAGTAAACATGTTATTGCACAAGTGATATGATGGACACAAAATAATATTAATACAACACTAGCAATGCATGAGAGTACATTGTCTGGTTCTGTTTGTGTGTGTGTCTGCTCCAGCAGACAATTTGATGGCCAATGCAATCACAAAGTCACAAAAAGGTCTTTGGGAGTGCCCCCTGTTCACTGCAGGACCTGAAGCTCCTCAGCAGGGGAAGTCAACTGGCTTTTCTTGTAGACAGCTTGGGTGTTGTCAGCCCAATCGAGTTTGTTGCTCAGGTGAACATCCAGGTGTTTATAAGTGTCTTTCCCCTGAATGTTCACTGATGTGAGAGAAAGGGGTCTACACCTGTGGGAGTCCACAATTGGATTTGGACTTGGTTTTACCTGCGTTGACCTGGAAGCAGTTCCACTGGCACCACTCCACCAAGTCCAGATTGAGTTCTCTGCACTCCTCCCTGGAGACTTGATAACAATTTAGCAAATCAGCAACATTTATTAAACTGAGAAGTTAAACATACCTCCTTCAGATGATCCAGAATGCAAGTCTGATCCTAAACCAGCCCAGAACAGCACGTCACCCTGGTGTTAATTCTCTTCACTGGCTCCCAGTGGCAGCTCCAATCAAATTCAGAGCTCTTCTTTTGGAGCACAAAACAGTGACTAACAGCTCCAGTCTGTCTAGAATCCCTCATCCAGGTCTACACTCCCTCTCGCCCACTGCGCTCTGTCGAAGACGTCGGGTGCTCCCACCACATTTAGACACTTAATGTTACCCACCTCCTTGTCCTCAGGGGTTGAATGAATCAGAGGTTCTAAGACCCAGCTCTTTTTGAATATTTAACACTGACAACGCTGAATATTGAGCGTTGAACAATATTGTTGACACTGAATTACTAGTTGTGGCTACATTATTTTGGCAAAAAGGGGCCCTTCTTCTGGCTCTAGATGGCAGCACCTGTGGCCAAACAGACTTCAAGTACTTCTCTCATTAAGGTTTTTTCCCCTCCATTCTAAATTCATCCTGTGTTGTACTTTGGGGAAAAAGTGTCCACCATATGAAATTGTAGAACTGTTTAATCAAACCACTGAAGGGAATCAGCCTGCCCTTATTTAGGTGGCTCAACTCACTGTCTTGCTGGCTACTGTAAGTCACAACTTGTGGTAGAATCTTACTTTCTCAATGCTGTAGTCTGACATCTGCAGTCTGACATCAACAGTCAGACCTGCAGATGTCTTCTGGCAGTGAGTGAGTGCACCTATAGTCTTATACATTTTTAAAGGTAAGAGTTAGCTAATTCCTAGATTCAGTGATTTCACATGATTAAGAAAATCTTTCCACTCACCACAGATACTAAATTATAAATAAGCAAAACGTTAGTCAGATTTAGTGAGAAAAAAACAAAAACAAACGGTTCTTAAGTGGGAAAAGGGGCAGGTTCATCTATGGTCATGCTTTCTTTTTACATATAAAAATAATAAATAGCATTTTACAATGCTGTAGCCTGGTATTAGACCATCAAATTATGACTCACTTTAAAGGCCTTTGCACACGGAGGGCCTGATCTACTAACGGTTTGTGTGTACAAAAACATGTGCAAACTAGGGATGCAACGGTACGCGGCAGAATATTGAACCGTTCGGTTGGCTCGGCACGGAACACTACGCCCTGATGGTTTAGTTACTAATTTTATATGGCTGCTTTACAGCCCCATTGTTCATGTGTATGTGTCTGTCCAGACAGGTAAAAGAAACGCCCTCCCCCTGCGAGATAATGTCCATTCCCTGCTGTGTTGCTGCTCACGCTCATACGCTGCTGTAACTGTAGCCGAGTCGTGCATCAATGGTTGCCAGGTCCGCCTATCATCAGATACTCCTATCATCCCGTTCGCTCACATTCAAAACACATCACTTTTTTGCTTATTTTACTGAACACATCTGGCAACACTAAGTGCGCCTCATACTTACCCGGAAGAGTCGAGAGACAGAACTTTGAAGAGGCACCAGCTTCGTTTAACAGGGTCATTTT
This sequence comes from Thalassoma bifasciatum, assembly GCA_008086565.1. NCBI lineage: Eukaryota > Metazoa > Chordata > Actinopteri > Labriformes > Labridae > Thalassoma > Thalassoma bifasciatum. The sequence continues at coordinate 199,283 of RPOG01000514.1, forward strand.
TTAAGTTTCTGTTGTCATTATGATTTAAAAAGAGTAAACTATTTTTTTTTCAATAAATGTCTTCACCCAAACACTAACCATGAGTGACAGAAAGGATTTTGTGTTATCATTCATATGTTCTGAGAAAAGGCCAAAAAATCAGAAATTCTCCTGGGGGGATGTAAACTTTCAGCACAACTGTATGTCTGACATGAAGCATCTTGAATTTAATGATGTTCAAATATTGGTTATAAAAAATGAATCTGAAAAAAAGGTGTTTCAGCTGCATTTATCCTGATGTGTACTTTAGCCACACAAAAACACGACAAACCTAGACACTTCAGTCTTTCAAATGAGGTGTCACTGGTGAATTTTGACCTTATGGTTCTACAGTTATAAGCTTTAAAAACAAAGCATGGTAAATAGGCCAGAATTAGGTGGGAACTGAGGGGTTAAATGTCCTCACGGGGGCTTCAAGACCTAAGTTCACCATGTTTCAAATTAGCAGCTGATAAATTCAAACAACACCCACAGAAACTTTCACACACTAACATGGCTAGATTTATCAATTTAGATGGTACCTTGGCTTAATGCAAACCCCAAGCAAGGCTGATTAGTGGGTACATAAATCAGAGCCATTGTATTACCGTGTCAGTAAATCAAAGATACCAGTGAAAACAACCAAATAAACAAACAAATGGATACAAAAAAAGTTGCAATAAGGTCTCTGAGCTTGCACTACACCACTACAAACTGGTGTTTGTCAAACATCAAACTATATGTTATAATTTTTCCTTTTGGAATTTACATCATTTCAGCAGAAATAAACATTTTCTTTTCTTTTTCTCACTATGTCTCTAGGCCCAGGAAAAGAGTTGCCATGAAGAACCACTCTCAATACTTGATGAAGAAAAACACTCTCTGCTGTATGCCAGAGATGGAGACTGGTATGAGGCCTTTGATGACAATGAGGTTATCAGCTCATTAGACATTCCAGTGTCACATGATGACACTGGGCAGCTAGTAGCACACATAGTGGTAAAACCACGAATGACACCCAATTCAGATGTGACAAAGAAACAACAACAGTGTCTGGCTTATCTGATTGGACACAATCTGGAGGAGGACGGATCTGACAAACTTAGTGAGCCAGTGTTCACCCGCCGAAAACTAGCTGCTACGAGGACACAGCAGCTAAAGAAACGGGATAACCTGTTGTATGCCACTGAGCCTTGGATAACATGCGCACCTCTTCCAAATGATTTCCTAGACTCCCCTAACTTCAAGCTCTCCGTCACCTTTCATTTCCTGAACAAAATTAGCTTTAGTGTACAGGTGGATTTAGGTGCAACACCTTCTATTCTTTCAAAAGTTTTCAAAAGAGTGATGGCCAACCAGAAGGTTCATTTTGACAACTCTGATAATTTGGTTTTTAAAATCTCTGGCAGGGAGGAGTTTTTATCTGGTGAATACCCCCTCAGTGATTTTCTCTGGGTTCGGCAGTGTTTGAAAAACAAGCACGACCTCCACCTCTCTGTAGTCCCAGTGTCACAACTACCTGATCAGACTGTCAAGTTTGTAGACTGGCCTCTCATCAGTGATTCCAGTGCTCAGTTCAGCTTCCAAGAAGACCTCTGCCTTAAGGGAAAGAATTTGGAAGACATCATGAAGATATCTGTATGGGACTGTAACAGAAAACTCAGAGTCAAATTACTTGGTTTTGATATCCCAACACTTCCAAATAAATGTCTGCAGACTGTCTATGTAAGTGCCTCTATACTATATGGTAACAAGGTCCTCTCTTCAGTGTCCTCCCAGCCAAAAGCCTTCGCAGATGAAGTCATGTGGAATGAGTGGCTGAACTTTGATGTTCTCATCAAGGACCTGCCGCATGGAGCCAAGCTTGGTTTCACTATTAATGCTGATGGTCGTGAATTGTCCCAAGAAACTAAAGAATCAAAGTCAACATTATCTCTTGGCAGCAAAACACTACAACAACAACAGGAAAAGAAAGGGAAGGTGCTCTACTTTGCAAATCTTCTCCTAATTGATCACAGGTCTGTTTGATATTATTTTATTGTATAAATAACAGATCAATGTTAACATTTTACTTGGAAAAATTGGCAACAGTTTGTAAAGGTGGCTTGTTCTTTNTATACTATATGGTAACAAGGTCCTCTCTTCAGTGTCCTCCCAGCCAAAAGCCTTCGCAGATGAAGTCATGTGGAATGAGTGGCTGAACTTTGATGTTCTCATCAAGGACCTGCCGCATGGAGCCAAGCTTGGTTTCACTATTAATGCTGATGGTCGTGAATTGTCCCAAGAAACTAAAGAATCAAAGTCAACATTATCTCTTGGCAGCAAAACACTACAACAACAACAGGAAAAGAAAGGGAAGGTGCTCTACTTTGCAAATCTTCTCCTAATTGATCACAGGTTTGTTTGATATTATTTTTTGTATAGATAACAGATTAATGTTAACATTTTTGAAGCCAGTTTAACTTCATTCAATGAATGCACAGTTTAAAGTGCTCAGAAATTATTTGGTATATATTTGTCTGATCCTTGGCTGCAGAAGTTAGCTCTTGGGACGTGGAAAGTCACCTCTCTGATGGGGAAGGAGTCTGAGCTGGTGAGCAAGGCTGAGAAGTTTGGACTAGATATGGTCAGCCTCACCTTAAAGCATAGCAAAGGCTCTGGAACCAGTCTTCTCGAGAGAGGTTAGATTCTCTTCCACTCTGTAGTGGCCGATGATGAGAGGTGCCAGCCAGGGGTGGCAATACTAATTGCCCCCTGTCTCAGTGCCTGTACATTGAAGTTCACCCCAGTAGACGAGAAGGGTAACCTCCCTCTGACTGTTGTTTGTGCCTACGGTCCAAACAGCAGTTCAGAGCATCCACCCTTTTTGGTGTCCTTGGAGGGAGTGCTGGAGAGTGCTCCATCTGGGGATTCCCATGTCCTGATGGGGGGCTTCAACGCTCACATTGGCAACGACAGTGAGACCTGGAGGGATGTGTTTGGGAGGAACAGCCCCCTAATCTCCCCTAACCTCAAATGGTATTTCGTTATTGGACTTCTGTGCTTGCCTCCTCCAGTAGGAGACCCCAGGGCAGCTAGGGTGGGGGAAGTCTGGCCCCACCTGCTAAAGCCTGGTTTATGCTTTCTGAGTCCGCGTGCTCTGCTACGCCCAACGCAGATGAATGATGCAATTTTCACACCCACGCCCCCTAAAGCAATCCCCCTCATGAAGTCCCCCTCAGGCAGAAAATTTCCACATTGTGTACCTCTGAAAATTTCTAACTGCTGTGCAGAGACGCGCGGAACATGGTGGCCTATCTGTAGTTTCGAGTGTCAAAAGTGCTGAAATACAGTCATTTATTTGATTCATCACACAGAGATCACTGTGATAACTTTGAGGTGACTATTCATTTTGGTCACACTCTACAGATTAGAGGAAAAGGCAAAAAAAAATGTTGTAAACCATGTAATCAAAGGCAGACTTATTCTACTCCAGTTAAATGCTGTAGTAGACGTGTTTTAGCGATCCACCGCCCCCTGCAGTTTGGGAATGGAAGCAAACACATGACCCATGGACAGAAAAAAAGCATAAAAGCAGCACGCGTTCTGCATGTCTCGTCTGGGCGGAAAGCATAACCCAGCCTTTAGGCTGCTGCCTCCACGACCCAACCCCGGATGAGCAGAAGAAAATGGATGGATGGATGGATGGACATTTGTATGATCCCAATTTCAAAAATGTTAGGATTTTGTGTAGAGTTAAAAATAAAAACCTAATACAATGTTTTACAAATCTCCTTTACCCATATTTTATTCACAATAGAACATAGATAACATATCAGATGTTCAAACTACAAAGTTGCACCATTTGAAGAAAAGAATACGGCAATTTGAGCTTGGTTGCAGCAACAAATCTCAAAAAAGTTGGGACAGAGTCATGGTTAGGACATTTTAGCATCTCCTTTTTTTAAACAGACAACTGATGTCTTGGGACTGAGGAAACCAGTTACATAAGATTTGGAAGATGAATGTTGAGCCATTCTTGTCTGATTAATTCCTAAAGCAGTGATCTCCATAACAGAGATATGCCTATTGTTAATGCAGTGCTGCTCGAGGGCCCTAAGATCATGAGCATCTAATACTGACTTTCATCATCTGTCCCTTGAGGACATATATTTCTCAAGATCATAAGAATTTTTATTTATTTTTTTATCATACCCTCCTGACTACCAGTAGTTCAAATTTGTCCTCTGTGGAGGACATTTGTAAACTTGAATATCTCCCAACGACTGCATCCTGCTGAATTAACACCTTTTGACATCTACAGAGGACATTTAGGGCTTTTTAATGATACCAGATGTCAAGGGGTAGGGCTTGGTACCTTTACTTTTCTCTTTAAGGAAAATGGTGTCCATCAGTATAAGTGCATTTTATAGGAAGAGAAAAATTAAGTGCATTGCACTTTTTTTGTGCAAATTCTGGCTTGAAATTTTGGTGGCATATTTCAAATAAGTCTCTTAACAACACATCTGAACATGGCTTGAATTATTTGAACTTTATTTAAGCATAGTGTTTAAATGCTTAAAAGATGTCCTCCATACTGGACATTGGTAGTTATTTCCTCCATTTTGCTTTTGGTTTTTTTCCTTCAAATTACTACAAAAGGGGTCATTCTGAGTGCCTCTTGCACTTGAAAATGGACAGTACATGTGGTTTTTCCCCTTTTTTTGACCTGGCAACCACAAACTCATGGCTCCAGTATAAGAGTAACCACTGTAGTACCACGACATCAAACTGTTCTGTGGTGAAGAGTTGATTATTTTGGCCTAAGCTAGAATCACAAGTGGTAGCAAAAGATGATAGCACCCAAACCACCCCACGCCAAAAGTGGAAACCAAACCAAATATAGCTCTGAGAAACTATGGTGTTAACCATCTTCCAGAGATGGTGGATGAAATACACGCATCACTTTGCCAAAGGTCTGGCTGCAAAGGGAAAACAAATGTGATGCGTACATAGTGCAAAGTAATTCCTTCGTGTCTTTAAGAAGAGCAATTGCTTTTTGAAGTATCATACCAACTAAGCACAACAAAGCAAAACCCAACAAGAAAAACAAAAGTGATGATGGGCTGTTAAACTCATTCTTATGTTGATATTTTTGATATTTTCTTTTGAACAAAATGTTTGCCACCCAGGTCCATTTTCATGTGTATGGCGTCCCGATGTCCCCTGTAGCGGACACATAATAACCTTATAAAGATTGGGAGGTTAAAAAATAAATGATATTGGAAAATGTATTTTTTTCCTGGTAGTCAGGGGGATACTATGAACTGTAGATGCAGGGCTTGTCGATATCTTGACTGGTATACCTTTGGCTATCTTTGCTTCTTACTTCTGAGAGACTTTGCCTCTCAAAGATGCTTTTTTTATACTTGGAAAAATTGGCAACAGTTTGTAAAGGTGGCTTGTTCTTTGCAAAAAGCTCCATCAACTGCCTCTTGCTACAGCCACTTACCTTTATGGCTTTTTGTTGTCCTTATCCAAGCTTTTTTTAAGAGATGTGGCATCCACATTTTTTTCTGATGTGTTTTAGAAATAAAAACATGTCTCACTTTAAACATTTGATATGTTGTCCATATTCCACATAAACATATTATTGCATATTGCATATGTATATTCTGAAAATGTATTACAACATTTTTCATCACCTTTGCAGGTCTATCCTTACTCAGGGCCCTTACACACTCCATATGTGGTCCCACCCTGATCAAGAGGAAGATGCCATCACCTACCAGGCTGTCAAGCTGTCATCTGCTACTAACCCGGACATTGCAGACTGCATGGCTATCAGCTTCCATCTAGACAGCTACACTTTTCCTGTTGTTCTTCCAAAAAGATCAAGTCCTTCCCATGGTCCTGACGGCGCTAATGGAGTGAACTTAACTACATCTACCCTACCTTCTCATACATTCCAAGACTCATCTTCGTCAACCACTTCCAGCTTATCCAGCAGATGTTGTTCCTCTACATGTGAAAGGCAAGGTTCAGGGACTGAACATCAAACTCTTGGATCTTCAATGCTGGGCAACGGTCATGGTCGTAAAGGACTCAGGAAGAAAAGCCTATGTAATGCATCCACACTGCCTCATTACCTGCATAATGTTGATTGGATGAGTTGTAAAGTAGTTGAGGATGTCCACAGACTGCTGGAAAACTTGGATCCTAGGTTACTTGATGTGACAGTGGCCCTGGAGTTATTAAGTATAGACTTTGCTGATGTTCTTGTCAGGAGACTAGCTGTCAAGAGGCTGAAGAGCCTCTCAAATGAAGATGTACTGAAGTATTTGCTGCAGCTGGTACAGGTATGTAGTTGTCTATGGGTGGAAGAAAAAGAAAGACAAATTGGCAGCTCACTTTTATTGTATAGAGCAGGAGTCTTCAATTAAAAATTGAAGAGGTCCAGCTGGACAAATTTTCTTAAAGCAAAGGTCGGGAAGATATATACATACATGTAGTGTGAGTCATTCGGTGCATCTCTGATACACCAGATCAGAGATGCACCTGGTGTATCTCGGTTGTAACCCCTTTGTCAGCATTACATGATACATTGCAATCAAATCAGTTTTTAGTTCTGCCACCTCTTTGCTTCTATGTGAGTCTTTTTCTAGTATAGGACCATGGGGTTTTACCAAATGTAAAAAAGTTTTGTTTCTCCTTTGGGGCGGCTGTGGCTCAGTGGTAGAGTTGTCGTCTCTCGATCGAAGGTTCGTGGGTTCGATTCCAGCTTCTACAGTCACATGCCGAAGTGTCCTTGAGCAAGACACTGAACCCCAAATTGCTCCCACTGTTGTTCAGTGGAATGTGGATGGGTATGAATGTGTTAGCCTCAACTGGTGGCAGTCTGATTAGCAGTCTCTGACATCAGTGTGTGAATGTGGTGTGGATGGGTGAAAGAGACTAGCAATGTAAAGTGCTTTGAGTGGTCAGAAAGATTAGAAAAGCGCTATATAAGTACTGGTCATTTAATTTTTCTTTTCATTTCCTTTTTATTTTCACAGACCCTCAAAGTTGAGCCTTATCATGACAGTTTCTTGGCTCGGTACCTCATCAAAAGAGCTCTAGGGGTGAGTTGTGGGTATTTTATACTGTCCCGTTTAATTGTAGTTTACTACATACTGGGCATGAGAACAGAATTTTAGTGTATGTTAGATTTAAGAAATCCTTCTTCAGAATTGGCACACACATTAGCCATCATGTTCTTAAAGCAGAGTGAGGACCTAATTAATAAATGTTTGTCAAATCAAATTTGGAATTTTTGCAAATTTTGTCATTTTAGAAACCTTGTAAGGCCATTTATTTATAATCATACTAGCAAATGAGAAGCAGAAAGCAGAAATCACTTCACACATATATATATATATATATATATATATATATATATATATATATACAGTTGTGCCGGAACGTTTACACCACCCAGCAGAATTTCTGATTTTTTGGCCTTTTCTCAGAAAATATGAATGATAACACAAAATTTATTTTATCACTCAAGATGGTTGGGTGAAGACATTTATTGGAAAGAAAATAGTTTACTCTTTTTCAATCATAATGACAACAGAAACTTAAAAATGACCCTGTTCAAAAGTTTACACCCCCCAGTTTTTAATACCTTGTATTTCCCCCTTCAACATCAATAACAGCTTGAAATTCTTTGTGGTCATTGTGGATGAGGGTCTTTATTATCTCAGATGGTAAAACTGACCATTCCTCTTGGCAAAAAAGCCTCCAGGTCCTATAAATTATTGAGTTGTCTTGCATGAACTGCAGGTTTGAGGTCTCCCCCACTGGATCAATGATATCAGGGTCAGGAGACTGAGATGGCCACTATAAAACCTTCAATTTCTTCTGCTGTAGCCAATGGCAGGTTGATTTGGCCTTGTGTTTTGGATTATTGCCATGTTGGAACATCCAAGTACGTCCTGTGTGCAGCTTCTGGGCTGATGAATGCCAATTTTCCTTCAGTATTTCCGGAAAACATGCTGCATTCATCTCCCCATTAGTTTGGACCAAGTTTCCTGAGCCTTTGTAGTTCACACATCCACAGAACATCAGTGATCCACCTCCGTGTTTCACAGTAGGAATGGTGGACCTTTCATCATAGGGCTTGTTGATTCCTCCTCGAATGTGATTTTTATGGTTGTGGCCAAAAAGTTCAATTTTGGTCTCATCACTCCAAATGACTTCATCTCAAAAGTTTTGAGGCTTGTCTCTGTGCTGTTTGGCGTATTGTAAGTGGGATATTTTGTGGCATTTGCGTAGAAATGGCTTTTTTCTGGCGACCCAGCCATGCAGCCCATGTTTCTCCAAGTTTCTCTTTATTGTAGATCTTGAAACATTCACCCCAATATTTTTCAGAGTCCTGTATTTCAGCTGAAATTTTTTAAAGGTTTTTCTTTGCATCTCAAACAATTTTCCTTGCAGTTGGAGCTGAAATTTTTGTTGGTCTGCCAGACCATGATTTGGTTTCAGTGCTTCTTGGCATCTTCAATTCCTTGGATACCTTTTTGAATCCTTATCCTGTTTTATACAGTTGGATTTCCTTTTCTCGCAGATCCTTTGACAATTCTTTTGCTTTCCTCATGACTGGGGACTGATGAAAGCACTGGGTGAAAGATGCACATGTCTGTCAGGAGCTCAGAAACTCACTAAGCTTTTATACACACACACTGATTTCAAGCTAATAGATCACAGGTGAGGATGGTTACCTTTAGTAGACATTCAAACACATTTGTGATAAATTTTGTGCTTGTTATCAGGCCAAAATCGCTAGAGTTGTGTAAACTTCTTATCAGGGTCATTTTTGACGTTTCTGTTGTCATTATGATTTAAAAAGAGCAGACAATTTTTTTTCGATAATTGTCTTCACCCAACCACGAACCATGAGTGACAGAAAGGATTTTGTGTTATAATTCATATTTTCTTACAAGCAAATAGATCACATGTGAGGATGGTTACCTTTAGTAGACAATCAGACACATTTGTGTTCACTTCTGTGCATTTATCATCAGGCCAAAATCACCAGAGTTGTGTAAACTTCTTAACAGGGTCGTTTTTCACATTTTAGTTGTCATTATGGTTTAAAAAAGAGTAGACTATATTTTTTTTTCAATAAATGTTGTAGCGTGAATTGGTCTAAGATGTTAAATTGCCAATGAACAAATAATTAGTCAATTGTAGAATGCCAGCATTCCACACTTAACAAATAAACAAAGTTATCAACTTCAGAATTTTATTTAAACTTAACAATATGCTAGTTTAAATTTTCCTCAGGGCACCACCCTGTTTTGTGAAAACAGGGAAAACTTCTAATAAAATAATGAGTCAGTCCTATAATCTGAAGGGTCGCTACGCACATATGTGAGATCTTGGACCCTGTAACATAGACTCTTAATTCTCAACACACACAACACAAACAACAACGTTCTTTATAAGGTGAATTTATGAACTAACTAAAGGTGACATGTAAAGCATAAATGGAACAGTACAGATAATATGGGAGTATAAAAGGGAAAGAATAAATAAGACAGGGATGAAAATTAGTTTCTGATTGTTGTAAAAGCAGGGACCAACTAAAGTTAAACCCAGGGGTGGACTGGCCATCTGGCATACCGGGCAATGCCCGGTGGGCCGACAGTCTCATTTGGGCCGACTGACACTTTTTCAATGTGGCGTGAACGGCCCGTTAAAGCAGTAGATAGGCAGACGAGTGACACTGAACCGGGCCAATCACATTGTCAGACACCAATGACTTTCCCTTAAGTCCTGCCTGCGTGGAGCAAAAAAAAAAAAAAAAAATCCAAAAAAACGGCCCATGAGATTCGCGAGTCTGCAGCCCATTTTCGTGCCGGAGAACAAAAAAAATAATGTTTTCCACACAAATGCTGCCAAATGTGCTGAATTTACAGACGTGTTTGTCACAGCAGGGTCTTAAAGACTTTGCCTAAGATCTTTACTGAAACATTTACGCATTTACATTACGGACCCTTCTTGTTTCATTTGCAGATCATCAACATGCAGCTCCTCAAAGACAATGATCATTTTTTGTTCTAGATCATGAATAAGTATACATCAGTCCTTTCTAAACGCGAATTATGTAACACGATTTATGTAAGCCCATACTCCAACATAGCTTACATAGCTTGTGATGTGTGTAAAGATAATGTGTAAGTGTAAACTGAAATTTTCATTTAAAAAAAGAGCAAATAAAATTGGTTTAAGGGAATGCATCAAAATGAAATCTTTTATGAATAATAGTTTTAAGATGTGCAGACCTTTTTCTACACTACTCATTGTGTCTGCTATTGGAAGCCTTTAGGTATCCTGTTTGTTTTCTAACACTTGAAGTGCTAAAATGTATTTATTTATATATATTTTTTACTTTCACTGCTTCAGCCAATAGGCTCACCACAATGTATACTTTGTAGACCAAATGTCTTTTTTCTTTCTGTTTCTCCTGTCCTCTTACATATTTTCTGCCTTTACTGCAGAGCAAGAGAATCGGCCACTTCTTCTTCTGGTATGTGCGCAGTGAAGTGGCAGGATGTCTTTATTTCCGCCAACGCATGGCTGTGATTCTTGAGGCATACCTTTTAGGCTGTGGTCAGGCAATGATTGACAGCTTTACCAAGCAGGTCCAGGCTGTGGTTTCCCTACAGGAGGTTGCTCTAATGATCAAAAACATCTACCCTGACAAAACTGACCTTTCTCCAACTGGTAAGACCTACAGGAAATCTTTGTGCGATTTTATGATGCTGCCTCTGACACAACAACAAACTGTTGAAATATATATATATATACACATGCAGTGTGAGTCATTTTGAAAGTTTCTGATATCATTATTATTTTAAAAAAGTTAACACAGTTGTCTTTTAGTAAATGGCTTCACCAAACCACTAACCATGAGTGGCAGAAAAGATTTTGTGTTTCATTCATATTGTCCGAAAAATGACCAAGAAATCAAAAATTCAGCCAAGGTATGTAAACTTTTGAGCACAACTTTATGTTTTTCTAAATTTATTTTTAGCTTCTCTCAAGGTTCAAGAGCTCCTTCGAAACTGCAATCTTCCCGAGGAGTTCCAGTTGCCCTATGACCCTTGCATTAAAGTGGGGAAGATACTGGTAAGTGCATGATTAAGTTGTTAATTTGTGTTGCATGAAAATATGTTCGAAAAACCCAGCTTTGATTTTGTCTTTTGTTGCTGGAAAGAAAAAAAAATTCAGTTAAAAAAAAAAAAAAAAAAAAACTATATATGTATGTGTATACTGTAATTTCTGGGCCATAAGGCACACCTGGATATAAGCCGCAACAGCTAAATTTGGTAGATACCACAGTTTGTTCCATATATGAGCCGTACCTGACTAAAAGCTGCAGGTGTTTCGATGTTTAACTCTCGTATATCAGGAGGGGATTGCCGGGACAGAGATGACTGTTTGGGCGCAAAGCGTTCCAGTTATTAACATTTGAGAAACAAAATAAATCTTTCAATCAATCAAACTTTCATATCTTTGACATGATTAACAGCATTCATGCAGTGCACAAATAATACAAAGGTGCGTTCCCAGCACACGTCCCACAGTCATGTAGTCATAGTGCAGTATAACAAAAAACAAAGCTTACGGCACTTGCTGAGGCAATAACGTTAAATGGCTTGATTTAATTAATTTTCAAAAGTGCTTGCCTGTAACATGGCAGTAAAGGTGCCTTAACGCTGAAATAACCAGCCTACTATACCAGAAAAGTCAGTCATTAATCCTCCGGTCATCATCTTCCTCCTGTGTACTAAAACCACCAAAGTCCTCTTTGTCAGAGTCGGAAACTAACTCACTGCATTGACTCAGTTCTTCACGCTGCCTTCTCAAATGTCTCACCTTTGATTTATAGATGCCAAGGGCACGTATAGCAGCTCCATTTCCTTCTTTGTCAGCCAGATTGATTCCCTTTAACTTAAAGCAGCATCATATTCTCCATTGTTTTCCATAATGAGGGTATGTGCATAAACACTTCCTTGGTGCAAACTGTCTCGCTCTCCCACTGTCCGTCTTGCGCTCTTTAACTGGCGCCAACTGTCTGCCTCTTTTGTTCAAACACTGCTGTTATGCTGACAGAGGGGCTTGTTAGTAACCAAGCAAACTTGGAACACCTGTAGGAATTAGTAGCACCAGCTTTTTAAGGCTTGGTCACCCTCCGTTGCTGCAGGACAGCTATCAATTGTTAACCCATTTTGTTTAATTGTTCTGAAATGTACTCTGTTTTTCAGTTTTGGGTAACCTTTCTTTTTATTTTACCCTCTGGTAGTTCACTACTTACCGTTGTATCATTTCAAGCCACTGATTGGACTTAGGTGACTTGAATTGCAATAAAAAACTAGAAAAATTGGGGTGTTCTAAAACTTTTGACCGGTAGTGTATATATATATATATATATATATATATATATATATATATATATATATATATATATATATATATATATATACAAATATTAAATATCAGAAAATTGGCATTCAAGTACCGATCCGATACCAGTACATAATACAAAAGTATCATGCCATGCCTGCATGACTACATATGATTATCAGTGTGGTAAGGCCTAGCTCAGGTTCCAAAAGCAGATACAATATATTTTCTCCTATCTCTCCATCCAGCCACTTGTATTTGAATATTTTTATAGATGGATAATATTGTTTGTGTTGCAAGACTTAGTCAGACCCTCTATATAAGTAAAAGTAATAATAACAATTGAAAAAAATAGAGAACAATGAAAAAATGAAAAATGTCCTGTCTGGCTCCTTTCTGCTCCTGCACTTTGTCCAGCCGGTGCCAAGCAGCAAGGGCAGGGCTGTGTGCCACAAACAGGAAATGCTCCACACCCAGACCATCTCAATCAACCAATTTTGCCACTGGCATCAGACGCCTGGAAGCCCTGGACTCAAACTCAAGAATCCAGGGTTGATATTGCTGTGACAATATAATATCAAAGAAAAACTTAACTAGATTTATTTTAAATACTTCCTTTTACTTTGATTTCAGGCCAAAAAAATTCTGGAAGAAGAGTCTTGTACTTCCATCCATCCCTGAAGACAATCTGTTTATATATCCTGGATGTTTTCTTGTTTGCTCCTGTAACTGTTTTGTCAGCCTACTGCTTTGTCCCTTTTATTCAATTCTTTTTACAGTTTTTTTGTGTTCTACCAAAGTTGAAACATTCTTAAAAGAAACTCTGGGGAGAGGCCAAAGCAGTCTTTACCAATATCTTGTTATTATCACAAAAAAATCAAAAGTTGAATGTAGAAAATGTGGTTCTGGCTCTTTTGAGTTAGGTTACAAAACAAAATATGTTGTCTCTCCTTCAGCTGGAGAAATGCAAAGTGATGGCTTCTAAGAAGAAACCACTTTGGTTGGAGTTTTGTCCTTTACCTTCACCAACCCCAACTAAACCTGTGGGAATTATTTTCAAAGAGGGGGATGACATCAGGCAGGATATGCTGGTTATCCAGGTCAAGGATACATTCTTTCCATCAATGACTCATCTTCTAACAAAATGCATTACATTTGTGAATTTATTTGACCTTTCGATAAAACGATATCTAACTGTTTCTCCTTGTTTAGACACTGGCAGTGATGGACTCAATTTGGCAGGAGAAATCTCTTGATCTAAAACTTGTTCCATATGGCTGTATTTCAACAGGACACAAGACAGGTATTTAAAGCCTTCTTGAATATAGGCTGTCAGAATACCAGGGCTGTGGTGCAGGAAGTGAGTAGTAAATTCAGATTCTGCCTTTTTTTTCCTTTTCATTTCCGTTTCTTGTGGCCTTCTTTGGATTGGTTTCCATGGTTCTTCTGACAATTTCTAGCTGGGAGACTGAGTGTTACGACCTGGTAATACTAGGGGTATGCAGGCCGAACAAAATAAACTTTAGAACCCAGGACAAGATGGTCAAAGAAAAAATAAGGCAGGAGAAAATGGTCAATTAGATGTTTTTAATGAGTAACTCAAGTCAATAATTGTAAACAGAAAATACTCCTCATCAAAACCAGAGGGAATAACAAGCCCAAAACTAAATCTGTCCAAAGAAAACCCAAAAGAAAAACAGGACCAAATGAATCCTACTTACCACTGAGCTTATACTTTTAACACACACAAAAACACAGCTCTACAAAACACACACACACAGCCACACAAGGCTAAGTCAAAAACCACTGATAGTTGGAGAGAGTTGAGAAGGTTGGTTGGTCTCTGCAGCTGAAGCTTCCACACACACAAGTGACAAAAGAAGCTGAGCAGCCAACACTTCTACCCGGTAGCTCCTCACAGGTGCTGCACATCCTGTAATCAAGCCACTCACTCACACCCACAGTCACACACAGGCTCACCACACAGGTAGACACACCCACATTAGAGACACACCCACATGAGCATACACACACATGAGCATACACACTCATGTAACACTGAGACTCATGGAAAATAGAAGATGAATAGGGGCTACTAATGTATGAAGTACAAACATAAGGAATCCATGTGATTCATCACACATAGCTTGCCATGATAAACATATGATGAACAATTCCTTGGGCCACTTTTGGTAGAGAAAAAGGGGTGGCCAGAAAAAATGCTATTAACAATTTGCAAAAGTGCAGACTTCTTCCACTCTAGTGTGGTGCTCTGGAAGATGCAGTGGTGGGCTGTCAGGGCCAGCAGGGCCTTCTCTTCCACAACTTTAGTGGGCTGTCATCGAACTTAGCTATCAGCCGATACAAAATGTCATGGCCAGTGTACTTGTAATTCTTCTGTCGATCCTATTGGACCCTGAGAGATTAGAGGATGGATTTGTTCAGAAGTGAGGGATGAGGGTTCTTGAATAAAGTTATTGTGATGTTTCAGTTTAATGAGCCTTATTTGAGCAGGAGGTGCTGTTTCTCAGTATTAATGCTGCATATTGACAGATTGATGGCATGGTGATGGTGAAGTTAAATATTCTGAATTGAATAGCTGTTGTTAACTGGCATATCTTGCATGCTTCATTTTGTCACTGAATTGTTAGTAACGTGCTGGTAACTCCTCACTTTAAGTTCTTGAAGTTGCGCGAGCATCAGATAAACCCTGGTCTATAGATTGTGAAAGCTTGTTATATGTCATGTGGACTCTGTGTACAATATGGTTTCTGAGAGCACGATGAAGACCTGATCGTGATGCTGCAGTCACTGTAGTAATGCTCGGTGGTGTGTGTATGTGTGCGTGCTGTGCTTGTAGCAGAACATCAATCTGTGTTGGCTATATCTGCACATTTGTGACAAGTATGTGGCATGTTTGTGTGTGTGTGTGTTTGTGTGTGTGTGTGTGTGTGTGTGTGTGTGTGTGTGTGTGTGTGTGTGTGTGTGTGTGTAAGAAACCCCATGGTCTACCACAGGTAGACGCGCTTACTTGATGCACTGCCCGTGCAGTTCGGCAGTTCGGGAACATATACCTGTCATAAACTGTATAATAGATGGGTATAGTCTCCAATACGTCACCCTCTGTTTCTGAACCTGAGTCTTAAAACAAAAGGTCATGCTCAGTCAAATTGGAAATGGGACAAGTGACGAGTCTCTGGATTAACAGCTATTGGGCACCTGTCAGTCACACTATCCAAGTTGTGCCTCTGATTGGGTGAGCTGACAATCTTTCAAACTGCCAAGTTAGAGGAAGATTCACTCCCTGTACAACACGTGCTATTAGTGATCTAGGCAGGAGACAGTTTCTGAACCAATTGTAAATATGTAAATTTCTGCTCTGTATACGGCTTTTTTTGGCTTGGTGTGTGAGACTTCTGGTACTTTCAAAGCCAGCCTCAAGCAGACAGTCAATGAATAGCAGATTTGAGTATTTTGGGGTTGTCTCATATTCACAGCAGACTGACATGCATGTTAGCTGACCCTGGTCTTGTGTTTTCCATTCATGAACACCAGTCCCTTCTATATTTCATGTAAGTCCCTTTTAACCAAAGTTAATCCTTCAGATTTGCATTTGAATTTAACTTTCATTTATACCTCAACTTGGGGCAATCCCACAACAAAAAGAAGTTTTGTTTTGGAGCTATTAGTGAAAATGGAAAAGCATAGGATGCAGATACAAGTTTAAGCCCCTGTGAGGACTTTCTGGGTGACAAAGTCTAACTACTGAATATATGCCTGATTGTAGACCACAACTTCAAATAAGAAAATCAGCGGCAAAATAATTCATGGCATGTTAAAGTCCTGACAAAAACACTACACCAGCCATAAAGGTTTAGTAGTGAGAAGTTGAGTCATGTTTTTCCCTGCTGTAAAATTCCTCAGATTATTCTACTGTATTGATGGACACTGGAGCAGAAGAATGATAGAGCATGGGCTAGAGGCTAACACACAGACAAAGTTGTTTGTGATAACATTCATTCCAAACCACATGCAACAGTTCTACTGCAGTGCTCTGTTCAAACCTCAGAGTCTATCAATAAAATGGAGAGCCAGGTTTGCTTTGCTTGGTAAATGAGCACATAACTAGGATCTGCTAACGTTAATAGTTACAGACATGTCTAAGAGCACCCGGCTATGAATACCGTAATTTCCAGACCATAGGCCACTTTTTTTTTCACTTGCTTTGGACCCTGCAGCTTTTACAACAGCGCTGCTCAATCCTATGGATTCTTACAGCTAACGGCCACCAGGGGCGCACTATAAAAGAAAGGCAAGTGTGAGGCAGGCAGCTGCCACTAGGTAACGAGAGCAAGACAGACAGTAGGAGAGCGAGACAGGTTGCGCCAAGGAAGTGTTTTCTTTTCTCGATAGTCCTCACATCCCTTTTAAGTAAATGCTTCATGCATCTGAGGATAACAATAACCTGAAATGTTCAGACATCAAGGACACAACAGGGTATCCAATGTAATATAATCAATGTCGTGTGAAGAACAACCGAACTGATTTTTCTGATTTCCCACACCAGGCATGATTGAAATTGTGAGGAATGCAGTGACCATTGCAACAGTACAGAGGAACCATGGGGGAACAACTGCAGCGTTCAGGAATGATGCTCTTTTTGAGTGGCTGAAGTCCAAATGTCCTTTCCAGGAAATTGTAAGTAGTTTGAATCATACAGACAAGACACAATGCCAAGGACTTAATTCTCCAAATTAACTGATGTTAATTTGCATAAATAAATAAGAAATAAAAGTTGTTCCAGCTGCACAAGATAAGTTAATGATGTTATGTGTTGCAAATTATGTTATTTTTTTGCCATTTCTCCCCTGCAGCACTACAAGCAAGTGGAGAGGTTTGTGAAGTCCTGTGCTGGTTACTGTGTGGCCACATATGTATTGGGTATAGGAGATCGTCACAATGACAACATCATGATTACAGCTGAAGGTATTCACACTGTCACATAAAAATTTACAGTTGTGCCCAAAAGTTTATACTCCTCAGCAGAATTTCTGATTTTTTGGCCTTTTCTCAGAAAATGTGAATGATAACACAAAATCCTTTCTATCACTCATGGATAGTGGCTGGGTGAAGACATTTATTTAAAAAAACAGTTTACTCTTTTTAAATCATAATGACAACAGAAACGTCAAAGAAGACTCTGTTAAGAAGTTTGCACAACTCTGGTGGTTTTGGCCTGATGATAAATGCACAAAAGTGAACACAAATGTGTTTGAATGTCTACTAAAGGTAACCATCCTCACCTGTGATCTATTTGCTTGTAATCAGTGTGTGTGTATAAAAAAATGAACAGGGTCATTTTTGAAGTTTCTGTTGTCATTAGGATTTTTAAAAAGTAAACACAGTTGTTTGTTAATAAATGTCTTCACCCAACCTCTGTCTGCATTAACATCTAGGAGAGTAGAGTGCTATCAGCCTTCCAAGGCCAACACAGAGGATTAGAATGAAAGATAAAGATGTTTTGGGTCAGGCCAACTCTGTAAGTTTCGTCTGCCTTAAGCCCCTCTGGTCCTCTCTGTGGCATTACTTCAACTGTCCTAATTTGATGGCCCATTACAGCCGAGCTGAGCTGACAACTTGTCCAAGTTGACATCTATGTTATGGTTAGTAAACCAGAAGCTGAGTAGAACCCAAAAGCAGAACCAGAGGCAGAAGATCAGTTAAAGGGGATTTATTGGAGGTAGTTGGTTAAGTGAGAGCAGGTGAATCCTTTCCCAAGGAGAGAGAGTGGCAGCGTGGCAGAGATTGGGCGGGGAGTGCAGGGGACTAGTGGAGGCACTGGAACAAAGGAGAACACAGTAAGGGTTAGCCAAGAAATCATTCAAAAAGTACAAGAATGTCTAGAGAGCCAAAACACCAGCAGTGTTAGCCATATACAACTGAAGGTCTGGAATACTCTGGCACTGGTGGAGACTTGGAGCAGTGGTTCAGTGCAGGAGTGATCAGAGCTGATGAGAGGCAGGTGTGCACCAGTGCAGGAGAGGGAGTGCAAGAGAGCCAGAGTGCAGGACCTGCCCATATCTCTGTGGGGAGAAAGACAGACTCCAAAGGGAGACAGTAAAACCAAAACACTACAATCTATCTTGTGAAGAATTCAAGGAATCTCGTCCTGCTTGTGATTGAGCCTGCTTATTGCTTGAATCTGTGTCGATAGCTCTTCACATTACACATATGAAGGGCAGCTTCTCAACAGCCAAAAGTGATAAATCAGGAAACTGCCAACCCCAAACAGCAGAAAGCCTGTTGTCATCCGTTGCTGCAGATGACAACAGGCTCAGAAGAGTCAGTCATGTATCTAGCTGCAAACGTTCGATCGGGGCAGGCAGGCTCTCCTTTGTCCAGCCTTCTTGTTGAGAAAATTTGATCAATTGCATTGAAGACCAGCTGATTAATTCCATAAATTTAGGTTTTAGTTAGAAATGCAGACAAGCTCTGATAGTTCAGACAGAGACAGTACAAGACAAAGAGCAGAAACCAGGGCAGATAAGGGCAGGAAGGGAGCGAGAGAAAGGGTGAATTCCAATTCCTGTCTTAACCCTCAATCTTAACCCTCAATCTCAAAATGCGCGCTCCCGCGAAGTGTAAGTGCTGTCCCGATTCTCAGAATGTTGAGGTTGAGGGGCAAGACTGAGGCTGTATGTCCCTCAATACTGAGATTCTCCGACACCACCCTTGGGATTAAGGGACATCCAGAATGCATTGCGCATTTTCGGTAAGTAAACATGGCGTCCAAAGCGGCACTTGGCACTTGGTCTTGAGGGCTACTAAGATTGAGGGTTGAGCTTGAGGGTTAAGATTGAGGGTTAAGAAAGGAATTGGTATTGGGCCAAAAAGTGTCCACCTTGGTTGAGAGCGGGAAGAAACGTGAAAGAATCAACTCCATCTTTCTCTCCCCCGTTTATTTTGAACTGCATACAAATTTTGCTTGCAGTCACTCTAATTGTTTGTTCATGTTCAAAATGAAACCTGAGGAGAGAAAGATGGAATTGATTATTTCACTGCAGTGTACATAGTATTTGGCGAATCAAACTTACATATTTTCATACTTTTTTTCTGAAGAAAAAGGCAATGATGCTATGAAAACCTATAAAGTTTGAAAAAAATGATTGATAGAAGACTCTTTAAATGGAAAGAATTTGAAAAAAATTCAATGCTTTATTACTTCCCTCAGGAAACCTCTTTCACATCGACTTTGGCCACATCCTCGGTAACACAAAGCACTTCCTTGGTGTGAGTAGGGAACGTGTGCCTTTTGTCCTCACTCCTGACTTTCTCTTCGTCATGGGCAGAGTGAAAGGAGGCAACAGCCTTTACTTTCAGCAGTTCAGGGTAAGAACACCTTGACACAACCTTATAAGACATGTTCTTTTTGGTGTATATTTTGATGGCTTTTGTACTTCAATGGTGAATCTTTTGGTAAAAGGTAGATGCATACAATGTTTGTGTTTCTTTAACAAAGAAAGTCTAATTTTAGAAAATTAAAGAAAAATGCTGCTTTTTTCAATTTTGTGTAAGAGCCTTTTTTTTAGACTGGTAATAAAACAATGAAAATTTTGCATTGATTCTTATAAAACTGACTTAAATTATTTCTGGTGATAAAACACATTTATAATCAGGGTGCATTTACACAAAGTTTTAAGCTGGAAAATACCCAATAGCAATCACAAAAGATGCATTTTATCCACAAAGCAGTACTGCAAACACACTGTAATTTTACAGCAAATCCAAAAAAGCAGTCATTTTAACTTCCCATTAATGACGTTTAGCAGCCTTGCAAATTTAAAGGTACAGCTAGTTTTTGTGCATATTGACCAGTGGCCCGAAAAAGAAGCTGTTACAAACATAACCTTGCTCAAGGGCCATGACAAACATGAGAAGGACACTAAAGTTGACTGCAAGTTGTTATATAAGTAGAACACTTACAGAAATAACTGGATGAAGAAGTATGCCGATCAGTTAAGTTGATTTGCAGATAATGGTGACAGTCATAAGTCAATGAGAGACAACACTGATTTGGACATGCCCTAAAATCATTTAATCCTACACTCAGAACATTTGATGATAAAGGCCATTTCCAGTGATAAGAGTTTGTTCATACACTTTGTTCATGCCTCACCCTAGGTGTTTAAAATTCACACAAACATTAGTTCGCCTTTGTTATGACATCAGCTTCATGTTCAAGATCCCAAGTCTTCCTCTTTTAGTTTTTACAGAACAGAAAGGTTAAATAAACAGGCTATGGAAAGCATGTATATATTGTTACCATCAAACAATAATTGATAAATGAAACTGTATTTTGAATGCCATACAGCTAAAAGGTACATCCTTTTTCCCGCTTGTGCTTCTTGATCCCCACACTAGGACACATGCACCACAGCTTACCTCTTCCTGCGCTCCCACTCTCGACTGCTAGTCACCCTTTTCTCCCTTATGCTCCTGACTGGTATCCCTGAGCTCAGTGCGGCAGAGGACATGCGCTACCTGCGTGAGGCTCTCCAGGAAAAACAGAGTGAAGCAGAGGCCAAGAAACATTTCCTTCAGCAGATCTCCATTTGTGAAAATCTGGGCTGGACAGTGCAGGCCAATTGGTGGATTCACATGGTTGCAGGCATAAAGTAAACCATGACAGATTTTGATAAACTCAAACTTCTCCAGGATTGACAAAAAGTTTGAGAAACACTTTGTTTAAAAAATATTATCGTCTCTCCTCTCAGTAACCCAGCTGTTGTCAATCATTCTCTACAATAAATGCACTGTAAAAAAATAAAGTTAAATCACAGTAAATACCTGGCAGCTATGGCTGCCAAACAAAAACCGTAAAATTAGAGTAAAATACCTTGATTTGAATGAAGTGCAAATACATAACATTGACAGATCGTTTCATTAAGAGTTCTGCAGAAGAACACGGATATTTTACAGACTTTTCCTTAAGTATTATGATCAAACAACTTCAATAAAGTGAAAATACTAAGAATTCCTTACCAAACTTTGTAACCACAAGTTAGGAGAGTACACAGCTGGCATGTGATTCTGCTATACATGATCACAACACATGGGTGATACAGGCTGTCTACGCTCTACACCATGCACCTGCCCAGGCTCCTCAGCGTAGACTTACTGTCTGTAGAAGGGGTGCCCAAACTTGATTTCTGCCCCAGACCCAAAACAGAGGCTGTTTTTCAAATTCACATACTATACTAGCAGTACGTAGTGATTTGCCCAAAATGCAGGATGCAGTATGCAGTATGCAAACAAATGCGCAAATTGCAGTATGCCAAAACTACCCAAATGACCTTCTGATCCAGGAAAACTTCTCGGTATGCATCAGACCAGTCTACCTGGAGTACTGTTTCCCACAATGCAAAGCGCCTGGCCGCAGGTCTGAATTGAAAAAGACGGAAACCAGAGATAGTTTGGGCGAAGCAGCAGGATAATTCAAGTGTAAGCCCTTAAGCCATCTTTTAAGTGGGGTGCTTAAATTATACATGTTATTATTATCATCCTATTACTGTATTTAAAATCATACCTGCATTATCAGAAGCAGCTTTTCCATCATCCCTAAATAAAAAAAAGCCAATCCACTCCAGATTAATTTCAATGAATAGCATATGGTATAATACTGACAGTCACATATTTTGAATCTTGCTGCAACATCCACATTTAAACACAGACGTCCTCTGGTAAAACTATTGCAGTTTAAAGTGCTGGGACCTATAATCATTTGTAATAACTGCAGAGGACGTTTTTCTTCAGTCCAAACATTTTTTCTCCTAAATAACATGCAGTAAATTGAAAACAACTCCAGATATTGAAAGTTCAAGGTATTTCAGGAAAAATGGGCCTAAGCACTTGTAGCATGGTTCCTGGGCCTGAATCAGGAATCTGCACCTTCCTGACCCAGACAAGTAGTCAGCCTGCGCCATCAAGCATAGACAGCCTGTGTCACCCATGTGTTGCAAACATGTACAGCAGGCCCTCATGTCCACTGTGTGCCCTCCTCACTCATGGTTACAAGATTTGGTAAGGATTTCTTTGCATTTTCGCTTTACTGAAGGTGTTTGATAATAATATTTCAGGGAAAGTCTGTAAAATAATGGTGTTTTTTCTTTAGAACCTTTAATGAAATTATCTGTAAATATGTTTGTGCTTCATTTAAACTATGGTATTTTACTTTAATTTTTCAAATGTGTATTTTTTTAATAAAATGAAAACAATAAGTGTCATAAATGTTTTATTGTATATGTTTGCTAATGTTTAAACGTACAGGTCATCTTGCAATTTGTGGCCTCTGTTCCTCTTTGGTTTTCTTCACTAAAACCCTGAAATGCAATTATCTGTTTGTGTTTTTCTTCAGTCCAAACATTTTTTCTCCTAAATAACATGCAGTAAATTGAAAACAACTCCAGATATTGAAAGTTCAAGGTATTTCAGGAAAAATCGGCCTAAGCACTTTGTTAAATCCCAAATCCTCCACCTGTAACCAGCTACAATCAAAATGGCTTCTCCCATCAATCAAACCTAACCACACCCACCAAAGTCTATAAAACTCCACCCGGTATGCCTCCGCCTCCCTCTTTTTCCCTCCAAACCAGCAGCAGAACAAAGAAAGACACCATGTGAGTGGAAAAGGAATAAATGGACTGAATTATGTTAAGAACTGAGTAAAATGATGTGCTCAGATGTTTGTCTTATCTGTTTGCCTTCGTAGTATAGAAGTGACCCAACCAAATAGAAGTTGTTTAAACACAGGTGGATTGATGCATGCTAAAGTAAGTTATGCTGTTATTATTTTTATTCATTCCTTTGTATAGATTTATGTAGCATGCTAATATTTCCTTTGTACTTTTGTTGTAGACCAAATCATCTGAATCCATCTGTCTCAAACTAAAGACGAACTGAAAATAAACCTGTGAAGCGGCTTTTGGATTCTGTGTTTGAATGTGCACTCCCTTCGTATGTTCTGCGAACCAGCGCCACCCCTGATATATAGTTTTTTCATGGTCCTTCGAGCCGGAGCAGAACATTGATGCTGGAAAATGGATTCAAATGCCTTTTCACAGGAGGATGAGACTCAGAGGGCAAGGCCTCAGAGAGAAAGAGCACCTCCAAGGTATCTGCAGGATTACCATACAGAACTTTATGGCCAGCCTCCACTTCAAATGAGAGACTCTGCTGAATCAGAGACAGTTTTATTGAGGAATGAATTAGCACAATTAAAGGGGATTGTTAAGGAACTAACTGAAAAAGTTGAACAGTATGGACACAGCTACTCTGAAGCGGACTCAGAGGAAGAATGCGACATACAATCCCATGATGATGGGCATGAAGGAAACCAGCCATCACAAACTCACACTCAGACCCAGTGTGAAAAATCTTTGAGTGAACCAAACCTCACCGAACCACTTCCTGCCTTCAAACCTGGAAAAACCTCCCAGTCAGTTCAAACACTTTTCCCCTGTATTCATAGGCCCTCCCACTATGCAGANCAGAACATTGATGCTGGAAAATGGATTCAAATGCCTTTTCACAGGAGGATGAGACTCAGAGGGGAAGGCCTCAGAGAGAAAGAGCACCTCCAAGGTATCTGCAGGATTACCATACAGAACTTTATGGCCAGCCTCCACTTCAAATGAGAGACTCTGCTGAATCAGAGACAGTTTTATTGAGGAATGAATTAGCACAATTAAAGGGGATTGTTAAGGAACTAACTGAAAAAGTTGAACAGTATGGACACAGCTACTCTGAAGCGGACTCAGAGGAAGAATGCGACATACAATCCCATGATGATGGGCATGAAGGAAACCAGCCATCACAAACTCACACTCAGACCCAGTGTGAAAAATCTTTGAGTGAACCAAACCTCACTGAACCACTTCCTGCCTTCAAACCTGGAAAAACCTCCCAGTCAGTTCAAACACTTTTCCCCTGTATTCATAGGCCCTCCCACTATGCAGAGTATGAACCAGAACGGTCTGCTTCAGTCCCTTGTAAAGGATTGAATCCTGAAGTGCGCCTTCAGGCTCCTTCACCTCCATTACCCTCAGCTGCAACAATGCAGATGCCATCCAACCCAGCACCTGCCTCCTACTGGCCCCAAACTTCAACTGCACCAAATACAGTATCCAGCACCCAAATACCTTCAACCTCAGTCCACTCTTCCCATATCCCGCCTGCTCACATGCCTGTTATTCAACCCACATCCTCAGCCCTAGATTACAATCCAATGCCTTTACAACAGGCTTCCTCATCCCATGTTTCTGATCAGATTTACCTCCCAGCATCATCTCAAATAGCAAGCACAGCTACAGCAAGCTACAGCTACCACAGTCAGTTTACCACCCCAATACTCTGGCATCATATCAGCCCCATCCAGTACCTCTATTACCTGCACAGCAGCTTCAACCTCGATTCCCTGTACCCCAGCCAGCCTTAGCTCCATATGTTTCACAGCCATCTAGAGCCCCCCTAAACCCAGATTTTTCTCTACCTGTAGTTCCTGTGCAACAAACCACTAACCCTAGATATCCATACCGCATTGAGGGGCCATCATTTCCCTTTTTTACCCATAATGACCCCCATGAATTTGTGATGTTAAAGATGGCTCTCACTAACCTCCTACCAGCTGAGGAGCCTGAGCTGTACAAATTCCACATCCTGCTGGACCATCTACGCCTCCCTTCTGCACGATATATTGCCCTCTCTTATGCCCATGACAGACAGCCCTTTACCATGGCACTAGCAGCCCTAGAGCGCCAATATGGCCAACCCCATCAACTGGCCCTTAGAGAAATTCAGTCAATTCTAAACCTCCCAAAAGTAAGCTGTGGAGATGCTGAGGGGTTTCAAGCCTTTGCAGTCAGGGTTAGATCTTTAGTGGGTATGCTGCAATCCCTGAACTCACCAGAAGGTGCTGCAGAACTAGCCTGTGCTTCCCATGTCCAACGACTTTTGAGTAAATTACCTGTAGAACTAGTGTCTCACTTTGCCAGACATGCCCGCTCAGCCTCCCCTTACATTCACTACAACCTGATAGACTTCTCTGCATGGTTGGAAGGAGAAGCAGAATGCCAAGCGGTTGTAGCCCAAACCAACAACCTTCAGATTGGTGCAGCCCAAGCTCAAAGGAGAGAGCCAGCCCTTAAATTNGTGGCGAGATTTCAAGCCATAGTCGCCTGCTACCCCTCTCACCTGAATATGACAAAACCCTTGAAGTCATAAGAGTAGGTGGAAGACTTAGACAGAGTAAAGACCTTGAACCTGACACAATTCATCCCATCGTCCTTGACCCAAAGCATCCTCTCACACAGCTTTTGATCATGGATTATGACAGACGACTCTTTCACTCGAGACCAGATAGAGTATTTGCTGAAATACGCCGTGCCTATTGGATCCTGAAGGGAAGACAAGCAATTAAAAAACATCAATGGTCATGTGTTGAGTGCAGGAAATGGCGAGCAAAACCTGTCAACCCCAGAATGGCAGATCTTCCCTCCTGCAGATTAAGGCTCTGGAAACCCCCCTTCTGGTCCACAGGGGTTGACTGTTTTGGTCCTCTGACCATTAAAGTGGGGCGGCGAGTTGAAAAACGGTGGGGAATTTTGTTCAAATGTATGACCACCAGATGCACCCACATCGAACTGCTCAATAGCCTCGATTCTGACAGTTTTCTTATGGCACTCAGACGGTTTATCGCACAAAGAGGACAGCCATATGAGCTCCTTTCTGACTGTGGAACCAATTTCAAAGGGGGAGAAAGAGAATTAAGAGATCGTAAACGTCACTACTTGGGTGTCTATTTCCTTGTTGACTTTTATAGGGTCTATGTCAAGGTGAAGTTGGGAGGATTACGTGGTGTGAAACCTCCTTACACCCTCTCCCTCTAGTCCTGGTAATTTGCTGCTCTCAGAGTAACAGTGGGGAGTCAAACGGTGGCTGAGGAGGTTTTGCACACAGTACTGGTGGAGATTGTAGGGATGGTGAATTCAAAACCGATTGGTTATGCATCCTCCGACATAGCTGATCTTGACCCCGTAACACCAAATCTCCTTCTTATGGGGCGGCTAGACACCTCCCTTCCTCAGGCTGTTTATGCAGACACAAACCTGATAGGGAACAGGAGATGGAGACACAGTCAGATTCTGGCTGATCGGTTTTGGTCCTGCTTCATTAGAAACTACTTGCCCAATCTACAAGTCAGAAATAAATGGCAAAAGGATACCCAGAATATTAAAGATGGAACAGTGGTGCTGCTGATGGATCCACAGCTGCCCCGGGGCCTATGGCCCATTGGAAGAGTGTCAAAAATCATACCCAGCAAGGATGGAAGAATTAGAACTGTGGAAGTGACCTCAAAAGACAAAACGTTTGTCAGACCAGTAGCCAGACTGGTCATACTTTCACCGGCTGATTTGGACCCCAAAGATTGATTTGTGATTTCATGTAGTTAAAATGAGACATTTGAAGAGGCGGCTGTTAAATCCCAAATCCTCCACCTCTAACCAGCTACAATCAAAATGGCTTCTCCCATCAATCAAACCTAACCACACCCACCAAAGTCTATAAAACTCCACCCGGTATGCCTCCGCCTCCCTCTTTTTCCCTCCAAACCAGCAGCAGAACAAAGAAAGACACCATGTGAGTGGAAAAGGAATAAATGGACTGAATTATGTTAAGAACTGAGTAAAATGATGTGCTCAGATGTTTGTCTTATCTGTTTGCCTTTGTAGTATAGAAGTGACCCAACCAAATAGAAGTTGTTTAAACACAGGTGGATTGATGCATGCTAAAGTAAGTTATGCTGTTATTATTTTTATTCATTCCTTTGTATAGATTTATGTAGCATGCTAATATTTCCTTTGTACTTTTGTTTAGACCAAATCATCTGAATCCATCTGTCTCAAACTAAAGACGAACTGAAAATAAACCAGTGAAGCGGCTTTTGGATTCTGTGTTTGAATGTGCACTCCCTTCGTATGTTCTGCGGACCAGCCACCTCTGATATATAGTTTTTTCATATATATATCTATATATCTATATCTATATCTATATCTATATATATATATATATATATATATATATATATATATATATACACACACACACACACACACACACACACACACATATACACACATACATACATACACACATACATATATATACATATACATACATACATACATACATACATACATACATACATATACACAAACACACAAGCAACCCCATTGAACACTAGACAGCTCTATCAATCAGAACCTCACGCTTCTGTGCCCTCACACCCCAGGGCACACCTAATATAACTTGATAATAAATTATGGAAAAGTCAAGTGAAAAAAATCAATCAGCTTCACTCTCCCATTCCTCAAACTGGAAACCAGTGTAGCAAACTACAAAACAGACTAAACAGAACTGTCATACTATATACTACATTCACTTACAGTATGCAGTGTGCAGTGTCTACTACATACTGCACTGGAAAGAAGTATGTAGTAGGCGAATTCGAAAACGGCCGAAGACTCTAGAGGTGAGGAAATGATGCTGCACACTCTTGTACAGTAGGTGGCGGTATGCACCTGAACGCTGTTTGCGATCCGCCATTAAGTGAAAGAGGGAGAAGAAGAATGCGGCCTATGAGAGAAACAGAGAGCACTTACACAAATAAACAGCGTCAGGGAAAGTAGAAACAGATCCTGAATCAGACCAGGGTCGCGTCCTCACTCTCACGCGCTTTGCGAGGACAACCAGAACGCAACCATGACCCAGGCTGAGAAAGTGCAGGACAATGGAAAAGATAAAGACAAGGAGAAAGAGAAAGAGCAGCAACGCGGCGTCAAAAGACCCATCACTCCCGCGGCCATTCCAGAGCCCCTTCACGAGGTGAGACCACAACTGAAGCCTAGTGTTGACCAGTGACTGTATATACAATTATATATACTATTATTATTATTACTATTATTACTATTACTATTACATTATTACTATATTATACTCATTATACAGTCTATGGTGTTGACACTGTGATAGGTTATTGAATTTTGACCTTAGTCAGAGCAACACATTACCCAAACAGCTCCGTACCCTTTGTCGATCATTTTTGACACTCTTCAGTCCTGTGTTTGGTGTTTAACTTATACTGCTTTCAGTCTGTTTTTCCAGAAAAAAGCTCCGTGAGTGAGTGTGAGCTCACATTACAGTTTTTCTCAGTCACTTGTTCTCCGTCTCATATCAGTATTTTCATAACAGTGCATTTCTCTGAACAATTAGTTCAAACCTCGTTGATGACTTGTAGACAACCTGTCACTTGTTCTGAATTGAGAGTTCATTCCTCAAAAGCAAATATTCACGTCAATGAAAGTGTCACAAAAATTTAAGTCCTGGCACCATTGTTTATGAACAAGTTAGTCAAATCACTTTGTTTTCTTTATGACCGTTTTTTTCCGGAGGTATGTTCAATGCAAAAAGAAAAAAGAAATTTCGAGCTTAGTGACACCACCTGAAAAATCCAAAGACAGCAGTATACCATTTACACAGCCATTTGAAAACTTCATTGAGTAAGAAAGTTACACATTACTGTATTTAGTGAGGTTACTGAGTAGAAGACTCTAAATATGTTTGTTTCACATTATTCTGCATATGTGCTTGCAGTTTTGATTTGTTCACAGCAATATTTAAAAGAAAAATACACACTTCTTTGCAGAAAACAGTAGAAACAACTTTTGCAACAGCTTACAATCCTGTGAGGTGCAGAGAAATATAACAGTAAACATGAGACATACTGCAATGCACCATGTTATTGTGGAATCCAACAACAGTTTTTTTTCTACCTGTAAAATGCTGCATTCTGTAAATATGGCCAACTTTTAGTGTAACAGTACTTTTCACTGCAACAGTTCATCTGTGCTGCAGTAAAGCTGTGATTTTAAATGTAAAAATTAAAAAAAGTGATGAAGCTAAAAGTGATAAGTTCTTGTCCCACTTTAAGCTTCATGTATCGCACAATGAAAGTAGTGCTGTGCAGATTGTCTAGTGCTGAATTACTGTTCAATATACACACCTGTTCTCCCAATAAAATATTTGAATAGTTGAATTTACATTGCTTCTCCCAACATTTGGCTGCACCCTTCAAACAGCCTCAGCCGTTGTGAGGTTGTGATTGACATCATGGTCCTCAACTGTAGCCCTAATTTCATCAGTAATGTGACACAGTAATGAAAAGTTCCTCCTCTTCCCCTGGTTTGTCTCCTTCCCTTCCTCGCTGCATCCTCGTCCCTCTTAGACCACGCTGACCTCCCATTTCTGTGGAACAGTATTGTAGAAATGGTCCACACTATGTCCTGCTTGGTTCATATAAATGAGCCAATTAAGAGGTCGTGGGATTCAGCTCTAAATGACTGTGGAAAAGAGGCATATCACCTGTCTCTCAATTCTGGGGCTGCAGCCTTTGAATGCTGGATTTAAAGACCGTTGATGTCCTCCTCCACCAGGTCCTTGGCATTCCCTCAAAGTATAATATTAGGACCTGGTCTAATATGATGTAGATTAGAAAAATAAAAGACGGAAATACACAGGAAAACGACTGAATACTGCCATCTTTAGCCTCATAAAAAAAAGTTCATACATAGGCTATGTTGATTAATCGATTACACGCTATAATCGGCCCTCAGATAAATCGGTCAGGTTCTTCTATTCAGCATTAATAAGTATAGTTCAGTTTGACTGACATGATGTAAGCCAGTAATAAGGGTATAAAACAGCAGAGAAATGCATGTCCAAAAGCATTTGCAATTTAATGTAAGGGATGAGAAACTATTGCTATGATGTGCACAAATAACTAAATGTCGTTAAGGCTGAACTAACAGTTATGGGAACTTTCATCCGAACCAGAGGAATGCACTAAAGCGACTGAGAAAAACTGTATGTTATACTGAGCCAGATGATTGTGTGGAAGTAAATCTAGATTGGCTGCTACACTTATCACCCACACCCATGCTTCATTAATATTGGTATGAAACAATGAACTTTTGTCCTAATGATGATGTGTTTTTTAAATGAAGATACATTTCAAATCATCTAGTATGTTTTACTTTTTCACAGCAAATACAGAGCAATTTTGTAATTGTCATACACCCTGGATCAAGGGCACTACGCATTGGCCGAGCAACAGACACGCTTCCTGTGACAGTTCCACATGTTGTAGCCCGCAGACACAAGCAAAGTGGGCAGCCCCGATTTGAAGATGAATGGCTGTCAAGGGAAGGTCTAGATGTACGTGAGTTCTGATCAGAAACAAATGCAACACAGATGAAAAATTATTTCTGCTCCTTTCTTAAACTCTCCATTGCATCTTTGTACTTCCACTAGAAACCAGAGAGCAATGAACAGAGGCAAAATGGACTAAAAATGGTTGACCAGGCCATATGGTCCAAGAAGATGTCCAATGGTGTGAGGCGGACACCTGCATCAACTGAGCAGGTCTGTTTTTACAAAAAGATAAACATAAAAAAAGAATTGTTATGCGTTTTATTTGGAATTTTCATAAACCCATATTTAATTTACAGAAGGGAAAAGACAACTTATTAGATGTGTAAAGTGATACACTTTTGTTGACATGCAAAACATTACCCCATTTGAATTATATGGCAGCAATACCTCTTCAAAAAGTCATAGCAAGGGCCACAATAGGCTGGAAAAAGTAAAGGAGTCTATGGGGAAACAGTTGGAGAGGACACAAATTGTTTTATTGACAACAGATCAGTAAGATGAAGTGGTATGGAAATTGCAGCTCTGAGAGGCTGAGTGTCTCAGACGTGAGGATGGGCAGAGGTTCACTAACCTGAAAAAGTCTGTTGAAAAAAATGGGAAACAGTTGAAAAAGCACCTCTGATGGTATTAGAGTGTATTATTGCCCATGGCATAAGGCTGGGTGACATGGATCCATAATTTTCGGCTGAATATTGATATAAAATATATGTCCTGATATTTTTTCCACAAAGTGAGGGCAATTGTTCAGCCAAAGTCAAAGCCAAATATGTCATGTCACAAATACTTTTATTGAAACTGGCAATTTCAGTGAACACTTGCAAAAATTGAATGAATTTTCTCCTTTCCCAAGTGGAAAAATAACGAAAGTCTGCAAATTGAGGAAACCACACAAAGACGACGGATCACCTGGGTAGTCTGGCCTATACACTATGCTGTGTTTCAGAGCTTATAACTGAAGAACCACATGATCAAAATTCATCAGTGACACCTCATTTGAAAGATTAAAGTCTCTAGTTTTAGAAAATGTCATGTTTTATATGTGGCCACATCAGGGTAAATGCAGCTGAAACACCTTTTTTCCCTATTCATTTTTTATAAGCAATTTTTGAACATTATTAACTGCAAGATGCTTCATGTCAGACATAAAACATTCACCACATCACTTGTACACCTTGTCATCTAGATCGAGGTGAAATTTGAGCTTTTTGGGTAAAACTCTGCAGAAGAGTTTTTAGTCTCAGATGACCAACACCAGCAGATGCGTCCTCGTTTTACAGAGTCTGGTCTGACGTCTTCCCCTCCCCTTTGTTGTGATCTCCATCTGAGTGTTTCTTTCACTAATTATGTTTTGTTGGACGAGAAATGGGACCGTGCGTCTGAAGAGACAGATATCACGTCCTGTCTTGTTAATAAGATTAATAACATAAGGTCATATAGTTTGTTAAATGAAAGCTGCACTGTCAGCTTTTCTTTTTCCACATACGTTGCCGTCTGTTACCATGACAACACATATATGCACGCGCAGCAGTGTTTGTCAGAGGATCGTGTGCAGGTACAAACACTTGAACATGGACAATAAGAAGAGCAAAGGCGAGAATCAAAGAGAGAAGAAAAACGTTATAGTCTGACACCATGTGCCAAAATGACTTTTTAACTGTGACAGGATGAAAAAGAAATGAGAGGATGAAGGTGTACGGTGGCCCTGAGGTGCAAATCAGAAAACACAACCACCATCCAAGTTTCTGAATTGTGTGGAATTACAACATAAGGAGGATTTTAATAACAGTTTGATGCTGACTAACTTGTGTCATGATCTAAAGTGAGTCAGTCTGGAACTTCAGGATTAAATGAGTCCCACTCCAGTCCTGCTATGAGCTTTGGAATGGTACTTGTAATTGGCAAAATGATTTCTTTCGGTCTTTTGGTTTTCGGTTTTTGGCCATA
Organism: Thalassoma bifasciatum; assembly: GCA_008086565.1. NCBI lineage: Eukaryota > Metazoa > Chordata > Actinopteri > Labriformes > Labridae > Thalassoma > Thalassoma bifasciatum. The sequence continues at coordinate 232,001 of RPOG01000514.1, forward strand.
GTTTCTTCAAATTCAGTTTTTGGTTTCGACCAAAGAATTTCATTTCGGTGCATCCCTAGTTTACAGCCTGACATGAAGAGAGACTTATCTATGGAGTTCCTGCAATCACATGTTTTTTCTTAAAATGATTGGCATTTTAAAATTTGATGTTGTATATATCTACTGTGAATAAAATGTGGGTTATGAGATGTGCGATTTTTGTATTCATATTTTATTCATGTTTCACAACATCCATATTTTTTTTAAATTGAGGTTGTAGAATTATCAAATCAAGTTAGAAATGACATCATTTGATCATCGTTTGTGTTTTTAGGCGAGAGCTTATAACTGCCAGATCAATCCAGTAGTTCTTGACAGCAGCACCAGGGTGAGGTGGACCAATACAGCTCACCATCCTCCTTATCTGGTAGGAGAGGAGGTAAGTGCAATACCAAAGAGATGAGTTCAAGTGTAGACACCATGGGGGCCCCCACATTTGTTTACAATTAATTAATTTCTTCACCTTCTTCTTCCCTCTTACCCTCTATTTCCCTTATTCAATCCTCCCATCCTGCCATTCTACAGGCTATTTATGTGAATCCAACTGACTGTTACAACATTCACTGGCCTATTATGAGAGGCCGGCTTAATGTCCATTCAGGTCCTGGAGGCTCATTGCCTGCTGTCTTGGCTGACCTGGAGACCATCTGGGGTCATACTATTCAAAAGCAACTGGATATTCCCCTTAAAGACTTGAAGGTAGATACAACTACCTTGAGTTTCACATTTAATGACTTTAACATCATAGCCCATGACTGGGTATATGGGAACATGTTAAACACGTTAACAGGAATATGAAGAGTAATTGATATGTCTAAACATTGCTGCTGTTTGCAGTGTACTGAGCCAGATGCAAAAGAATTTGTTCTTCAAATTTCAGTTAAGAGTTACATGACAATACAAGAATCTATAGAAAGTTGTGTAGCGTGCCATCTTATGTTGTCTTTGTGTGATTTGTTGCCAGTATTACAGATGCATTCTATTAGTTCCAGACATTTGCAACAGGCAACACATAAAAGAAGTTGTCAACATGCTGCTGTTGGATATGGGCTTCTCAGGTATTACACTGATACACATTAAAATACATCAAAAATAAATGTGTTAATACATTCTGAGTATTCAAGGGAAGCTAATGAACTAATAAATCTGTCTCTTTTCTGATCACCTCTACCATGTTGTGGCTGTGTTGTGTGTGTGCACGTGTTTGTTTTGTTTGAGTGTATGTGCAGCAATCATAGTGCACCAAGAATCAGTGTGCGCTACATTTGGTAGTGGGTTGAGCAGTGCATGTGTTGTGGATGTTGGAGACCAGAAGACAAGTGTTTGTTGCGTAGAGGATGGAGTGTCCCATCGCAACTCCAGGTATGATTGTAAAACAGTTTATTCATGTTACACTTTATCCAAAAAATATTTGATTCATCCAATATTTGCTTGCATAAAAAGGCCATAATGCTAATAAGCAGGAGGTACTCATAAATGCTTGATAAAAATGATTGGTTTCTCATGTATTGAATTCAGTATTCCACAAACATTTATGAATTGGTCTAGAGTCAATTGTAGTGTTTCCTTATATATTTTCTTTAAGGCCTGTTTCAATGTCATAGTGTATCAGAATGATCAAAACTGGATGGTTATGACTGACAGAGGGCTGAGCTACCAGATTTTAAAATGCTGAGGTCAACCCTCAATCAATGTGAACATGGGACAGACTTCTGTCTCTTTATCTCCCACTTCTGAAAATGCCCATTATTGTTCCCTTTTCATCATAGGTGTGGGCCAGTGGACCAGTTGTTGTTGGTATAACAACTGGTTAGTGTAGTTAAACATATAACATGTAATTGTGTTATTCACAACACACTCCAGGAGATGAAGTCACTGTGCACACTTGGGCAGACCTTGCACACCCATGCACACTGAAAGATTATAGAGTGGTTAGGTTCTTTGCAAAACCCTTGTTTAGCTTTTTTTATTTAATTAAATACATTCCCAACTCATCTATGCTCAATTTTGTTTTCTTGCTCGCATGCTCCAGAATTTAGGAAATAAAGAGGAAATAGAGAAGGGTTCCCCAATCTACCTTTGTTGGAAATCATTTAAAGAGAAGCCCACCTATTGGTTTTCTGAACCCAGTGAAACAGGTTAGAATGTGTCTGGACCACTCTTAAGTAAACAGTTTAAAGTCACCCCTAGGAAATACTACAGTGAGGACTTAAGGCTGGGTTATGCTTCCCACACTGAAATGAGGCGCACCAGAGAACATGAGTGGCCTTTATACGTTTGATCCCTCCATGTAGTTGGCGTCTGTTCCCAAACTGCAGCAGGCAATGAATCGCAAGTTTCACGTATCTACCAGAGCAATAAACTACAGTAGAGGAAGTTTGCATTTGTGTAAATCATTTACAGCATTATTTTCTCCGATTCCCTCTCTTTCTGAGGGGCTGCAAGGGATTGTTCATCAAATGGTCATCATGGTGATCTCTGTGTGATGAATCATAAAAATGCCTGTTTTGGCACTTAAGACACCATGAACATAGTCTCTATCTGGCAGTTACAAATTTTCAGAGACTGCTAAGGCTGCTAAAATGACATCATTTGTTCACACTGAGCCATGTGGACCTTGAAGATGTATCACTCATGAGCAAAGCTTAACGATGTACAAGCAGGTTTACACCTGATAATATATTAAACAGCTCAACCTTTCACTTTTGACCCGTATTGTGGACTATGTGATTGCACTGAATCTTCTCCTGTGTCATATTTTGCAGGTTGTGTTTAGCATATGGTGGCTCAGATGTTACTCGTACTTTCTACTGGCTTCTGCAGAGAGCTGGTTTTCCCTACAGAGACTGTCAGCTGTCCAACAGACTAGACTGTCGGCTTCTGCAACATCTCAAAGAGACCTTCTGCCATTTAGAGCAAGTATGTACAGCTTGTGGTATGGGTCTATGCAGAAGCTTTTTTTTTTTTTTTCATATGCCAACATATGCCAACATAGTGATTCTAATTGTTCACAGGATATAACAGGACTACAGGATCATGAGTTCCAGACACGGTTCCCAGAAGCCCCAGCACTTCTCTACCAGGTTCGACTGGGAGATGAGAAATTAGAGGTATTTAATTTGAACAATAAAAACTTGTGTTTATATTGTCCTTATGTATTGTTGATTTGTTGACTTATATTCTTTTGACCTTATTTTCTTTTTAAAAAATGCCGTATTTTCACTTTTTATGTATGCATATCCTAGGCACCCATGGGTCTTTTCTATCCAACTACATTTGGCATTGTTGGTCAGAAGATGACGATGCTTCAGTATCGTTCACAAGGTCACTCAGAAGATTCTCATGATGAACATTACCTGCTTGCTACTCAGAGCAAACAGGATCAGGTGACATAAACACACATGCGCACATACTGAACACACTGAAAGATATTACATAGTAGCTCAGTGATACTGGTACATTTTGATTAATCCCCCTTTTCTTTGCCAGTCCTCCAAATCGGCTGCTGATCGCAAGGCCATTTCCCGACCAGGTGGAGGTTTGGATGGAGACATGAGTGGTCAGGGGGGAATTGGAGAACTCTCTGACCTTCCTAGGGGCTGTGGGAGCAGCAGTAGTGGGGGAGTAACAAAAGGGGAGCTGGAGCTTGGGACTGGTCCAGGGGAGTGCCTCATGGGGGCAGGAGATGTGGCGGAGCCCCTGTCTACTTTCTCCAGAAAGACAGCCATCATCAGCCAGTTTGAAAGCAAAGCACTAGGCCTGGATAAGGCCATCCTGCACAGCATTGACTGCTGCGGTATATAAACTTTTGATCAGGGTCATTTTGGAAGTTTGTGTCGTTAGTATGATTTAAAAAGAGTAAACGCAGTTGTTTGTTAATAAATGGCGTCACCCAACCACTAACCATGGGTGATAGAAAGGTTTTTGTGTTATCATTCATATTTTCTGAGAAAAAGCCAAAAAATCTGAAATTCTCCTGGAGGGTGTAAACTGTTGGGCACCGCTGTAGTTTAGGGTAATTGCATCTGTTTTAGCTCACATTGTTTTCATGTTTTTATTTGTTAACAGCATCAGATGAGACCAAACGAAAGATGTACAGTTCTATCCTGGTAGTGGGAGGAGGGCTCATGTTCCATGGTGCACAGGAGTTTCTGCTTCACCGTATCATCAACAAGATGCCACCATCATTTCGAAGACTGGTAGACAATGTGGAAGTTATTATACGACCAAAGGTAAGCTACGACATATTGTGCATTAAATAGACAAGGTTAGAGTGGGTTAGGTTTAGAGTTAGAGTGCTAAACGGAATGTTCTGTATGTAAAAACTAACTAGGCCGACAAACAGATCCCTGACACACATCTGCTAAACTTTTACATATTTCTGATAAATTCACTAGGACATGGACCCATGGCTGATATCATGGAAGGGTGGAGCAGTGTTGGCATGCTTAGATACCACCCAGGAAATCTGGATCCATCAGAGGGAGTGGCAGCGCTTTGGTGTCCGAATGCTCCGTGAGAGAGCTGCCTTTGTGTGGTGACACCAGAAAGAAATTACTTTAATTCAATATTGGGACTAATGAGGAGATATGGTGTATTTGATATGAATTTTTTTCAAAATTATAATGAATCTAAATAAATTTGTATTTCTTATACCACATTCTTTCTGGAGGTTAATAAACTTAAGTTGGTCTCTTGTTGAAATTGTGACCCTGAATTGTGTCAGGTGTGTTGATTGAAGCAGTGTTAAAAATACAAAGGTAACATGATGACATTTTTCACCTAACAGTTTTTTCAATTATAGCTGATCATCCACACAATTAAAAAAGATCACATTGGATTGTGTTTTTATGCTAGCTACTTATAAGCACAGGGTATTTTGAATCAAGCTTAACGGTCTTAATGGGAAAGAGCTAATGATAAAATGTCTGTCTGGAGGATTTTTTTTTTATCATTTTGCATCAAATTACTCAATTAATAATGGTTTTCATTTGGAAGAATTCTCAAGTTGTACTTTTGTTTGTTTTTTTAAATCTTAACGAGGTGGAAATTGTCACTCTTTTGCAGCTCAAGGTTGTAGCCTTCATGTAGAATTATCTCATTGGAGAAAAACAGATGGCAGCAAAATGTCCTGCTGCATTCTTCCTTTTGACAGCCTTATTCTTTTTTTCTATCCGCTCAACTAGTCACAGTTTCTTTGTGTACATTAGCCCTATAAGCACCCTCATAAAGTAGTCCCACTTTATAGCAGAGGTCTAACACTAGGTTTGTAATAAATGGAGCTTCAGGCAGTTAGTCCAGTTACCAAACAAAGGCGTAGGAATGTTGAACTCATTCCAGGGTTCACCTCCCTGATGTTTTAATAATGGTAAAAGCAACAACAATAAATTACATTTTTTGGAATTCTGGTTTTAAAGTCAAATGTGTCACCTACTAATCCAGAGCCAGAATGACCCCAATTTCTAAACAGATAGGTTATAAAATGATGTGTTCCTTCCAAACAAGTCCATTTTTGGTTTGGTTTCTGTCTGCAGAAAATTTTCCTGGTGTCATGATGTTGCCCTGCGCCAGAGATAGGTAAATCACTCTTCTTCTTCACTTTGTTGAGCAGTCTAAGCTGTACTTTAGCAGTCATCTTTACAAGAAACCCAAATGGAGAGAAGCAGCGATGCTGAACCCTTAATTTATAGACTGTTTGTCTTACCTTGGACTTATGAATATTAGTGCTTTTGAGATACTTCGGTAAAATTTGTGTGGCATTGATTGAAGCAGACTGTCAAATTGTCCATTGACTTAAATGGAGATAAGCAGAAATTTTTTGACAAATTTATGCTGAAATCCAAGTAATTCTAAAGGTTAAGTTCTTTTTCTTGCAACCATAATATTGCGGGAAAAAAACATGTCTTCTTTCCATTTTCATGGAGAGCGTGATTAATACTGATGTACGTACACAAAATTATTATAAATCTGTTTTTACCTACAATTACCAGCAAGATAAAGTAATGGCATTGAAAAGTCTAGAAAAAAACAAACTCAGTCAGGATACATTATGAGGCAGAACTTTTTTTTTTTTTTTTTTTTTTTAATCAAACAACACCAAACTTCACCTTGATTGTGTATGACAGTAGGTTTGACTAAGAATCTGAAAATCTACTGGAGGCAAATGTATAATTGAAAGCAGTGAAAAAGAAAAGACATGTTTTTAGCTGCTGTATCAGCCATTCTGGCCCCAGTATACTGGAATTCCCAAAAAGGCGTCAAGAAACTGTTTGGAGACAGTAGCAGCAGATGCAGAGGCTTGAGCACTTCCCTTCTCCCAGGATCTTCAATAAAAGGTCACTGTGCTAGCCCACGCCTACATCCGGTGTAGGCATTTACCTAAAGAGAGTTTAAGTTAAATACATTGTATCTGTGTTTTGTAATTAATCATTTGAAGAGTGGAATAACAGTAGTGGACAAGTAGGCAACTACAATTAAAAAAAAAAAATTCAAACCTTAATATGACTTCATGATAAAAGCTCTGACATTACAACAAAGGGCTTCTCTTCCAGCAATGTTGAATTGAGATGAAAACAGTTACCTTCCTCATCCTCCTCCACCCATCGGCGGTGCGTTTGGACCCCCACCGTGGTTTATTCTTCCAATATGTCTTCTGCCACCTGGAGGTCCCGGGGGACTTAAGGAATAAAGACAAGGAAGAGAAAGACAATGGGTTGTTTTTGTCACTTCTATCCATTTCGGCAAAGTGTAGGCAAGTGATAGGCATGACACATTTCCATGTAGATATTCACATTTGAACATATGGTACTAATGCCTGGTACCTAGGGATCAGTATCAGTACTTAATGGTACCAGTTCTCTGTGCTTCTGGCAAAACGTTAATTTTTTTGATAATAAAATCTCAAATTTGTCAATTGGACATTTATTTCTCAATAAATAAACTTCAACAAATATAGCAAAACAACATTCAACTGTTTGTACTGTAACATTGAGGTTGTTTCACAAATTTCTTCAACATGAAAACCCTTAAGTAAATCTAACTATAACTGAATAAATAATTAAACTGTGCAATGTTTTTTCTTATTGATGCTCAATTAAAACCCAGCTCTGCATACTCTTTGCCTATCTCCAGCATGGAAAATACTTCCCCCTCCACTCCCTCACAGTCACAAAGATGCATTAAGGTACCCAAACATGGTGATGTTTGATTTTAGGTGAATCTCATACTCCGTACTACTGACTACACTGGGTTGGTGCCAAAAGCCTCGTTTCCACCAAGCGGATCGGTTTGGTTCGTCTCAGTACGGCACGTATTTTGTGGCATTTCCATAGACTAAAACCGGGACCTGTACCACTCCACTTTTCAGCACCCTTTCGTTGGGGTGCCAAGCAGCTCCAAACCGGCCCCAGGGGTGGGGCTATAATCACTGCAGTACGTTGATTGGTCAAAAGATCGGTAACTTCCTGTGCGACAGCAGTAGTAAAAAACACACAACCACAACAACACACAACCCCGCACGCAGCCTTACCTGAAACAAAGCTTAATTGCGTTATGGAATAAAGAGCCACATGCTGATCACAAAGTAGAAGAGTCGCTGGATGTCCTCCATCTTTCTCTTTGTTTACAATGCTGCTAACTTCTTCCATGCATTTTTTTGCAGGGTACACTGTATAGCGCTGGTATTTCTCCTATGCGCATCTTGAACTTTTTTTTTAGAGAGTCCTGATTGTCAGTTTTTCTGTTCATCCCTACCAATTTTCCTGGCATTTAAGGCTGAAATTTTTGTTGGTCTACCTGACCGTGGTTTGGTTTCAACAGAATCCCTCGTTTTTCACTTCTTGATTAGAGTTTGAACACTGCCCATTGGCATCCTCAATTCCTTAGATATCTTTTTACGGCCCCTTCTTCGTTTTATACAGTTCCATTAGCTTGTTTTGCAAATCCTTAAACAATTCTTTTGCGTTCCTCATGACTATGATACATGAGTATCTAGAAACTTCAGCAGCACTGAATAAAGATGCATGCGCCTGTCAGGAGCTCATAAATTCACTGACCTTTTATACACACACACTGATTACAAACAAGTAGATCACAGGTGAGGATGGTTACCTTTAATAGACATTCAAACCCATTTGTGTCAAATTTGTGCATTTATCAGGCCAAAATCACCAGGGGGTGTAAAGTTTTGAACAGGGTGCTTATTGAAGTTTCTGTTGTCGTTATGATTTAATAAGAGTAAACTATTTGGGGCGCGGATGGCCGAGTGGATATGGCTGCGCACCATGAGGCTATGTCCTCGAGCGGGCGGCCCGGGTTCAAATCCGACCTGTGGCCAATTTCCCGCATGTCACTCCCCACTCTCTCTCCCCTTTCCAACACTATCCACTGTCCTCCTCTATCAATAAAGGCATAAAAAGCCAAAAAGAAAGTTCAGATGAAAAGGCAGCTTAACTATTGCAGCCAGGCGGTAATTGTTTTTGTATTGGACAGACAGGGAGATAAACAAAAAGAAAAAGACAAATATATTGAAAATGATCATCTGTGTGAATAGTCAGCACACCTGTCTCTAATGTGGTCAGAAAGTTGAAGTTAATGGTGATGAAAGTGGCAGGAAAAGTTTGACATGCCACATACATATCAGTGACCAATAATGAGAAGAAAGAAAAAATTAAGACTCAGAAGAAGAGAATAATGAGGAAACAAATGAAAAATGAATAAGCTTTGATGCAGAAGTTCCCCCTACAAATTTTTACCAATACAATGGTTCTGTTTAATCCATTATACCTGCAGAGTTACCTCAAACATATAAACTGTTGTTTCAACGGAATATATCATTTTAAATTGTGAATTTACAATGCAACATCTATCTGCATATCTGATTAAGACTTACAAGAGGCCAATGAAGTCCACTGCTCCCCAGAAAAGATTGACCAGAAAGGACAGTCGCCATGGTGACTGTAGCCTGCTGTCACAGACCTGACCTGGGGGTGAAAAGAGTGGGGTACCACAGCAGGAAAATGAAATAAATGTGAAGTAGTTTGTTTTCAGGTGTCTGGGTCCATTTTTAACAGTAAGCGGCAACACAAGAATTCATCAGGACTCTTAACCATAACACCAGAACAAGAAAATGGGAGCTTTTGTTTACCAAGACCTTACTTTTGTTCTATGAAAAAATTACAATAGTTCTATGATGGTTGTGGAAGTTATTTCCATGATTTTATGATTAATGAAGACAACTTTCTTCTTTTGGAGGCACTTTTATTTCTCCACTCCAGCACACAGCTTCAATTCCAACTGTCACAATTCAAGAACTACTTTCCCCAGCCGTCATACGTCTATGTGGGAAACAGGATAAATCCGCATGTAACATTCCGCTACATAAAATAGTCCCTTAAACCCACACTTATATGACATCTCCCCTCTTTTGAGTCGCAGACAATTATGTATGTAAACAATAAAAAACTATCACCAAAATCCTGCAATGACTGTTTTGTTTTGTTTTTTCAAAATATCTAAACAATGGAGACAAGTAGCCACAGGAGAGAACAACAATTAAACTTTGAGTGTGAGAAATACACACTGTGAATTAAGAGCACTTAGTAACTTTAACAAGACCTCAACAATGATGCTGCACCTATCAGTTGTTGTTTTCTTTTGTTTTTTTTTCCGAGGCAGGTAAGTACATAGCACAACAACAAAATGCATAAACAGTGCACATAAGCACATATTTCTCTTTTTTTTTTCACATTTTCCTTTTTTTCAGATAACATTAAGTGTTGGAGGAATTGTTGCTCGTTTTTGTCTTTACTCACTTAGAAACCGTTTTGTCTTGACTAAGTTGGAGGGTCTTGGCCTGTTTTTAAAGCACTTCTTGCGCTCATATTTGCCGTGATAGGGTAGTAACCCTGAAGTAAGTGTAAAGAACTGAGAGATCGTTTTTCTCCTAAAAATCAGCATAGCCCATATAACACTACAATTAACATTTTGTAACCTGTGGCTGTAAAATGGTTAGCGACCCACATAAGCAGCGTCATCCTTTCACAGACGAAGCTTCAGTGTTGATGGAGCAGTTCCTCTCTCTGCTAAGGGCTGCACTTAGCTCTGTTAAAGTCTCTGCTCCAGTCAACGAACACATTCCGACCCAATTGTTTTACTTCAACTAACATGTCAGGTATTAACCCTTCCAAACGTAGAGATAACGTAATGATGAAAATCTGTTGATTAAAGCGAACAAAAACCTTACCATTCGACACGTACACCATTTTCCCCGAACAATATTTGTCGAGTCGTGTCAACAACCATGCTAATGTACGATGTCAACAGAAGCTTCTTCTCTTGTTTACGGCAGATTAGACGCTAGAAGGCGTATTACTGCCTCCCTTTGGCTAGACTTGGTGTTGCAATCTCGTGTCAGATTCTCGCTTTCAGCCCTGGGACACGTAGGAACTGCCCATAGACATTATATAGAGATAGACGCCCCATTGACTGGCAATTTATAATCAGCAGAATTTCTAATTTTTTTGGCCTTTCACAGAAAATATGAATGCGGACACAAAAACCTTTTATCACTCATGGTTCATGGTTGGGTGAAGACATTTATTGAAAAAAAAATGACAGAAACTTCAAGAATGACCCTGTTCAAAAGTTTACATCCCCCAGTTTTTAATACCTCGTATTTCCCACTTTAACATCAATAACAGCTTGACATTCTTTGTGGTCATTGTGGATGAGGGTATTTATTATCTCAGATGGTAAAACTGACCATTCTTCTTGGCAAAAAGCCTCCAGGTCCTGTAAATTATTGAGCTGTCTTGCATGAACTGCAGGTTTGAGATCTCCCCCCCACTGGATCGATGAAATCAAGGTGGCCACTTTAAAACCTTCACTTTCCTATGCTGTAGCCAATGGCAGGTTGATTTGGCCTTGTGTTTTGGATCATTGTCATGTTGGAACGTCAAAGTATGTCCCATGTTCAGCCTCTGGGCTGATGGGTGTAAATTTCCCCCCATTAATTTCTGACAACATGCTGCATTCACCCTTCCATCAGTTTGGACCAAGTTTCCTGAGCCTTTGTAGCTCAAACATCCCCAAAACATCAATGATCCACCTCCGTGTTTCACAGTAGGAATGGTGGACCTTTCATCACAGGCCTTGTTGACTCCTTTCCAAATGTAACGATCATGGTTTTGGCCAAAAAGTTCAATTTTGGTCTTATCACTCCAAATGACTTTGTTCCAGAAGTCCTGAGGCTTGTCTCTGTGCTGTTTAGTGTATTGTAAGCGGGATATTTTGTGGCATTTGCGTAGAAATGGCTTTCGACCCGACCATGCAGCCCATGTTTCTCCAAGTGTCTCCTTCTTGTGGATCTTGAAACATCCACCCCAATTTTTTTCACAGTCCTGTATTTCAACTAAAGTTATTTGAGGGTTTGTTTTTGCATCTCAAGCAATTTTCCTTGCAGTTGGAGTTCAAATTTTAGCAGAATCCCTCTCTCTCTACTTCTTAATTATAGTTCTAACGGTGCTTCTCAGCATCCTCAATTCCTTGGATACCTTTTTAAGTCCTTTTCCTGTTTTATACAGTTGGATTACCTTTTCTCCATTACAATAGTTAAACTTAGAGTACTTACAAAGTAAGGATTCAAAATGAATGACAACATCAAGTAGCTGATGGCCATGGCACATCCTTCTGCTGCTGTTACATGTTACCTTTAAAAGCCCAAATCTGTCTCTTGAAAAAGAGATCACACAGCAAAAGTGGTCATTTGGCTCCATCTAGTGGCCCAACTAACACAGAATGCCCAAAGATTCAGTTGATCCATTAGATTGAGCCCAATGACCATTTTTGCTCGATGTATTATATAAGATGAAACTTGGGGGGGCAGTTCAACTTTGGCTTGATTTATAAAGGTTTAAAGGTGTGTCCAGGGATACAATTACTGTTCATTTGAAATTTGAAGCAGATTAGGCTTGAAATGAGGGACTTACTAAGAGTCCTAGGTTCATGGAGCCACTTCACACTTTGACATGATACTTGTGACACATCATTCAAAAAAGGAACTTGACCTTATAAATGGTGCTTCTTGAAGATGCTTTTGATTTTTCTGTGCAATTGTTATAAAAATCAGATGAAAGGGGGAGGAGCTTTTTGTGACAGAGTAAAACATTTCATTTCCTGTTGCCAACAGGGGGCGCCTTACTTTGTGTGAATAAAAGTCATATGGCTGCACTCAGGCTGGGACACTAAACATTTGTGTGTGTTTTGATCAGGATCAGACATTGTACAAGAAAGTTATTAAGGTTATTGTGTTTCTGAAAAATGGTCAACTTTGGGCGCCCCTAGTGGCCGTGCCCACGAACTTAGGGAAATTCTGTTAATTGATCTTCTATGTGACTAGTATGCAAAGGCCTGATTTCAGGCTGATCTGAGAAAAAACCTAGGACAAGTTCAAAAAAATGCGTGCCCTGCTAGCGCAAAAATTTTGAACCTTATTGTAAATTGCCGAACTGTCTTGTTGAATATCCCCATAATGAATACATATTTGAGCATGTCTTGGCATGATAGATGTGCTCCAAACATTTCATGCAGATCGGAGAATGTGAAAAATCATCATTTTTGGCGGCCTCTGGTGGCCACACACATTGAGTTACAAAAATTCTTTGATAGCTTTTACTTGTTAACATCTGTTGTATACATGAGCCAAAGATGGAGTTGATCCGACAAAAAACCTAGGACAAGTTTGTTATTGCAGCTAGCCTGTGATTGGAGAAATCCAACATTTAATGCAAAATTACAAACTTCCTGTCGGGATTAGGCCATCCTGCCAAGAGTCTTTTTTGTAAGTCTTGGCATGTTACTTCTTCAGTAAAAATTTGGTGCATGTAGGTTAAAGTACGGCAGGGCTGCCAAATTTTGTCAACCGAGCGTTGTACCTTTCTGAAAGCTCCAAATTCATACATTTTTCGCACACCTTGGGGGGAAAGGCAAATTTTCCTGACTGGTTAAGGGGTCTAAAAATGCTATTTATTATTGTGAAGAAAGAAAGAATAATAATACTGGACAAGTTCATTAAAAAATCAACCACGCACGTCACATGGCCATTAGTGGTATCACTGAACTTAATTGGTGTCACAGGTCTTGAATATGTAAATAAATCAAAAACACACTGACAACACCAAGGTCAATTACAGAGTGAATTTATAATTTGTAACAGCAGCACAATTTACTCCATTCTCAAATAAATAGTACAATTTCAAGAGAAGCAATAACTTTAAGAAGACTGATTTAGAAGCTCTTAACTTGTTAAGACCCCCACACACACAACCACCACCACCATTATAAGGCAAGCAATGAAGAAAAATCGTTTTTGCTCAAATTGAACATGGAAATCATGGTACATAAAGCCCAACTTACACCTACAACAGTTTATGGTAAGCATGAGCATTCTTAGAATGCAGTATGTTTTTCAAATGCTCTGTACATGTAAACATTTGTCAACAGCCCATCAGGCTGCCAACCTTTGACCGGTAAATCTCAGAGACATCTGCCTTTTTCAACTCTTGGATTCTTTATGCTATCAAGACTTGTGAAAGATTCTGGAGCAGAGAGGGTTACACTATGTTGATATCACCAGTCAGGTCTGGATATCCATGTCATAACCCCCAAAAAAGAAAATGATAAAAATGTTGAGGTGCTATAATAAAGACATGGGAACAGAAAGTGGATAGTGCAAAGCATTGAAAGCTCCTATTCAGTTTTTCCTGAAGGTAAAGACAGCATGTCATATAAAAAGAGAAAAGTTTATCATTTAGGATGATTTTATGCTCATTTTTTATTTAATGCCAGCAACGCAATTTTTTACTTTAAAAAAAAGGGTTTTCATGAGGTTGTGTAATGCCCTTTGTGAACTTGTTGTAAGCAATAATGTATTCATATCCCATTTTTCCTTAATGCAGTTAAGGCACTGAGCAGTTTGACATCCTTTTAATGAAACTCTTAAAAAGATGGATGGCAGGACTGCAGGGCCAGTTGAGCACAGATACTTTCCTTCTACAGAACCATACACGTGCCTTGTATGTGCAGTGAACTTGTTTGTACTCACTCATCCTGTCTGGAATGCTTGTGTTGCACCATGTCACATTTCTGAACTGTTGCCAGTTGTCCTTAATAAGTCAGAGGTCTCACCAACCTCTTGGCAAAATTGCTGGGATCAAATTCTAACTAGGCACATAATTGAAATATTCGTTTTCTGAGGTGTTGCCTTCTTGACATATTTAGTTTAAATACGTTTTACTGGTCAATTTTAGCATTTTCACATTCAATGTCTGTGGACATTCAATACACTAGTGTATGACTTTTTTTGGTGAATAGATCATATAAAGTATGCAGTTTTGCCTCAGAAGAAGATAAGAAAACATGTTTCTTCATAGCAAGACAAAAAAGCACACGTCACTTCTTACAACAAATTTCAGGACACCCTGAGCTTTGTCAACAGCATTAAAATAAAAAAAACAAGGATGAATGGGGCCTTATGGGACATGGTGTATTCAAGCATTGTAGATGACCTGATCCCAAGTGGACAGCTCTGAATACTGCTGATCCATCCTGCATCGCCAAATGACCTTAACTGAATATGCATCTATTAGTGATGGAGGCTTGTTAGAGCCCGATTTGTAACAATGATCAAAAAAATGTAAAAAAAAAATGAAAAAAGTTAACAAGAAAAAATCCAAGATGTAATTACTGGTCCGTTATGTAACAAGTGCTGAGCCAAAAACATAATGGCTTTTTAAATTTCGGACTCAGCAGTTTTGTTACGTTATTGACCATTCATTCCATTCTAGTCGACATTATATTTTTTAAAATTACATTTCAGGTTATTGTTACATTTCAGGTCAATTCCAATGAATTGGGGTTGTTGTGTAAAATGTAAATAAAAACAATAATTTGCAAATCCTCTTCAACCTATATTCAACTGAATACACTACCCAGACTAGATATTTCATGTTCAAACTGAAAAACTTTATTGTTTTTGTGCAAATCTTTGCCCATTTTAAAATGGATGCCTGCAACACATTTGAAAAAGGCTGAGACAGGGGTATGTTTACCATTGTGTTACATCACCTTTCCTTCTAACAACACTCAAGAAATATTTAGAAACTGAGGACATTAATTGTTGAAGCTTTGGGGCCATTATTCTTTCCCAATCTTGTACGATGTAAGACTTTAATTGTTCAACAGTCCGAGGGCTCTGTTGTTGTATTTTGCGCTTCATAATGCGCCACACATTTTCAATGAGCAACAGGTCTGGACTGCAGGCAGGCCAGTCTAGTCCCCTTCTACCCTTTTAGTACACCTTTTACTGCAGAGCCACGCTGTTGTAACACGTGTAGAATGTGATTGGCATTTTCTTGCTGAAATAAGCAGGGACATCCCTGATAAAGACGTTGCTTGGATGGCAGCATGGGTTGCTCCAAAACCTGGGTGTACCTTCAGCATTGATGGTGCCATCACAGATGTGTAAGTTGCCTATGCCATGAGCACCAACACACTCCCATACCATC
This sequence comes from Thalassoma bifasciatum, assembly GCA_008086565.1. NCBI lineage: Eukaryota > Metazoa > Chordata > Actinopteri > Labriformes > Labridae > Thalassoma > Thalassoma bifasciatum. The sequence goes on from RPOG01000514.1 coordinate 247,603, forward strand.
ACAGATGCTGGCTTTTGAATTTTGAGCTGGTAACAATCTGGATGGTCCCTTTCCTTTCCTTTTCCTTTTGCCCGGAGGACACCACGTCCATGATTTCCAAAAACAATCTGAAATATGGACTCATCAGACTACAGCACACTTTTCCACTTTGCATCAGTCCATTTCTAATGAGCTCAGGCAGCAGCATTTTTTGATGTATAGCTTTGTCTTTGCATGATAAAGTTTGAACTGTCACTTAGAGATGTAGCCATTAACTGCGTTAACTTATAGTGATTTTCTGAAGTGTCCCTGAGCCCACACAGTAAGATCCTTTGCACGATGATGTGGGTTTTTAATACAGTGCCACCTGAAGGGTCAAAGATCACAGGCATTCAATGCTGGTTTTCGGCCTAGCGTCCTACATGCTGAGATTTCTCCTGATTCTATGAATCTTCTGATTATATTATGGATTGTAGATAATTGAATCCCTAAATTCCTTGAAATTGAATGTTGAGAAATTGTGATCCACACCTCATCTTTGCTTGCAAATGGCTGAGCCTTTTGGGGTTGCTCTTTTTATTCCTAATCATGACACTCACCTGTTTCCAATGAACCTGTTCACCTGTGGAATGTTCCAAACAGGTGTTCTTTGAGCATTTATCAACTTTCCCTGTCTTTTGTTGCCCCTGCCCTAGCTTATATTGAAACTTGTTGCAGGCATCGATTTCAAAATGAGCAAATATTCGCACAAAAACAAAGTTTATCAGTTTGAACAAAAAATATCTTGTCTTGCGCATTCTCTCTGTTGCACATTGTCATTGCACTATTTAACTTAAATGTGTCTTTACATTTTCTCTCTTTCTAATTTGTAGTTACTTAATATCTTTTTTTTCTATATATTTAATATTTAATGTTTATTCTTACTTGCTTTATGTACAAAGAGAGCACTGTTAAAACCAAAGTCAAATTTCTTGTATGCTTCTTGAAGATACTTGGCAACAAAGGTAATTCTGATTCTGATTCTGAAGTGTATTCAATTAAATATGGGTTGAAAAGGAATTGAAAATCATTGTACTCTATTTTTTCACATTTTTTACAATGTCTCAACTTCATTAGAAATGGGGTTGCAGGTACATTTTAACCTCTTTCAAGGCTTATGTGTCACAGACTAAGAAACTCCAAGAAAAAGTGGAATGTTGCCTAACACAGGTAATGCACAGCACAGGTGGTAAAACCAGGGCTTTGAACCAGTTTGTGCAACGAAACCGAAAACCAGAAACTTTTGCCTTTTTCCCGGAACAGAAACGAAAACAAAAACAAAAAACTTTTTCATTTTTAATATTCCAGAGTGGGCTGCACGGTGGCACAGCAGGTAGCACCTCAGCCTCACAGCAAGAAGGTCGACAGTTCAATTCCCCGTTCGGGCAAGGTTGGCCTTTCTGTGTGGAGTTTGTCCCCGTGCATGCGTGGGTTCTCTCCGGGTACTCCGGCTTCCTCCCACAGACCAAAAACATGCCCACGTTGGGTTAATTGATTATTCTAAATTGCCCGTAGGTGTGAGTGTGTGTGTGAATGGTTGTTTGTCTATATGTCAGCCCTGCAATTGACTGGCGACCAATCCAGGGTGTACCCTGCCTCCCGCCCAATGACAGCTGGGATAGGCTCCAGCCACCTGCAACCCTGAATAGCAGGATAGACTGTTAAGAAAATGGATGGATGTTCCGGAGCAGAACCGGAATGTTAAAATAATGGAAACCGGTTAATACCAGTATTTTTTCCATTCTTTACGTCTTGGTCTTGTAGCCCAAACACATTCCCTTCCTGTGCCTCCCCCCATGCCCTGGCATGCCAGCGCTGGGGGCCAAGAAGCAATCAAAAGAGATTCATCTGCCACTCAAGCATTAGAAGGGGTAAATATTACGGATTAATAATCTTAAAATATGTCAAAACAATTTATTATTCACATGAACTTCGTCGTGGTTGTGGGCTGAATTAAAGACGCAAAAGCAGTTTTGTGAACAGCTAGCATGTCCAAAAATTCAAAAATAACATTTGATCCTTTTTTTCTTTAAAAAATGAAGCAATATACATCAGTATTTCTCAAAACACTACTATTATACCGAATACAATCCTTTTTTTTTTTTTTTTGGTTATGGATGGATCAAGAATCATGAAAGTGAATATTAGCCTATGGGAATAGAATAGAAAAGAATAGGACTTTATTAATCCCCAAAGGGAAATATTATCCATAACTAGCCAAATTATTTTAATGGCAGCTGTAGTTGCCTGCCTTGTTTAAATAAAGTTTCCATAGATTTGCTATGTTAGTAGACATTTTCATATGAGTTCACTGGCAGCTGTGTCAGATTGAGAAATGTGAAGGCTTGATGGGATGTGTTCTCTTTTTTTGCAATAAATGACATGGCATAATTTATTCTTGTCTTAATTAATCTAGATTATCAATATAACCAATCTAGGTATATTATGCATGAAATTTATACTACTAGGTGAGGCAGCTTGAATAACAGGGGGCTATAATAAGTGATGCAGCTTCTATAATGCACAGGCCTGGTGAATTGTAGTGCTTGTTAGATAAATAACAGCCCATTTGAATGTGCTAATGTTACTCCTCCTCCTATGGCACATGGAACGATATTAACCGGTTCAGGAACAAATTTCTTTTGTTTTAACCGGTTCAGGAATGTTTGTTTGGGGGTTGAACCGAAAACCGGAACCGTTAAAATACTGTTTCTGTTCAGAACGAACCGATTTGGAAAAAATACTGGTTCAAAGCCCTGGGTAAAACACTAGCTCAAAATGCCTATAAGCATGGTCCAGCCATATCAGTTTACATTCATCTAAATCCAAAACTTTCCTCACTAGAATTTATTTTACATAATAATTTTTGGACAGCCAGGAAATGTCAAAAATAGAAATCCAAAATAACTTTTGATGAAAAATATCAGAAGCACAAACAACCAAATAGTCAACTTCTCTGGTCTCAGTTAGCTGTGCCAAGGTTTAAAAGACAGCCCGTCACCCAGCATTACTATGCACCTTTAACACAGTATTTCAAGCTCTACCAGTCAAAACAGATATGGAACATACAATTATAATAAGTTTGCAGCTTTAGTATGAAACAGTTTTTGGTCATTTTTAAAGAAGAGTCAGGGGAAGATCAGGACCAGCCTATCCTCTATACTAGAGGACAGTGGTATTGTTCAATCTAGCTTTCAGGTTACCATTTGAACTGCCGTCACAGCTGACAACACCAGAACCTCAATGTATCTTGGGTCAGTTTGGACCCATAAAGCTGTCAACTTTTGATCAGATCTCATGGCCAGCAAATATTAACTTGTGAAGCACAAATTAAGCATTTAATAGCAAGAAAACTCCCTTAGAAAACAGATTTTGAACTCATTAGCCTGTTAACAAAACTTACTTTAAATTTGAGGGCATTATCCTGACCCTTGGTGGGAACGGGTTAGAAAGTGACTTCTCGTCTGCTTGTCGTCTTCAAATGTGCATAGAATAGACATTGTATTTGTTGCCGCTATCATGCGCGCACACACACACACGGGATAGATGATATAACATCGAGGCATTGTATCTTAACCGCCCAATTTATTATACAGAGCTATCTGATTTCATCAAGAAGTCTCTCACAGGGATTTCTCATCGACACTCAGTGGCTTTGAAGTCTTGGTCCTGCAGTGCTTGCATATGGTTCTGTTCACTAGCCATGGCCTGTAAGTGTTTCCTCTGGATCTGCCTGGCCTTGTTATAAAAGAAGACCCCCATGAACACGAGGACGGTGCCCGCGGCATTGAGGATGGAGATCTGGTTACTAAACACGATGATGCTCAACCAGATGGACATGGCGTGTTTGACAGTGCTGGCAACACTGAGAAAGAGATATTGGATGTTATTGTTCAATTTCTGAAACAGCATTTTTGGATGATGTAAAAGCCTTGTGAATGTACACAAATAATGTGGTGCCAATGAGTAAGTGTTTTTGAATCTTTGCTTCGGTTTTCTTTTCACCTGGTGGAAATCTAGCACATTCAAAGGTCAGTAATAACATTTGTTACCTGAACGTAACAGGGGAAATCCGTCCCATAAGAGCATAGGCAGTGACACTCTGTAAGTGGAACAGGGAGCCATCAAAAAGAAGCAGAAGGATAATGTCTTGGCTGAAAATTATACTCTGCCCACTCTTCCCACTCACTGGGATATCCTGAAAACAAGAAAATACAGCATGATCACCATTGTAAAACCAACAATAACTTTCAGTCATGCCTGTTTTGTAAATTACTATAAAGCCAAAAATGTTTTACTTATCTCTGCATAGTTTTTTGACAACAGATGTTACTGCTTTGTGGTAACCAAATACATATTTCTCAAGTTACTTCAAACTTTTAACAACCAATACTATCTAGGGCAGCTCTCTGACATAAATACTTAAATAACTGTATTGTAAATTCAATGGCTGATATAATTTTGTCTTAACGTACCAACAGAAACAACCAGGCAGGTATTAGCATTATTACCGCAGCTGCACTTGTGTAGAACTGCAGTTCTGGAGGACTGAAATACACCAGAGATTGTATAACCAAGTGAGGGTTTTAAAAAAAAGAGTAGGGCAGGTTCATGTTTGATTTTGATTTTTTTTTTTTTTTTTTTACCTGAACTTGTATGTGTCTCCACTAAGAAGTTTTTTGGAGAATACATTCTGCAAACTGAAATGAAAGACAAATAGTTACATAACTATCATACTGCTATGGAACAGCAAGTTTGCATTCTTAAGTACCAGTCCATGATGTTGGTGGACAAAGCTGCACAAAAACCAAGCATGTTGAAGCTGATCTCGGTGGCAGTGGAAAGGGCCAGCCCAGCCATGACAGGGAAAAGCGACAGGTTCACCCACAGCCCTGTGGAATGAAGTGCAAACAGGAGAAACAACATTTTTTTTAAAGTGCTGCTGCTCTAACATCTGCAATGAGACAGTGTCAGTTAAAAATCGATCCACATTTGACAAAGCACAGAGCTAGAACATCAACAGTCTTAGCTTGCATTAAACTGACCAGGTTCATACAGTTGTGCTAAAAAATGTACATACTCTGACAAAATCTATGATTTCTTGGCCATTCCCCAGAGAATATGAACACAAAAACTGTTTTTCATTAATGGTTAGTGGTTGGGTGAAGCCATTTATTAACAAACAGCTGTGTTTACCCTTTTTAAATCAAAATGACAAAGGAAACTACCAAAATGGCCCTGATCAAAAGTTTACACACCCAAATTCTTAATACACTGGATTGCTTCCTTGAACATCAATGACAGCTTGAAGTTTTTTGTGGTTGTTGAGGATGATGCTCTTTATTTTCTCAGATGGTAAAACTGCCCATGCTTCTTGGCAAAAACCTCCAATTCCAATTCCAATAAATTATTGACCTGTCTTGCATGAACTGCAGGTTTAAGATCCCCCCAGAGTGACGCACTGATACTGAGGTCAGGAAACTAAGATGGCCACTGAAGAACCTTCATTTTATTCTGCTGTAGCCAGTGGCAGCTCGACTTGGCCTTGTGTTTGAATCATTGTCATGTTGGAATGTCGAAGTACAGTTATGCTCATACATTGACATCCTCCAGCAGAATTTATGATTTCTTGGCCATTTTTCAGAGAATATGAATGAAAACACAAAAACTTTTCTCACACTCATGGTTAGTGGTTGGGTACAGGTACTTAAAGAAAAACCTGTTTCCTCTTTTTAAATCATAACAACAACAGAAACTTCCAAAACGATCCTGATCAAAAGTTCACATCTCACATCCTCATCTGTGATCTTTCTGCTTGTAATCAGTGGGTGTGTATAAAAGGTCAGTGAGTTTCTGAGCGCTTGACATATGTGCGCGTCTTTCATCCAGTGCTGCACTGACTTCTCTAGATTTTGAGTCATGAGGAAAGCAAAAGTTTTCAAAGGATCCGTGGGAAAAGGTAATCCAACTGCACAAAACAGGAAAATGAAAATTTCAGCCGCAACTGCCAACGAAATTGCTAGGGATGCAACAAAAAACCCACAAATAACTTAACCTGAATTACAGGACTCTGAAATTTTTTTTCAAGATGCACAATATGGAGTTACATGAGAAATTAAAGCCGCAAGCGGCGACATATGGGCCCTCGCTCATATGCGACTGCCCAAGCATGCGCTTGGACAAGTCTACCTATGCACTGAAAATAGGTCACACAGCAAAAATGGTCATTTGGCTCCATCCAAAAATATTAACAGCTTCCCCTCTGAAAGAGGGATGTGGAACATAGGTAGTTCAATCTCAGCTCCTGCAGTCATAAGATGAAGGGTCCTTGAGCAAGACATTGGACCCCCAATTGTTCCCACTGTTGGTGTAAAGATGGGTATAAAAGAGTTAGATAAAACTGATGGTTCCGAACAGTAGCAGTCCCTGCCATCAGTGTGCATGTTTACATGAAAAGAGAATTGGACTTATGGCAAAAAATGCCTTTTCCAAGAAATGGTTTATCTCCCAAATTTTTTGAAAAAGGCATTCTTGGCCATAAGTCTAATTCTCTTTTCTACATGTAAACGCAGACAAGACCAGATCCCACACTGTGACTTTGCCATTAGGCTATGACCTCTGTCGGCGGCAGCATGCATGTAAGCATGCTGACTGAGTAATCAGAGTGGTGGAAAGCTCAATTTTCCCCTGTTAAATATGTTATTATTTTACTGGCCCCACTGCTACGGCTGTAATTTTTATATCTAAAGCATCAAAAGGAGTTTAAATCAATTTTCCTTGACTTTTCTAAAGGGTTCAATGTCACTTAAATCCATTTCATTAACCCCCACTGAGACACTAAGGACACAAGTCACAGCAAAACAATACAAATGCACTACAGATGTGCTCTATGTGTAAAACAGTACACAATACAAAACAATTCTGAAACTGTGTTTTATCCCTGTGCAGTGTTGTGTGTTTTTGATGTTTTTTGTATCAATGTCAACTGGAGGTGTAATATTTGAGGATTCAAATCAGTCCCTGTAAAGGTAAAAGTGAAAAGCAAAAGCAGACAGACATGCGGTTTTGAAACAATGCGATATGTTGGATTATTTCGCTAGTTTTGAATTCGTGAACACTTTGCACTAGACCCAATGCAGATCTTTCTGTACTTCAATGAATGGAGCCTGAATTGGGTAGTGGCCATTAAGAACTGGACTGGACAGTCATTGAAACAAAAAGACCACACTGAGATAGAAACTCATAAGAAAAGAGAAGGGCTTTTTTTTGCAGCCAGTTTCAAAGGGTTATGTCCCTGAAGAGCTTAAGGTATTGATTGAAGGTATTGGTCTGGTTTGTTTGGACAGAAGAAAAAGGTTTTGTTTTTTTCAAAAATCTTTTTTGAGGGATCTGTATACTTTCAATGGACAATACATCAAATTTGAAATGCTCTCAAAATAAAACAGTGATTGTTTGAAATGTTGTAAGCAATCAGTATTTGTATTCACATGGATTAAGTTCCAGTGAAAACACATGCACGAGAAAATTAGGACAAGGGTAAGCAATGACAAACCGTTGTCTCAAGCATCAAGCACAACAAAGACAGGAGTCATCTGATTTGATCTAAAAACACCAACGACCTGATTTTCCTGAAGTAGTCAAACTGGTTCCAACAAATACCAAGAAGTTAAGCAAACAAAGAGCATAAGTTACTAAATGGGTTGAGACATAGCAGGCATGCTCTTTTAGTATTTGTCCACAATGTCTCTGAAGTATCACCTTGAGTCAAGATACTCATTTATTTTCCAGCCAAAAAAAAGAAAAAATATGTACAGTTGTGAAAATATGAATGATAACACAGAAACCTTTCTGTCACTCATGGTTAGTGGTTGGGTGAAGACATTGATTGAAAAAAAATGAAAAAAAAATACTCTTTTGAAATCATAATGACAACAGAAACTTCAAAAATGACCCTGTTCAAAAGTTGACACCCCCTGGTGGTTTTGGCCTGATAAATGCACAAAATATGACACAAATGGGTTTGAACGTCTACTTAAGGTAACCATCCTCACTTTTGATCTATTAGCTTGTAATCAGTGTGTGTGTAAAAAAGCTCAGTGACTTTCTGAGCTCCTGATAAACACGTGCATCTTTCACTCAGTGCTGCGTTGAAGTTTCTGGTTTCTGTGTCATGGGGAGAGCAAAAGAATTGTCAAAGAATCTGGTCATCTCAGTCTCCTGACCTTGATATAATCGATCCAGTGGGGGGGAGATCTCCTGCAGTTCATGCAAGACAGCTCAAGAATTTACAGGACCTGGAGGCTTTTTACCAAGAAGAATGGGCAGTTTTACCATCTGAGATAATCAAGACCCTCATCCACAATGACCACAAAAATTTCAAGCTGTTATTGATGTTGAAGGGGGAAATACAAGGTATTAAAAACTGGGGGGGTGTAAACTTTTGAGCAGGGTCATTTTAGAAGTTTCTGTTATCATTATGATTAAAAAAAGAGTAACTAATTTCTTTTCAAAAAATGTCTTCACCCAACCACTAACCATGAGTGATAAAAAGGTTTTTGTGTTATCATTCATATTTTCTGAGAAAAGGCCAAGAAATCAGAAATTCTGCTGGGGCGGGGGGGTTAAACTTTTGGGCACAACTGTAAATTTGTGTACCTGTGTATTCTCCAAGAATCAGCCTAGACATGATGACAGTGAAGATGGGTGCTGAACTCTTTACTGTCTCTGCAAAGGACACAGCCACGTTCTTCAGGCTTACCAAGCCCAGCACTACTGTGGTGAACCTAAAACACAGACACAAAGATCACATCAAAGAGTGTGAAGTCTCAAATAGCTTATTGTGAAATTGGATACAAAACCACAACTATTGCTGAACTGCATGGTATGTTTAAGGAATAGTTGGAAGTCATTGGAACGTGCAATGCAATTTCAAGATTATTTTCAGACTCATATTCACACAAAATACACTCCTGATGAAAATCTTACAACCAGTTAAAAAATTGAAATTATTTACATTTTGCACTGTTTGATCTTCAGAAGGTTCTAAGTGGAGCCTCAAAATGCAAAAAGTAGAAATGGGAACAAGTGACCAAAAGTTTTGAGCAGGCAGTTTATTGAAAATAACAATTTAACTGAAGTAGGCTGTTCATCAGCTAATCAAAAGTTTAAGACCACAGCTCAAAAAAACCTGAAAACCTCCTAAAACAGGAATTAAAATGTCAAAAATTAACGCAGCAATGAAAAGCTCCACCATTATTGTTGATCACTCCAAAAATTTGTTTTGGCATGGTCGATGCCAAGAACGTGTTATGGGTAGTGAAAATGGCTTTACAAAGGGTATCCACGGTCTGAACTGACTTCCATTTTTGCAAACTTCCCTTGCCATCAGAGCATGTAAGCAGAGGAGGAAGTGGTGAGCTGCTTTTATATGAATGGGGAGGCGGAGCGGAGTGCCGTCCCGCTCCACTTTCCCTCGTTTCCGCTTACATCAAGGGTCTGATGCATCCCCAAATCTGTTCCAGAGTGCATTTGTGTCTTCCAGTTAGCTGCTTACAACTTAAAACTAGGCTGCTAATGTAGTTCACAAAATATTTCCTATAGTTAAGTGACAGAATGTACAGGTGTACTGTCCCCTGTAAAAACAAATGATGGAGATAATCAAGGAGAAGAAAGAGAATGCAATTTCCTTGTGTCTATGAGAAAGATTCACTGCAGAATCTAAAAAGACTCTCTTGAAAACACAACAGTGAGCTATGGGAGCACGCCAATAAAAAAGAAATAGGTAAAGATGTCCGAAAGTAAATACTCACCTATAAAATATATACTTCAGTGCAATATCAGGGAACAAATATTTTAAAATCTCCCACCTATTTTGGGTCCAAGGCTTTAATTAAAGATAGGTGAAATATTAATGCACCTTTCTTAGGAGCAAGCGCAGAGCGAGTGTGGAACGGAGCAATATTGGGTTGGATACAATATTGGCTGAGCGTGGAGGGGTGACTGGGGGAGCAGCATGGCGGGACTTAGGGCAGGGAGTGATGGAGGCAGACACCGTGGGGACTAAGGAGTGAGGAGCAGAAAGTCTCACTGATCACATGATCTGCTCACATGCTCTGATCACATGCTCTGCTTGCCATACATCCCCAAATGTTCTCAATTGGATTAATATCAGGGGCACAAGCAGGATGGTCAAAAAGAGTGATGTTATTCTCCTGAAAAAGAGTCTTGGTCAGACGGGCATTGTTAATCGTAGTAAGTCCTTAACCATGCTATGTTTCAGCGCTTACAACTGTACAACAACAAGGTCAAAACTCATCAGTGCCACCTCATTTGAAAGACTGAAGTCTCTAGTTTCAGAAAATGTAATGTTTGTATGAATGTAAAGTCTACATCATGATAAACACAGCTGAAACACATTTTTTCTCCTTAAATTTTTATAACCAAGTTTTGAACACCATTGACTTCAAGATGCTTCATGTCAGACATAAGACATCCACAACATCACTTCACACCTTGTCATCTACATCTGGGTGAAATCTGAGCTTGGTAAAACCTTGTAGGAGTTAGAGAGTTTTTAGTCTCAGGTGACCAAGAACTAGCAGATGCATTCTCAATTACCACTGTCTAGTATAACGTCTTCGCACAACTACAACCAGCTGTATCAGTGCTTAATGACCTCTTTGAAGTCAACATTGTTGTCTCTGTGGAAATGTTTGCAAAAAATTGTGAAATTATAGCTCCTGTCGACAGATTGTACCGCTCCTGTTGCGCACGTGACTATAAATGATTACGCACAGCAAAACAATTGATTTTTTGCCCATCTATCTAGCTACAGCAGACTTTGTGTGAACAGCAAGGCCACTGGTTACTGTACGTGTGATTGACAGGGCCGATAGTCCATGAACAAGCCTGTTAAAGGGGCTTTACGCACCTTGACCGAATGTTGTTGTCCAGTGAAGCAGAGAGCACTTCCTGTATAAATCAGGCTCTCCTGGCATCAAATCTTCATGTATCAAGATGGGGACACTTCTGTCTAGTAGCCAGAAGTCCAAAGAAATAAAATATGCCAAGCGTTGCCAAATTACACTAAGGAGGAAATGCTATAAAACTCGGAAGGTGTTGTTTTTTCATTAGAATGGACACGACTGACAGACATACAATGGACTTTTTTAAGGAGAAATTTCACCACTTGGAATAATTTGATGAAACAACACTTTTGATATGTTTGAACTCTGGATTCCTCAGGTGGGACAGAGAGTGACGTAATGACCTTCAAACAGGTTTGATGTCATAGTTGTTGTGATAGCCATCTGAGCGATTCTTTCACTAATTACTTTTTGTTGGTCAAGTAAACCAGTGATTTTTAACCTTTTTTGAGCCGCGGCACACTTTTTATATTTACAAAATCCTGGGGCACACCACCAACCAAATAACATAAAATGACACTACAGCAGGGGTCATCAACCTTTTCCGGACCGAGGGCTACTTCAAGGGAACAGAGTAGTGGGAAGGGCTACTTGCTTGATACAAAGTTCCTAATGACTTTATAATAATAATATGTGAAGAGACTGCCCACATATCAATGTTAATCATTATCTACAACTATAAGCAATTATTTACACAGCAATAATGATCGGAAACGTAAAATCATAACCAGAATATATGTATTTGAACATGCAACATATATTTATCTTTCCCATCTACTGCTGCATGATTGGGCAAAACTGGCCAAACAACACATCATCATTATTGTTATTATTTGTGAAAGCTGTAGCCTTTAATCTTGTATTTTTAATATGCAGTTATAATATAAATATACTGAAGTGTGGACTCACATTATTCATTCCCCCCCCGCTGTATAATTCAGTGCCCTGGTCGAGGCACCCAGGTCTAAAAAGTCAGGACACGCCCCTGCCTTTCAGTACGCACATCGTTGCAGATTCGTTATGTTGCTTTGCTCAATAACAGATGGATTTATGCTGAACAGAGGGCTCAGTCAGTGGAATAAACGCAGTTACTGTAGAAGACGGGACTCATCTTTTCCCAGGTAAAGTTAAACAAATCCTCAAGCATTTATCCCTGCAGTGCGCTGCTCTCTTTCTGGTGTAAAGTTAATGTCGATCACCCAACAGCCAACACCCCCCCCCCTACAGTCAATATTCATAAATCATTATCCATCCATATCGCCAAAAAGAGGGGATTTTCATGGGTAGAGTAGGAGCATTCCAATTAAAACTGATGTATATTTCTTCACTTTTTGAAGCAAAAAGTAATGATCAGAGTTTTATTTTTGAAGAGCAGCAGGTTTTACGCACGTGTGTCGCACTGTTAATCTGCAGGTGACACAAGAAGGGTCCCAGCTTCGTAACAGTTTCACTAAAACATCTCAAACTCCTCAAAGGTGCCCAATGGAAAAAAAGAACAGAATATTGACAGGATATTTGTCAGTTGATAAACTCTTTGCGCAGTTGATACAGAAAAAAGAAGGCGTGCCGGTCAGGAGGCTTTGTGTCAGAGGGAAACAAGAATGTCTTTATGACATTCCAGTTCTTGTTGTTTTGTTACTTTACTTTTCTGTCATAATCACGCTGCACAGACACACAGGGGCTCTTTGAAAAGCAAATATCTCTAGAGGAGCCCAATTTGACCAGTGCTTATTGTAGAACCTTTGTAGCTCACACATCCCCCAAAATATCAGTGATCCAGCTCCGTGTTTCACAGTAGGATGGTGTAACTCTCATAATAGGCCTTGTTGACTCCTCTCCAAATGTAACATTTGATAAATGACTTTGTTCCAGAAGTCTTGAGGCCTGTCTCTGTGCTGTTTGGCGTATTGTCATCGCGATATTTTTTGCCATTTGTGTAGAAATGGCTTTCTTCTGGCAACCCTGTCATGCAGCCCATGTTTCTTCAAGTGTCTCCTTATTGTGAATCTTGAAACAGCCACCCCAATTTTTTTCAGAGAATCCTGTATTTCAGCTTTTGCTTTCCCAATGACACAGAAACCAGAAACTTCAACGCAGCACTGAGTGAAAGATGCATGTGTCTGTCAGGAGCTCAGAAACTCACTGAGCTTTTATACACACACACTGATTACAAGCTAATAGATCACAGGTGAGGATGGTTACCTTTAGGAGACATTCAAACACATTTGTGTCATATTTTGTGCACGTTATCAGGCCAAAATCACCAGGGGGTGCAAACTTTTGAACGGGGTCATTTTTGACGTTTCTGTTGTCATTATGATTTAGAAAGAGCAAACCATTTTTTTTTTCAATGAACGTCTTCACCAAACCACTAACCATGAGGGATAGAAAGGTTTTTGTGCTATCATTCATATTTCCTGCGGAAAGACCAAAAAATCAGAAATTCTGCTGGAGGATGTAAACTTTTGGGCACAACTGCATGTCTCCAACATACTGTAATCCAGTTTAAAGTTGTGCATTGCTTGCATTGGTCAAAAGAGAAACTAGCTAAGATTAAAACTGATCGTGACCCAACATGAGATCAGTGTAAACAAGCCCCTGCTACACTGTTGCATATGTTTTGGACATGCCCTAAACTCCATAGTTTCTGGGGCTCCATCTTTAGGACATTTTTGAGAATATATGGTAAAACAATGGAGCCCTCCCCTCTAATTTCACTGTTTGGAGTTGCCCCAGAGAATGCTTCCTGTAGTTCTTATCAAGCCAACATGTTGGCTTTTAGCTCCCTCTTGGCCAGAAGGCTAAATCTATCCAAATGGAAGGACTCAATACCCCCTGTGTATCGCCTATGGATAAGGGATGTCATGTGTCGTGTTCACTTAGAGAACATACGATATACCGTTAAGCCTCGTTTCCACCAGGCAGTCTGGTACAGATCAGTACCGTTTGGTACGGGTCAGATCGGTAAAGCCTGATCCTGTGTGCGTTTCCACAGCCAACCGTACCCTGCTTGATGGGCCAGATGTCGAGAGCCGTGTCAGCTACATAACAGCGTGACATCACTGCAGCGCCAGCGCTACACAGTCTACCCAGCAAATAAATGCAACGACAAAGAAATTGGCAGCATTGTAAACAAAGAGAAAGATGGCGAACATCCAGCAACTCTTCTACTTTGTGATCAGCTGTGGCTCTTTATTCCATAACGAAACGAAGCTTTGTTTCAGGAAAGGCTGTGTGCAGGGTTGTGTGTCGTTCCTTATTACCACCGTGGCACAGGAAGTTGCCGATCTTTTGACCAATCAACGTACTGCAGTGATTATAGCCCCACCCCTGGGGCCGGTTTGGAGCGGCTTGGCACCCCAAGGTAACGGTACTGAAAAGTGGAGCGGTACGGGTCGCTTATCTGGGGACCCGTCCCGGTTTTAGTCTATGGAAACGCCACAAAATGCGTGCCGTACCGAGACGAACCGAACCGATCCGCTTGGTGGAAACGAGGCTTTAGAGGCTGCACCAGGAAATTTGTTCAAACTTGGCAACCATTTTCATCCTATGTTGAAAACATGGCAGCTAGTTACATGACGCTAACCCCTTTTTACATCTACATAATAATTAATTGTGTATAAGCATATATATGAGTGTGTCCAGTGTGTTTATGTCTGTATATGAGTATGTATACGTGTATATGTGCATGAATGTATATTCAATGTAGTTTAAGTTAACTTGTATTTATTTCTATTTATGATCATTATTATTATTGTCATTATTTTTATTATTTACTTATCCCCTTTTATTTTTTTTCCTCTTGTCTGGCTGAATATGCATTTAAGACTGTATCTGGGAAAAGGGGGAAGGACAGTAGCATGTTTTTGTTCCGTCTGTCCTGAGTTTTGCTCTGTTCTGTGTTTTTCTTTTTGTGTGTTTCTGTTCTGTTTTTCAAAAAACTAACAAAAAGATTGCTCAAAAAAGAAAAGTAGAAGAAAGCCAAACAGGAGGGTGAGAGGCTAAAGACTAAAACAGGGGCTGAGCTGTTAGTGATCAAAATGCAGAGTGACCTTGTTCGCTCTGCTTGGTAGTTGAGCACTTAACCAGGGTTCACTGGTGTTCCATGAGTGACACTGAGGGCCTGTTTACACGACAACAGTTTTAGGGTGAAACGCAACAATATTTTTGCGTTTCACCCTCCTGTTTAAAGGGAACCAGCGTTCTAGTCGACCAAAAACGCTCTCCAGAGTGGATTTTTTCAGAAATGCCATTTCCACTGTCTCTGTGTAAACGCAGAGCCGGTGTTTTTGGTTGGAATGCTGATGTCACACTCAGCTCTGCGCGTATGTACTGAACCTTCACTGCAGCATTTTAAGTCCCAGCGTTTCCATATAAACACAGACATTTTTCATAGTGTCTTAGGTCGTTTTAGGGTGAAACGCTGTGAAAGGTTGTTGTAAATGTATACATTAGCTTGTCGTAGTTTATCCAGTAAAAGTTGTCTTGAACAAAGAAAAGAAGTATTTAAATGAAAATCTAATCACCAATCATTCTTCAAAACAAGTAAGCGCATCATTTCATCAGGACAACATGCGCGAGTCCTCCAGCCAGGGGCTTTGCTGCAACGAACTTCAAATGGATTTTTCTCACAGCCTCCTTGAATAAAGCTTTTTGAATATTCATTTAGATATACAAAGATATACATTCTTCATTCCATCATTTTTGTCTGTTGCAAAATGTCTGCTTTATAGTCTATCTCTGGGCAGGATTTCAGCCCTTAAGTGTAAGACAGGAAAACTTTGCAGATGCCACACTATTTAAAATTTTGTTAAACACATCCCGTAAACCTGTGTATTGTACATTTTAGAACAACTCAGTCAAGTTGATTTGGGGCTTTAAAATCAAACCTTTCCTTAACTAATTACAAATCCTTATTCCACATGTAACAGTTCCAAAGCTGCACACTTTTTCTGTCATGCTATCTTATGCAGTTTAGGTATCAGAAATTCAAATAAGAAATCTTAAGCTTTCAAAACTATTTGAGATGTGTCCTTTGGTCACACAACTATTGTGAGACATACAGTCCCCTCCGAAAGTATTGGAACAGCAAGTTCAATTCCTTTGTTTTTGTTGTTTACTGGAGACATTTGGGCTTCAGATAAAAAGACGAAAATGGCACAAAAGTTGAGAACTCCAGCTTTTATTTTGTGGTATTTACATGTAGATGTGTTAAAAACCAAGGACAGAGCACCTTTTCTTTAAACCCACACACTTTTCAAGTGAGCAAAAGTATTGGAACAGACATTATTAAATTCACTTAAAGTGAACAACATTTGATATTTGGTGGCATAACCCTTACGTGCAATAGCTGCATCGAGCCTGTGACCCATTTACTTCACCAGGCTGTTGCATTCTTTGTTAGAAATGCTGTTCCAGGCCTTTACTGCAGCCTCTTTCAGTTCTTGTTTGTTCCTGGGGGTTTCTCCCTTCAGTCTCCTCCTCAGGAGGTCAAAGGTATGTTCTATTGGGTTAGGGTCTGGTGATTGACTTGGCCAGTCCAAGACCTTCCTCTTTTTCCTCCTGATGAAGTCCTTTGTTGTGTTGGCCGTGTGCTTTGGGTCATTGTCTTGTTGCATGATGAAGCTTCTGCTGATTAGTTTGGATGCATTTTTCTGTAAATTGCCAAAATGGTTTTGTAGACATCAGAATTCATTCTGCTGCTGCCATCATGAGTTACATCATCAATAAAGACGAGTGAGCCTGTTCCAGAAGCAGCTATGAAAGCCCAAGCCATGACACTACCTCCACCATGTTTCACAGATGAGCGTGTGTGTTTTGGATCATAAACAGATCCTTTCTTTCTCCGTACTTTGGCTTTTCTATCACTTTGGTAGAGGTTAATTTCGGTTTCATCAATCCATAAAACTTTGTTCCAAAACTTTTGTGGCTGATCTCTATTCTTCTTTGCAAAATCCAGTCTGGCCTCCAATTCTTTTTGCTGATGACTGGTTTGCACCTTGTGGTACGGCCTCTATATTCCTTCTCTTCAAGTCTTCTTCAAACAGTGGATTGTGACACTTTCACCCCTGCCCTGTGGAGGGTGGCAGTGATGTCAGTGACTGTTGTTTTGGGGTTTTCCTTCACTCACGGCTCTCATGATGTTTCTGGCTGACCTGTTCCATGTTTATTGCTCAGTACACCAGAAGTTTCTTTCTTTTTCAGAACATTCAAAATTGTTGTAGCGGCTATGCCTAATGTTTGTGCAATAGCTCTGATCAATTTTCCTTCTTCTCTCAGCTTCAAAATGGTTTGCTTTTCTCCCATAGACAGCTCTCTGGTCTTCATGTTTGCTTAACAAAAATCACAGTTTTCACAAGTGAAACCAAAAGCAACAAACAAGAACTATTTAATGTCTCTGCAATCAATCTAAAAGGCAGCACCTGAGCAACTAGAAACACACATCAGCCACATGTTCCAATACTTTTGTTCACTTAAAAAGTGAGTGGGTTCAAAGAAAAGGTGCTCTATCCTTGGTTTTTTAACATATCTAGATATAAATACCACAAAATACAAGCTGGAATTCTGAACTTTTGTGTCATATTCATCTTTTTATCTGAAACCCAAATGTCTTCAGTATACAACAAAAACAACGGAATTGAACTTGCTGTTCCAATACTTTCGGAGGGGACTGTATAGGGATTCGCAACATTTGTGTCAATATTACATATCATTTTTTTATAGCCTACAGCTTATGTGGTTTGTGTAGTTTATCATAGTGTGTGATTACACAATAACAGCTTGGAACTAGGACAGCACCTAATAGAAACTTAATAGCTGTTTGATTGCTTCAAGTTTCTGCTGCATCAATTCTGTTGCCTTAAGAAAGGCATCATAACTATGCCTTGGTTGAATGTACCCTACTTTTCTGCAACTTTGTTAAGGATGTCCCTCATCTTTCATCTCCATGGCAGCTTAGTGGTAAATAAAAACTAACTGCAGTCACAAGGGATACACTGCACACAAGTGGCACAGTCTGCTATAAGGGATACTGATGATGAATTACCAAAGCCTGAATGTGAGATGATTCTGTTGTCTGGTGCGGAAAAAAGCTGTCTATTATGCAAGTAAATTTAAAGTAAGAGATACAGGCTGGGCATAATTGAAGAGAGAGAAAGACCTACCTCATAAGCCCAACAAACAGCATTATCATGATGAAGTTAGGGGGGTACTCAGTTCTGGACTTGTGCTGGTACAGGCAACATGGCACCAACGTCTTTAGGCATCCTATTACAGTAGTGGAGAGCATCTGAACTGCACCTAGAGGGTGTAAAGATGATACCGAAATAATGCCAAAGCAACAGGTATTAGTATGTAGTGCATTTAAGTCTTCCTCATTTTTCTGTTACATTATACTTGATAAGAGGCACTTGACTATAACTGCTTAAGTTTACTGCAGTGTTTTGTTTTGGTTTTTTTTTTTTTTTTTTAAAAACCCCACCATATTATAAATAAGTCAAATATTTTAAAAACCTTGTAAATATGTGTGCCTTAGAACAGGGCTGTTTGCAAAATAAAAAGGTCACTGTCACCCTGATGAAAAAAAAATGTTCCAATCATTTTATGAAAACCAAAAGGCCAAAATTTGCAACACCTGTCACATGAAAGTGAAGTGGTCATGTGGCATGAGTCTCCCAGTTTTTCAAATATACATGTCATCTCAAGTCAATTTCTAAGACCACAACATATTCAGACAAGTTCTTTGGTCCTTCAACTTTTTCTTCATTTTAATCATGTTTCTCTTAGCTAGACAGTTATAACTTAAAGTTAAACACATAAATCCTTAGAAAACATCTTAACCTCTTAAGACCTGGCGTCCACATATGTGGACATTACATTTCTACCTCTCAGACCCATGAAACTTCATTTTTTAAAACTTAAATCTATTCGCCACATTTAGAGACACTAACCGCATCATCTTTTAGTGATACCACAACTTAACAACCATTTTAGTGAGAAAAAAGTGTAGTTATGAATAGGGGTGTGACGAGATATCGTGCCACAAGATCCCACGAGATTAATCGTGATGATATTACTCGTTTAAGTGAAAAACTTTCTTGCGGGCACAGGTGAAGCCCTGTATTTAACAGTCTATGGGGAGCTCATCAGACTGTGAGCGTTTTAATTTTTTGAGACCTGTGGGGGACAGTGATGTACCTTTGCAACGTCTAGTCTGCCAGAAACTGACATGAAGGAGCAAAAGCAGCCTATCAGGCGCAGCCGGAATGACAACGGGGTCTGAAAATATCATCATCATTGAATATACCCCCGCCATCCTCCCCCAGCTCTCCACATAGAGAAACCCAAAGGCGATAACGTTTCAGTTTCTCTTCTCTGTGAACTCCTCTCTGCCTCACATATATAAAGTGTGCGTGACGTGGAAGATCAGCGCGCGCCAATTCACACTTGATGCGTCTCTGGAGCGCAGCGCTACGCGCTCTGCAGTAGCTGGATACAAGATCATGCAATCATAGGAGCAACACATGTTCCTGCGGGGCTTCTAAAGAAGTGGCACTCCCCAAACTTCAGCCAAATTCCGTAATTCCTCCTTTTTGTTATTTCTGCTGTAGTGTGAGAGGATCATCGTTAGGTATTATTTCACAGCTGCAGACCAAAATACAGCAAGCCGCGACGATTCCAGAAAACCACAAACGTATACAAGTCAAATAACACACACACACTCACACACAAACACAAAAGAAAAACAACTCGGAGCAAAAAAGTACAAGAAGGGAGGAAGGAGATCCTCAAACTA
This sequence comes from Thalassoma bifasciatum, assembly GCA_008086565.1. Classification (NCBI taxonomy): domain Eukaryota; kingdom Metazoa; phylum Chordata; class Actinopteri; order Labriformes; family Labridae; genus Thalassoma; species Thalassoma bifasciatum. The sequence goes on from RPOG01000514.1 coordinate 267,340, forward strand.
CTGCCAGAGCCCCATAGAGTCCCTTTAGCATAGCCAACAATACCCAGGTAGCTGATTTATGGCAATTACCATAACACAAATTATTAATAAACGTATTATTTTAATAATTTATTCTTTATTAACCTTTCAAAAATGTAAGAAAAATATGTTATTCAAACTTATTATATTGACTGTTAATCATTAATTTGCTGTTATTTAAGCATGAGTATGTATTTTCTCTCAAAGTTACAAAGGTTATATTAGTCAAACTTTCATGTTGACCACTTTTACTGTAACTTTACTGCAAACAAAAAGAAATGTATTTTCATACTGTTATCAAGCGGTCTCTCATCTACACAATCTCGTAGTTCACCTGTTGGTCTTGTATTGTTAAAGCTGGTCGCTTATTTCTATCATTAACTGGTGGCAGCATTTTAGATACCTAGTGGAAGTAATTGGTATTCTTAAAAGTAATGTGAAAATCTCGTCTTGCCTGGTCTCGATCTTGTGAACCCAGTATCGTGCCTCGTCTCGTCTTGTGAGCTGAGTGTATCGTCACACCCCTAGTGATGAACCATAAAATTTACAACTAAAAATTAGTGGCTAACTAATAACACTTAAAACATAACTTCCCGTACAAAGACAGAGTTTCACTTTACTAATTAGGTCTGACTGGTCCCAAATAGCAAGGAGAGATAAAACGTGCACACTAGAAACGCCAAGGTCTTAAGAGGTTGAATTCCAATCAGATAATACTAAGCACAAAAACTACTTCTCTTGGTAAAATAAAGGTTAAATAAAACTTCTCATCATAAAAACTTCTCCTTCTTTCTTATTAAAACTCTTTCTTACCTAGCATACTTGGCTCCCTCTCCAGAAGAGACAAAATGTACTTGTTAAGGAACAGGGTACAGAAGCTAAAGAAGTACCAGAGGCCTAGGTAGGCTAACGACCGCCAGTTCCATACCCCTGACTCCGCCTCAATCACAGTAGTTTCTGTGACTGTGATCTTTAAAACCTGTTCCCCTGGTAGGCTCTCGCTGCGGGCCAGCACCACTCGCTCCTGGCGGTTGCGGAATGGCAGCAAGAGGCGCCACATTGGATTTCTTGCGGACTGCCAGCCACTTGGCATTACGTCTGCACAGGTAGACGTACAGGTGTGAGGTGAGGTGTGAATGAGTTTGTGGGGCTAATCCATCTTTGGACTGGTCCAGAAATTGGCGCTTCAAAACAGTCATATAGTAGGCGCTGGAAATTAATAAACGTGATGCCTCCTGTTGTGCTGATGCTGGAGAGAAGAAAAGAATTATACTCAGTTGGGTACACAGAGGTGGAGAGATGGTCCCCAAACAGCAACATGGATTGTGAGCAAGTGAAAGAAATAAGTTGATGCTTTACTTGAGGGAGGGTATGTTCTTGAAATTGGAAAAGATGAACTTTGCAGCATAATCACCCCAGCTTAGAGGTGTAACAATTTAATTCAACAACAATTTGATTTGTAACATGATCTGTGGTTGCAGATACGATTCAAGGACGATACTGGTTCATTCGGAATAATCTGATCTGAAACGATTCAGTGACTTGAAATCGATCCGATAACCTTTTAGCCAAATAATTAAGTAGTGTGTCTGTGAGATATATATCTGGATCCTGGACAATGCAGGTGACGTTTCTTGTAAGGGAATAAGGTATAAGTTAATGGAAAATGCATCAACATTTTATTTAATTAAAGTGCAATTAACGCGTCAGGTTGAATTAACAGGAGATTAACCTCCTGCTTTCATTTTCAATATTAAAAAATTTCAATGAAAGTTCAGTAATTGCAACCACCATTTGAACAGGTTGCAGGTTTACCGTCTACTTCTGCTTTTGTTTTTCAACATAGAAATGATACAGGATTATCCCATGGCACCTTACAAGGTAGTTGGAGGGATTTGTTGTGTTACTGTGGTATTTTACTTAACCTTTATCCTGCAAACACCGAACGTCAAAGCCAAAAGCCAAAGCGTTTCTACACACTTGACCACAATGGTGGCTTGATCATGTCTCACTTGCCTGCCTCTCCCTGAGCCATTCGCCATGCTATGTTTTGTTGTCAGCTGGAAGGTGAAGATGACGTCACAGACAGGCAGACTGAGTCTTTTTCCTTGAATCAATTAATTTAGTTTAATGATGTTTCAAACAATGTTAGATCTCTTTGTGTCACCTGAAAAGCACAGATGGATGTAGTTGGATCATAGGAATTGAAAATGCCTCATCAATTTATTAAATGGAACGTTACACCCCTACCCCAGCTGCTAGTGTGCTAATCATGAGGTAGAAGATGGAGGGATAACTCTGTCTATATGCAAACTGAGGATTCAATTCTCCTGCAGCCATGAGTAGCATTTATTGAATGTCTAGTTAACTGCATAAACATTCACCTCTGAAAAAGGATTGGATAATATAGTAGATATTGAGAGTTTTGGGCCATTTCTATATAGGTAAAAATTTTGCCATCTCTTGTGACAGTCATATAAGATTAGATAAGTTCAATAAGTGTAATCTGTCATTTGACCCACTGTGGTGAAATTCAAAGTTTTGCACCAGCAACAGCAGTGTAGGAAGATAGAGCCTAAGTACAAAATTTAAAAATATTTATACAAAAATATTTAAGTATAGCATTATCATCAGTTCAACGTGTAATGAATTGGATTATTTGTTGCTGTAGTTGTATTTTCATTAATTGCATTCTTATCTTTGTGAAGCCAGTATTTACATTCAATTCAGGTTGCTGGTGGTGGTTGGGGGGGGGGCTCAAAATAAATACAATTTTACTTCGGGCCCCAAGCTGGCCAGGTGCGGCCCTGGGTTCCGTTGCAATTGAATATGACTTCACTTGGTAACCAGTCACAACTATTAAATTCGTATGGTGCCCATTACTTCGTCACAAAATCTAACCATCCTTGTGGTAGAGACGCACCGACGGCCTTCAAATGTAGTTTTGCTTAAGTACTGTCTGGGGTTAGAAATGAGCCTGTTCAAGACCCAATTGTTGTGCTTAAAGCATCTAAAATGAGCATAATCTTCATGCATGTTTACAAAGTAACCCGTGCATATCTCGATCACGACGATTTACAAACACCTCAGCTCAAAGTCAATGAAATACTTTTGTAAATGTCATGGCATCTGCAAAGCTTCTTGAAGATCAGGGTTTAGATGCGAGTACAACACGCGGACCTTAAAGAGTCTTCCTCACGTTTCCTCACGGAATCTGTTTCGATATGACACAACGACATTAAAAAAATGTTTCCTAATCAGCAACCCTGAGCTTTGAACTCCAATTGGAACGACAGACAGAATTGCCTGTAAAGACAAGGCGGATATTGACTCTATAGCAGCTTTAGCCTCTGCACACAAAAACACAAAATGACATGCTAACTCAAAATATTAAGACCAAGACGATTTCTTACCCCTTTTTAAAGAAAAGGCCTCAGATAGGACGAGAGCACTCCACAAGTCCTGCCGATAAGCGAGACACCAGTGTGTTCCACATAATAGGAAGTTGGACAGAGACGTGGGCTAGCCACTGTTTCTTGTGATAACGTGGGATCTGTGGATCTGGAAACTGAAAACTCAAGCTTGTTCCGCGACATGGGGACATCAACTGACGACACCCACTATGAACAAACACCCACGCAAAAGATGAGGTCCCTTTACCTGTCTACCTGATTCAGAGACGTGTCTTCAACAACAACTTCGCTGAGTCAAGTAATCTAAAAAAGGCGACTACATGTGAAAACTTTCAAATTAAAATACATAATTCTGTACTACAGCAATAATAGGTCGTGAATAAAATATATACTGACGTAACTATCGCTGTCATATTGTAATTCTTTATATTCTTTATGTGTGTTTATTTCTGTATGAAAATAACTTCATTAATTGCTCTTGCCTTATTTTTAATATGCTTTTATTGTTTGATTTGGTACATTTCCTGTTACAGTAGCTATTTCAAAATAAAACAGTGGCTGTGTCTTAAATCACGTACTTGTGAACTTATTATTTTGAGAACATTAAAGTGTTCGCACTGATAGTGTGGAAAACGTAGCGCACTCTGATTTCTCGGCTGGTGCACTCAAAACCGCCAAAGAGTTGAAACCAAAGATTTATGTAAGTATATATCTATGGTTTCAACCATAGGCTAGATGCCTCGTGTGCGCTGTAAGCCAATGGGATGTAACGACGTCACATGGCGGCCATCTTGAAACAGGACTGCTCGCTCACTCATTACATTACAGTCAATGGAGCATGGACTTTTGAACATTTCAGCCGATTTTCAAACGGCTTGGTTTGTTGTAAACGTCAGAAATTAAGCTCATTAACTTGCAAACCTAAGAAAAATTTCCAAAAAAATTTGCGATTTGAAAATTCAGCATGAGTCATAGCTACGTGAATAAGGTTTGTAATGAACCAATCAATTTGAAAATCCGTCAAGAATTGAGCGAGTTCCGAGTGTTTTAGTGAGCAAATCATCATCCTTTCCATTGACTTCAGTACAGAGCAAGCCTGTTCCAAGATGGCTGTCAGGGTGACGACGCTGCTGACTCCGCCTTAAGGCATCTAGCCTTCTTCCATATATCTATGGTTGAAACCAAACCGGGGACATTTCTCATCCTAGGCCGTTTTCGAATTCGCCTACTCCATACTACTTTCCAATGCAGTATGTAGTAGTCACATCAATCTCCCTTGACGGGACAATATAGTGAATTCTGATTCTGACACTGCATACTGCATACTGTATGTGAATGTAGTATATACAAACCGCGCCCACAAATACAACGGTAGCCGACGAGGTCATTTTCATGCGTGTGCGTCAACCGCGCAGGCTGCTTGTTACCGCCTTTTTTTAATTTTTATTGTTTGTTTGCTCTTTATGACTTCATTGGTATCTTTATCGCTCTGTTCTTGATAGTAGGAACTTTATTATGCCATGACCTCTCGATCCAGCCATAGGGAAGAGGCTTTTGCACCATGCAATTGAGTCTTTGCATTTTCCCCCTCTAATGTTTACACAGGGTATCAGCTGATGGTGCTGAAGCCGGCCGGCACAGCTTTCACTAGCAGGTAATATACCAGCGGAGTTGTGGAAAGTCCGGACACACGGATGATGCATGGAGAGGAAAGAAGTTGTGAGGGGGGAGAGGAGGACGTAGACCACAGAGACGTTTGGAGTTTTCAGCTGTGTCTCCCCTAATCGAGGTCCTGCTAATAGGATGGATGAGATAACAGGGTCAGTAAGGAGTAAAAAGGAGTTTGGTGAGTTCAGCTTGATGTGCGTCATGGAAACGTGGCTGATCCAGGGGTTCCCCACAACATCCCCCTCAACAGCTTCAAGAGTGTCCGAGCATCTGTGCTCAGTCGCACCGGACACTGGACCATTACCTTGTATATATTTAATTTCATTTTTACCTGGATATATTTTTCTACCTGTAGACTGAGAAATCTATAAATGTCTTTGAACGCTGTTTAATAACTTTAACACTTATTCAGTGTGCAGCATCTACAGTGTATCATGCTGCAATCACAATGTGAATAATGTAAATACTGATTTACCTTTGACAGTCATTGCTTTTGGTACTGACTGCTTATTCTGTACGCAAGTTTATACTATTGATTATCTTTCACCCATTTATTTTCTGACTGCTGTGAGCAATAGTAACAACCAATTTCCCCCTAGAATAAATGAAGATTGGAAACTACATACACTCTGTAAATGTTTTCTTTACTTGCCAGAAAGGTGTCACGACTGAACCACAAACCACTGTAAACTAAACAACTGTAAAACTGATGAGACTTGAAGTTAAAGTGTCTTTATTTCTGTCCTTTAATTCTCATGAGAAACATGCAACTTAAACATTTGGTCAAAATTGAAAAGACAGTGACTACTCATAGCCAGTGAAAAAGCTATCACCAGGAACTGGTGCAAAGTGGAACACCCTGAAAAAGAGGACTGGTTTGAAATCATTCAGGGAAATTTATGTAGCCTAATGGAAAAGCTGACATAACTTAAGCTCAGAGGGCATACCAAAAACAAGAACTGGAGACAATGAACCAAATACACAGGAAGTGCAAGACTGTCTCGAAAATGACTGAAAGGAAGATCTCACTCATTAGAAATGCCCCTGAAAATGCTTGTTTTGTACTGTTTTGCAATAGTCCAGTGACCACAGCTCAAGTCCATGTCAAGTCTTGAGTCGTCAGGGTTTGAGTTTGACTCACCCAAATAAAATCCGAGTTGAGTCCAAGTCCCTAAAGAAAAAAAATCTGAGTTGAGCCCTCTTCACCTGGGTTTGAGTCCAGGTGAAGCCGAAGTTCTGGAAAAATTCCCAGAGCTCGACACAGGAAACTCGCCTTGTGGAACTCGAAATATTTTGCATTTGATTAAAAATAATGTTCCAATGAATAACAACAAGTTTGTATTTGAGATAAGAAATGCTGCTGTTTGACTCCAATTGATCAGCTGTGTAAACCTGGGCTGACTGTGTTGGACAGTTTTGATATGCAGAAAACACACTGAGAGTCAGGAGAAATAATTCCAAAACATCAGTGATCCACCTCCGTGTTTCACAGTAGGAATGGTGGACCTTTCATCATAGGCCTTGTTGACTCCTCTCCAAATGTAACATTTATGGTTGTGGCCAAAAAGTTCAATTTTGGTCTCATCACTCCAAATGACTTTGTTTCAGAAGTATTGAGGCGTGTCTCTGTGCTGTTTGGCGTATTGTAAGCTAGATACTTTGTGCAGAAATGTCTTTCTTCTGTCAACTTGACTGTGCAGCCCTTTATTTCTTAAGTGCCTCCTATGCACACCTTGAAAATTTTTTTCCAGAGTCCTGTATTTCAGCTGAAGTTATTTGTCGTTTTTTTCTTTACATCCCCAACAATTTTCTTGGCATTCATGGCTAAAATTTTTGTTGGTCTACCTTACAGTGGTTTGGTTTCAACAGAGTCCCTCATTTTCCACTTCTTAATTAGAGTTTAAACACTGCTTATTGGCATCCTGAATTCCTCGGAAATATTTTTTTTTAACTCCTCCTTGTTTGGAACAGGTCAATTAAGTTTTCCTGCAGATCCTTAAAAAATCTTTTGCTTTCCTTATGACTCAGAACCCAGAAACTTCAGTGCAGCACTGAATAAGGATGCATCGTAAAACTATCTTATTAATCAGTTTTTAACGTCCAATAACCAATGAAAAACCAACTCCTCTGGGGAAAAAAAGACTTGCTCACAATGCAGCCAAATTACATCGTCATACCACCTTAGCGTAAGGATGAGAGAAACATTTCTACCAGGTGTAGTAATTTTTTTAAGTTTTTCCAACTCATTTCTGGAATGCATGAGGAGGCGGGGCTTATGACCTACACTGCAGCCAGACACCAGGGGGCGGGGCTTGTGACCTATACTGCAGCCAGACACCAGGGGGGGGGGGCTTATGACCTATACGGCAGCCAGACATCAGAGGTCGGGCATTTGCTGGAGGCTTCAGTTTGAGCTGAACATCATTATGTCCACTGATTATACAGTCTATGGTGAAGAGAGAGAGAGAGAGAGAGAGAGAGTGAGTGAGAGAGAGAGAGGTAACTGCGAGAAAAGTGTAAGGTCAAACTGCAGCTTAATCTAAGAAATAAAACTTAAATAATAATACTATCCTACTAATAATACTAACACTAAGAAGTGTCTCTAGAAATAAAATAAAGCAGTGGCTAAAGAGAACGATAAGTTTGGCTAAAGCTCGCGCATTATTCCCCATAAATAATAACAGGAATTCTAAATTTAAATAATCTCTAAATCATTATTGTTCAAAGTCTCTTAAATCAAACTTATCTGCAGATAAATATACAAAACTTAACTAAATCCATAATTAATTTACCGTCGTCACACCCTTTAAAAAAGCCGGTTTCCTTCCGGTAGGGTTTGACCTACTTTCAAAATGCCGCACCTGGCGCAGGTGAGGAGACAGCCTGCTGAAAGTTAGAAAAAAACCATCAAACAAAAGAGCTGAGCGGATCAAAAACGAACTAAAAACCCAAAGAGGCAGCCGGTAAGACCGTGTTAGCTTTTACCTAACGTTCATTGATCTGTGTAGTGTTGTCGCGTCTTTACGCACGGACGCGCGCTGGTCTGTGCTCCGCGCAGCCGCGCGCATCCCTTTGTTCTCGTTAATCGTTGTTTGCCCACTTGTTCTTGTGGTAAAGTCAAGATACGTGTCATATATTGATTGAAAATGATCAACAAATTAATATCCATCTATTTTGGAAAGTGTTAACCATTAAATCAACTTTCTAATTACTTAATTTAATCTTTAATCGAGAAAAGTAAATATCTAATTTAAAAGAAATATTAATAAATCAACGAATATTAAAAATGATTGAGTTCGTTATTTTTACAGAAAAAACATACATTTGAGCTATTCTTGAGTTTATTAGTAAAGGTTGCAGATTTAATGATTTTCTCTTTTTCAGATGATTATTTAAATGTCTGCTTAACTTGTTTTATTTATCTGTTTATCTTGAAGTTTTTGTTTTTTTTTACCTTGAAATGCATTAAAAAAGACAATGGAAAATAAAAGGTGAACAAAAGAAGACCTGTCTGATGTCTGTTGCTTCAGGAGTAAAATCCAGATCACTTTGGGCAGTTTGTTGAAACCTCTTTTTCAAGTTTGGAGTTTGCACAGCCAGATGAAACTTGACAAAAAGAGTGAAGCATTACTGTAGTTACTACAAGTCTAAATTGAGATTGCACTATTCAATTTCCATAAACCAACACAGATGAGCTGAGAAAACAAACAAATGCACTGGACCATAAGCCACTCTGGATTTATGTTACACAACCCAGTCGATTCAAACCTTATGTAGCCCAGTTAACTTCCAGCTTACCCAGTTTACTGCTGTCCATTTCAATATAAAAGTCGACCAATAACTGTATAGTTTACCAGTAGGATACTTCCATCGACCTTAAAAAAATGGACACTATCTTGCTGGCCTTGAAGTGAGATCACAACAAAAACTGCACCCACGGGTGACTGGTTGAAGTGCAGGTCAATTACTCCGTCTCCTCGTTTTTTCCATATGGGCTGTGGTCAAATTTAAAAAATTCATACACCGTGTAGAAATGTTTCTCTCAACTTTTTGCCTTGTTGATATGATGATATTTTTGGGCTGCATTGTGTTCAAGTCCTCTTTTTTTCTGAAACCTTTCTTTTTCATTTGTTATTATTTGTTAAAACAGGACTTTGTATTAGGATTCACAATGATTGACAGTTCTTGTGTAGTTTTTTGGGGAAAGTAAGGTACATCAGGAAGGTGAACCAAGCAGAGATTAGACTTTCAGAAGAAAAAAAACCCAAACCTTTTTTGTCATCTGGCTGCACAATGTCACTGCCTCTGACAGGGTTCTTTTGGCTTCAAACCTGTACAGTGGTGAAAGGCGGAGACACACTGTTCATAAAGTTCATACCGGTCTATGGGAACTTCCCATAGGTTATGCTGCCTTACAACAATAAAGCTTGCGTCACTTTAGGCTACAAGGAAGTACAAATAAGTCATGTGAATTCTTTCTGTGACAACAATCTTTCAGAAATACCCCTCCCCCTCAACACAGTGACAATTGTTTCCAAAAATGTTGGATTTCCTTGCAAAGAGCTGTGCTGTGTTTTAATCCTACGTGATAAGGCTGTCAATGGTAACCCGGAATGACTCTGATCCTCCTCTTTTGTAATTATTGTATGGAAACTGACAGTTATGACTTGGTGAAGTCATGCCAGCTTTATAGCATCAGCACGTTGCATATCATCATGATGTCCCTTTCCGTCATTAACTTGAGTCTTAGTGTCTCATATCTGGGAGTTTCTGAGCTCCATGTTTTATAGGCAAGGCATCTGCTAGCCTCATCACTCGGGGGAGAAAAGTGTACCCATTCCTGTCACTTCTCAAGAGGTTTTGTTTCCGCTAAACCAAATAAAACAGTTCATGTTCGGTGATCTCAGATGCTGGCACTCTAGGCAGAACACACAATGTTAAACCATGTTTTCCCTTTGTGTAGGATTACACAATGTAGTACTTTCTGTTTAGTTTAGATTCAATATTAATATTGTAAAATATGAAAAATATCACAGGGCTTAACTTTCTCTAGACCCATTCGTTTTGCACTTCTTTCCTTCTTTTAAATTAATAATTGAAATCTTTGACAGTGTATGCTACAACAAAATCAACACTGACTCTTTTCATTTAGGGAAGAAAGGGTTGAAAATTTTCATCTTTGAAGCTATGTATTGCAGAACAATACAATCAGAAGAGGCTCCAAAAAAATCTTCAAGGAACCCATTAAACTTTTCATGGAACCACTGTCTCCAGAGGAACTCCTTACATTTCCTGATTCCTTGAGTTTGTTTTATAAACCAATCAAAAATTGTGGTCATAACTTTCAACCAGCCACAGTGAACTGTGGTAATATCCTGATAACTTCTCTTTTCTTAGTTGTAACTTCTTTCTCAGGTCAGTGCATTTTGCTTATATACTGCCTGGCTTCCACTACATTTGTCTTTAAAAGTAAATGTAAATCTGAAAACGGGTTTGAAGTGAGAGGTGTTTGTAACAAAAAAGAAGAACAATTTCCTGTGTGGTTTTCTTCTTGTTTATTAAGGTGCTACTGTTGATAAAAAAAGATTACCAAAATCACTGATAGAAAAGTCAGACTTATGAGGCTGTTCAATAACACGGCTTTGAGAGAAGAGCTGACAAGATTTCACAGAGAAGAGAGACTAAAGCCTCCACTTTTGATATTTGAGTTTCCTATACCTAAAAAGTTCATACAAACATTTACAATAGTTTCTAGTTACTGTTTGGAAAAACAAAACAATTGAAAAAAATAACATTTCAAGTTTTCTGAAAATAACTGACTATTTTTGACTTTTATTTGAACTTTGAATTGATTTTTACCAGTTTGCCAGTTTGACTCTTCAGTGCAATAATAAACTGAAAAACTCAAAATAGATATAAAGGTTCATAAGGATTTCTTCTAAACAATGATAGATTGTAAACTGATTTATAAACATATAGATTCATTTTATTTTAATACATTTTTTCTGAGCAATAAAAACACCTTTTAAATCAGAAATTGACGATTGCCACTAAGAACTCAGTTGGTCCTCTGGGGTATTACAGCAGGTGATACATCAAGTTAAACTTAAACCCTCATATTTTAAAGCCAGTTTCAGTGCGCCCTTCCTTACACCTGCTGAATAACTCCAGTTATCCATCTAAACTTTAAGACTATCAATATGTACTCAATGATGGCGCACACAGGGCTAAGCAATTGCTTGTGGTGATTTAAAAAGGATGGTGAAGAGAACATTGTAAGGATACTCCAGATATCTAAGATGTGTTCTCTTTGCCTGGAATGAGTCACCTTGTGGCGTCCTTAAAAAGTTTCTTTTGATTAATAACACCATGACTGCTAAAAAAGAAATATGCTTCACAAATTATTGTGCTTCAGACAGTAAAACAACAGTCAACATGTAGTTATGATGAAAAAAAAATTAAAAATGAACAATGTTAAAAAAGACGAGTGTGTTATGAAAAAGAATAGAGTAATGTAAACCTTTACAACTATTATTTCCTTTCATTAGATACACAAATATATAAGGCACAGTCTTTGTAGTAGGGATGCTTTCAATATGTACAACAAATAAATGTGAATTTACTTTTTGTCATAACAAACCAAAAATAGGTGTGAACAAAGCATTTGTCATTCATTGCAGAACAAGATTTTCCTTATTTGAATAACAAAATGTGGAGACGTTTGGTTTAAAGGTCTAAAAAGATTTCCACAGTATCAGAACAGAAAAAGTAAAAATTTGTTTTGGTGCTTAAAAAGTAGATATGTCCCTGCCATTCATGTTGAAGATTGGAAACAGACCCTAACAACATCCTTCCCAAGCCTTCCTTGTTCCTTATTCTTGTGATGGATATTCAGAAAACTCTTTTCCACTAGCTGCACTTCCTCCAGTTCATGGAAATTTTGTCAGTTCATGTTCTCCTATTTGGTCGTGAAACTAAGTCCAGGTGGGATTTTATAAAATTCCCCCAAATGTCCCGGTAAAAAGAATAGTAATAAAAATGAAAGCTTGGCTTTGTTGAGAATTTTTTGGGGGAATATTACGTCAAAATTTTGAAATAAACACTCAAAATTATGAGATGAAAAGTTTTAATTTTGGGATAACAATTCAAAATTCTGAGATAAAAAGTGAAAATCATGAAATAAAAAGTTGAAATTTTGAGAAAAGTCAAAATTTTGACTTATCTCATGAATTTGACTTTTTATCTCAAAATTTCAGCGCAATATGGGCAAAAAATCTCAATAAACCCTTTTTTTCATTTTTATTTCTATTAAGGAGGCAAAGGGCTTTATACACCTTTTTATGTATATATTATAGAAATTTTCAATTTGAGCAGGGCCCCTTTTTTTGTATTTTAAGAACCTGGTCACCCTACCAAAACCTCCATTGTTATAAATGAAGCACCTTTCTGTAGCCATTAGTACTCGCTTTTCAAGTCAAGTAACAGGAATATGTACAAGTCAAAGTTTGCTTGTAAAGCTACCAAATTATTTAAGGTGACCAGGTACATTTTTAGACCAACTGACCCCAGAAAAAGTAGAGGTCACTGTTTTAGCCTGGACATGTATTTATTCAGGGCAGTTAACATTTGTTAGATTCAACATGCCTTCAGCATTGCAATTAGATTAATGGGAGTTGCAAGACTTTAGAAAACAATCTGAACTAAGTTCTACAATGTAATAAAGATTTAATCATTTGAAAATATCAATTGCAAAAATCTTTTGGCTATAAAAAATAATTGAAGGTTTAATAACTTAGTGATTTAAAATGAATGACTAACAATAATTGGGAATGTGTTGATACCGTACATGATATTTTTTCATTGAATGAACTGGAATATTTGAAGTACATATCACCAGCATGATAATGACAGACCTATTTGAATGGAGTTTGAAAACACCTCTAGAAAAAACTAAACATAAGGAAGAGTGAGGCTTAGACAAAGACTTGGGAGTCATGGGCATCTTTGAGCATCGTGGATAAGGCCTCAGAATTCCTCGTCAAGGTAGCTCTGCTTCTTTCTTACATTCCAGTGTAAACACTGAGCCAGGCTCTCAAACCAGTCGTTCACTGGGTCCCGGAAACAGATGGAAGGAACGGGGAAGCAGGAAGTAGTGATTGTAATACTGAAAGAGGGATGGAAAAAAAACACCAAAGTTTGAATCATGAAAACTTCAAGGCAGCATGAGAATTGAGAAGCCAAGGTATTAGCATTCACACAATGAAAGAAGCGGCAGCAGCTCTGGATGTGTCTGTGTGAGGCTAAATGCTGCACTCTGCCAATGATAAATGCTACTGTTAACTCACATGTCCACAATTACCTAATATAAGACTATAACATGGCGCTCTAAAGTCTTGTAAGATGCTTTTTTTTCCGAAAACTCTACTCAGGACATTTGGCTTCATGTGCTTAAATCATGAAAATGGAGTTTACTCTTTTTAAATCATAAAACAACAGGAGCTTAAAAAATGACCCTGTTCAAAAGTTTACACACTCTGGTGATTTTGTCCTGATAAATGCACAAAATATGACACAAATGGGTTTAAATGTCTACTAAAGGTAACCATCCTCACCTGAGATCTATTTGCTTGTAATCAGTGTGTGTGTATGAAAGATCAGTGAGTTTATGAGTTGACTGAACTGTACAAAACAAGAAAGGGCCATAAAAAGAAAAACAGAGAAAAAAACAGAGGTTGATCACCAACGTTTTAGGGATGTTTGGGCTACAAAGGCTCAGGAAAATTGGTCAAAACTGATGGAAGGATGAATGCAGCATGTTATTAGAAAGTACTGTAGGAAAATTGACATTCATCGGCCTAATTGAACATTTCAACATGACAACGATCCAAAACTCGAGGCCAAGTGGACCTGCCATTGGCTACAGCAGAGTAAAATGAAGGTTCTGGAGTGGTCATCTCAGTCTCTTGACCTTGATATCATCGATTCAGTGGGAGGAGACCTCAAATCTGTAGTTCATGCAAGACAGCTCAAGAATTTACAGGACCTGGAGGCTTTTTCTAAGAAGAATTGGCAGTTTTACCATCTGAGATTAAAAAAAATAACCCTCATCCGTAACTACCACAAAAATTTCAACCTGTCATTGCTGTTAAAGTGGGAAATACACAGTTTTAAAAACTGGGGTGTGTAAACTTTTGAACAGGGTCATTTAGGTCTTCACCCAGCCACCAACCAAGAGTGACAAAAAGGTTTTTTGTGTGATCATTTATATTTTCTGAGAAAAGGTCAAAAATAACAGAAAGTCTGTTGGAGGGTGTAAACTTTTGAGCAAAACTGCATGCAGACGAAAGACGAAAGATGCTGTTCTGACATTAAAAATACACAATCACGTTTTCTTTACACACATAAAATACTGACCTCTATTGATTTACTTCCTTTACCTTGCGTATGTCATCTACGTTATGTTCTTTGCCTGTGTGGCAGAGGTTTTATTGTGACTAGCTCAGTATGTGGACTAACCTGTCTCCATGGCAGATCTCTTGTCTCTTTCTTCCATCAAATGAGACCCAGGCAGTGGTTCTAGCATCTCGTGACAGCATTATCTAAAAAAAAAAAAAAACAAGAGCAGCAACACAGAAATGAAATTTTTAAAAAAGGATTTTGTCTTTAAATGTTGAATAAAGAATGCTCCTTTTGGCCTTGAAAGCTCCATTGAAATAAAAAATAACCAGTTCCCATACTAACAATTAATCTTGCATACTTGCATGACTAGAATTCAGACACTGATAAAGTTTTTTTTTAAAAGAAGTTGTAAAGGTGTTGAACGTGTGTTGCAAGGTGGTACCTCGTCATCTATTCAAATGTATTCATGTCCAAAATGTGAGCACAAAATACTAGTTTTACTGTGGTTCGGCTGTGCTAGAATGTACATGTGATCATGGGGAAAAAAAAGGAATGCAGCATGTGTCATGGAATGTGAAAACTTGTCACACACAGCACTGATTGTGAGTTTTACCTTGAGCTCCACTCCAGCAGGCACCACAATGGGTCTGAAGGAAAGCGAGTGCGGGCAAATTGGGGTTATCATAATGGCAGGGACATTGGGATGGATCATAGAGGCACCTGCTGCAACAGCATACGCTGTACTTCCTGTAGGTGTAGATACAATCACACCTGAGCAGGCAGAGAGACATAAAGCAGAGAGTTATTCTCAAAGTTAGAAACGCAACTTTTGCAAATCTCCAAGTATGACAGTGAGGAGAGAGGCCAGGATGGGCCCAGGCTGACCTCTCATACACACATGACATATATGTAAACCTGACAGTGTCCTGTACTAAATGCTTCAGATTTTTAAGAGAAGATCAGGTGGGCTAGGATTAAATCAAAGCCTAGTCTTTCAGAATCACAAGTTTCCAGGGGAAGTTCTTCACAGGCAGGTTTTATCTGAAGAAGGGTAAACTTGATCCATAAAGGTTCAGGGAGTGAGTTGGTGGTGTAAATGGAGCTGGATTGCAATGAAGATGTGAACAGTGATCTTGTGGACAGATATAAGAACTTAAGAAACACTGCAGAGGGAAATGAAGTATAGAGAGGTAAGGGCTCCTGGGAAAGTTCAAGAACAGTACTGAGGAAAGAGTCAAAGATATGGAGCACAAAGTTCCTGGGGGTCTACATCACTGATGGTCTTGGTTGGTCCTTCAACACCACTGCAAGTATGCAACAGTGAAGACAGAGTTATAGCTATCCAGGAGTGCAGCCATGAAGCCAATAAAGTGGATTTGGATCAAGACAATACAGGAAGCAAATACTACACATAGACTTTTAAAGATTGTGATGAAATGCACCAAGGTGTGCCAGGTAGAGCTTAGAATGGGCAAACTATTGTGGGAGGCTAGAAGTGGAGCAGGTGTGTCCACAAGAAAAAGTCATGAGGTAATGAAAGGCTGTGGCTCAGGTTTAACAGGGTAAATGGTTCAGTGAGGAGAGACTCAGCTGTAGAGGCCAGGGTTTGAAAGAGTCCTGAACTCTTCAAAGGCTTTCTTTGTTGGGCTGCTGTCACGGAAACCCTGCAGGCACTACAGCATATCCATAAAGTCTCTCTACATTTTTAAAAAATGTATTACAAAGGCGGTTGATAAGATATCTTAACAAGATATGTTCCATTGTAATCAGCGTTTATCAACGTTTGTAACTACAATGAAATTGAGTGTTCCAGGTATCCTGTTGGTGAAAGAGGTACTGTTAAATGACACCCTAAAAACTGGCTGCTCCTTAAGAGAAGGCACAATGTGTATTGTGGTTTATTGAGACAAAATTGGATGAGCAGACACGGCCAAACTACAGAACAAAGTATGGAAGAGATCTACCACCACTTCTTTAAATTCCTGCATGGCACAAGAATCTTTTTTCATGGGCTTTTCATGCCTTTAATGGGGTAGAGGAGGTCAGTGGGTAAAGAAGGAAAGGGGGCAAAAGCCACAGGCCACCCTGGCTGCTCATGTGAGGGCGAACCTCATGGAGCGCAACCTAAGCCCCTAGGCCACCAGCACTCCATGGCACACGAAATTTATGGACAGCAAAAGATTTCTGATGCCATTGCCACCATTGGTGCGGCTATGCTACAGTGAACATATCAAGAAATCAAGCACCTTCTTGATATGCTACGTACAACTAATGGGGCTCATATAGAGGTATATTAAATGAGGTTAAAAAAATTGACAACCACTAATTACAATAAAACAAATCTGGTAAAGATATTTTATCAATTCCATTGTAATATATTTTTTAAATCATAAAAAGATTGTACGGACACCCTTTATTACAGCCATAAGATGAAAATAGGACATGTGAAAATAAAAATCTGATGCTGCTAATTTGGATTTATCAGTGGGGTAATGAAATCAACTAGGGTTTCAGCACATGAAATGAACAATCTCTATTTGGGTTTAACTTAGATTCGTAGATCCATTCCACATATTATCATTTTTGGACCAAAGTTTTGGTGAAGCCTTTCTCTAGTCTCCTGGAAAATATACATATTCATGGCTCTCACCATCTCCCTGTACTGTAGTTATGAGGTGTCCATCCAGGAAGAGGTCAACGTTGGAGAGATAAGAGGAAGGACCTCTGTCCACCACCACCTCATTAAGCACCTGAAAAAAGAAAATGTTAGGCTCCTGGATTCTTGCTTTTCCATTAACTCATCTTTCAGATCATTGCTGAAATGGTGCAACAGATGCATTTGTTGTCAAAAGGCTGTCACTAGATTCAGTAGCAAAAGCACAACACAGTCGTCCATTGTTACTGTTGTTGTTGCCTGGTTCATTGGGGCCATGCAGTACCACAATGAACGTGTGCACACAGGCAAAGTAGAGTGTGATGTCAGTTTCAAAATGAATACTCCAACCTGTCATTTAGACTGCAACAGTGAAATGACATTTCAGAAAAAATTTCACTCTTTGGGCCATTTTCAAAAGTTTCCATTCTAGGTCATCTAGAATCCTGTCTTCATGTAAAAGAGAGGCACAAATGTATAAATACTTTTGAATCTCATCTTAAGATCGTTGTAGTGTTAGCGGCCCCTAACATTGTTTGTCAGGTAATCGCTGTAAATCATTGATCTTTTGTAGTGGAAAAGCCTAATCTCTGACCACAGTTTGAGTCCGCCTAAACTGCAGCAATCTACAGATGAGCAAGGTCTGTACAGCAGATGTATTTTTCTTTTTTTTTTCTTCTTGCAAGTACAAGACTACTATTTGGAAACAGAAAGGGTGCACTACCTGTAAACAAAGCAATAGATTATTAATATAGCTTTTCCAAAAGTCCTCATTTTATTTTCTATCCTTGAATTTCTCCCTATGCACAGAGAAACAACATTTTACAAAAAAACAATAACCACCAAAGTCAAACTTTAGCCCCCTCAGGAACTGACTTCTGTACTGAGCTAAAGCATTAACCACTGTAGTGCAATCATGTGCTTTTTTGATTGTCCTTTGTTAACTTCATTTACTGTAATCAATCAAGTTTTAACAGGGGGTTGTCCCCTGCTTAATATACATAATGAAAACCTCATTAAGGCCCTGAGCTGACACCTCAGAAAGCACCATGTCAAAAACAAAAACAAAAAAAATCAGTTGTAAAAGAACCATTGAACAAAGATGCTGAAGGATACACAAAGTTATCACTGTTTTTCAAAGGGTCAAGAAATGAAGTGAGACAGACCCGACAAAACAAGCCTGGCACAGGCAGGAAGTGAAATCTTTTAAAGAGTGCAAAGGAAACTGGGGGGAGATGTGTGCGCCTTCTTCTAAGGTCTTGACCTTAGAAGAAACATCAAAACGCTAGTTCAGTGCAATCATGCTGTTGGGATTCTTCGGTACAACTGGAGCTTTGAATCTCATCAAGGTTAAAGGAGTCATGAAGAACAAATGATATGTGAAGATTTTGAAAGAAAACTGGATCTGGCTCATGGATTTGTCCTCCAACATGGCAACCACTCCAAACTGTAAAGATCGAGCTCCAGGAAAGCCAAGTGAATGTTACTGACTGGCCTGCATAAAGCCCTGGCTTGGATATTATTGAAAATCTGTGGAGTTAACTGAAGATCAGGGTCCACACTAGAAGACCATCAAATCAGGAGAAGCTTCAAAGATTTAACAAAGAAAGATGGCCTGGGATTCCTCAGAAGATGTGTCAAAGGTTTGTTACATACCACGACACATGACTGCGTGCTGTTATCCAGCAAAAAGGATAAACAATGAACTAGAAGCATCAGGGGGGCTACTTACTTTTACCCTGCTTTTTAAAATTTATTTAGTTTTGTTCGAGCATGCAAAGCAAAATAATGCAAGCATTCAGAATTAAACTGGAATGTTTGAAAAAGCTGTGCAGAAATTATTAATCTGTTTGACCACTTGGGAAAGTTTTGTAAAAATTTCAAACTTCATTACGGTGGTGGTGGGGCACGAAGAATCATTATGGGTGAAAAAAAAGCTGTTCAGAATGATCTGCAGGGTTTTAAAAACTACCCTTAAACCTGAAGTTTTGAGGTTTTTGTCTTGATTACACTGAAAAGAATCCACTCATATATCACAATTACTGTGTGAACAACCCTCTTTTACCAATGAAAACAACCATGTAGCTTAAGTCAAGGGTTGTATCAGGGGGGAAAGTAGTTTTAAACTCTTGCCGGTACCAAACCTTCATCTTTGGTAGCCCATCTCCCCCAAGCATAAAAAAGGAAAAATTAGCCTTGTGAGATATTTTTTTTTGGCCCATATTGAGTCTACATTTTGAGATGAGCAGTCAAAATTTTAAGGTAATAAGTTGAAATTATGTTAAAAAGTCAAAATGCTGATATGAAAAGTCAGAATTATGAGAAAAAGGTCAAGATTTCTTGATAAAAGTCAAAATTTTGAGATAAAAAGTTGCCATTTTGACTTTTAAATCTGATTTATTTGACTTTTTATTTCAAAATAATTGTGTTTTCTCCATTTTTTTTCTCAATTTCTCTGGAGATGATAAAATTCACAGATACTTAAATCATGTTGAAAGCAACCCTATACGATCCCATAACAACCACTGTGTTTCCGACCTGGATGTGCATGCCCACTCAAGTTCTGCTGAGTGAACTCTCCAGTTGTTTGCGCAACAACAGTTTCATTCCCGAGCTGTTCTGTCTTGTCAAAACTGAATGTACAGAAAACACAACTGCTTACTCTCCTACTGATTTTAATTGGGACATTTTGCAACGAATGCAAAGACATTAAATGTTTGGTACACGTTTTTAAGCCTTAGTGCAGAGGAGACTACCAGGCTCTTTGGGGGGGTGGGGGGATGCAGACACACGGACGGACTGAAATACAGCACAGGCAGTTCAGAAACAAATGGGATCAAGTTAAAGGAATTTTTTAAGTCAAAGTAGTTTTCAAGACTGCATATTTCTAGTGAATCTATTTCCTGACTCAGAGTGTGGCCGTGACAGGTTTCAAATGAGCACTTTAGAGCAGGTAGCCTCTGTCCCATCATCCTGGTACTGTGTACTGCCACTGAATCTTTAACTGGTACACAGTAGCAGGCGTACCAGGGCGTACCAGGGCCATACCGGCTTACTCTCACCCATGATTGTACTTATTTTTAAAGGGGTAAAAAAGGAGTAAAAAAGAACAAATCTTGAATTCACAACTCATGTCTAGCAAACGGTTTGATTAAACTCATACCTGATACTGCAGAGGTTTTCGACCACAAGCCATATCACCATTGGTCATGATGATGCCTTTCTCGTCCACTCTGGCTTTTTTTTCCTTGTTCTCTTTGACTACCCATACTTTTAAGCGACTTCGAAGGACGATAGCAGCATTACCTATCATAAAGAAGAAACATACATTTGAAGTAA
The DNA here is from genome assembly GCA_008086565.1 of Thalassoma bifasciatum. Taxonomy (NCBI): domain Eukaryota; kingdom Metazoa; phylum Chordata; class Actinopteri; order Labriformes; family Labridae; genus Thalassoma; species Thalassoma bifasciatum. The sequence continues at coordinate 287,830 of RPOG01000514.1, forward strand.
CCTTTTTGCAAAACTAAAATTGAAACAAGAATGTAGTAGGAGGACAGGCTGAAAAAGTCATTAGCTCATCCAGTACCTTCTATGATTTGGGTGACTTGAGACTGGTAGGTGTCAAACTTCAAAGGTGTTAAAAAGCCCAAGGACCCCAGGTGGAAAGCCATTACTGGTGGAACACTCTCCTTCAAGTAAATTAACAAAAAATGAATTAAAAATGACAATTTTGCTCCTTTTATTTGGCAGAAAGTGCTTTGAAAACACCTCACAGACTACCTGGAAGAGTGAAGATGCATAAAGCAAAGTCCCATCTCCACCAAGACAGATTATAAAGTCAACCTGATTTGAGATGTCATCAAGATCTGAAGAACAAAAAAAAACATCTTAATTAGAATCCCTGTTGATAAATCTATTTTATCATCAGCACCATGAAAAATATGACTGGCTGGTTTTCATACCTTCCCTAAAAGTGCAGAATTTTTTAGCTACCACTCTGAAGTTTTCATCGCTTGAAATAGCTGGGTCTTCAAGAACTTTCTGTTCCACATAAACAGTCATGTTTTTCACCTGTAAACAAACACACAGTGGTTGAAATTCAGCATTCTTCATCTTGTTTGAAAGGATGTTGGAGGAAAGGCAGCGTCACACAGTGTCACAAACAAACTTTCTGGCCCAGATAATTACAAACTGAAGGTTGACCATGTGTTGTCTTACCTCAGTAAGGAAAATGCAGAGCTGTTTAAAAGGTTCATGTAGACTGGCATCTCGTATTTTCTTGATGACAAGGACACTTTTTGGTGGCTTGTTCCATGTAAGTCTTTGGCTGGCAGGGTCCTGAATGTGCCTTCACACACAAACACATATTTCAGCTTTGAAAGCAAAAAAAGACAACATGGTACGTTGATCATTTCTCCCCTCACATCAGTTAGACCTTTAGTGCTCACATCAAGGCTGATCTGTCACCTGTCTCACACATCCCACAAGACATTAGTATCCAGTGCTTGGTAACTTCCAATTACAGTGAACCAACCAGAGGTCTAAAAGCTGTATGAGGCTGGGGGACCAAAAAGTAATAACAAATAAATTGCCGGGCGATGAGTGCCGGGGTGAAAAGCAAAGAGTAAATCCGAATGAACTAAAATTAAATTCCCAAACAGAAAAAAGCAGGCATCCTTTGGCCCTAACAATCTCTGACTTCACTTTTGGATACTAAGTAAGTGGTAGTGAACTTTAACTTTTGTATTCCAAACAAATGACAAAAAAGAATAAAAATTAAGATGTTCCTCCTTTCCTCACAAAGGCATCAAACAATGTAGTTTAGGCAAATAGAAAACCTTCCAAACTGGAACAAAAACAGCATTTGTCCAAATGTTTACAGATTGCAATAAAAGTGATTAAAAACGTTCCAGCACTTGTACGTTAGTAACGCGGTGCAGTCCTGGTATAAAAGCATATAGGACAAAAAGAAAAACCTTCACCAACATTTGTAGAGACATTTACACAAATCACCTCGAAGAATCTTTCATCTCAATATCAAGCTCAACCCCAAGCACAGGACTGTGCTGATAAACCCATGAAGTTTATCTCTCAAATCAGTCAGCCACAAAAGTACTGCAGTCTAGTCCATCACCAGTGAGTCTAGCCAAAAAGTGCCTGGAGCTACCATGTCAATTTAGAAATCAAACACATGACTTTGTTGAGACAGAGACAAGGAAGATGTCAAAGGCTCCTCTCACCATTTCCACACTCTATTTTCCTTGCGGTTCCCAGGAGTATCTCCAGGGATGCTTTGATTAAACTTCATTCCTGTCCACATGTAACAAAGATGCTGCCTCAAACTGACTCAGCTGTGGCCCTGACAGACGAAAACTTCCTCTAGTAACTTCCCCGAATGCCACACATGGTAGAACAGCTGAAGCAACCAAGCAGGTTCACTTCATGTAGTCTGATGTAAGTCTGCTCACTGTCTGAGAGGTAAAGAAGGGGCCACTATGCGCTGTGGCCGACAGGATAATCTTAGGACTGCTCCAGCTAGATTCACTGTAGCTATATTTGTCCTCCTGAGGACTTAACACTAAACCTTCCTGGTGTATTCTGCTGCTGTATTACAGCTCTCACTCAGCTTAAGGCTGACTTTATCCTGGTCCCCACCCACTATGTTGCACAGAACCTGCCCATTTCAGGGAAGGGCTTCCCCTTTTGGACAAGAACAACAAAAACAATGACAGTGTCATTGTTTTGATTCGTACATTCGATTGACACATATCTATCTATCTTTATTTATATAAACATGCCAGTCCAATTGCACAATGAGATAAAGCTATCAACTATTCTATACAGCACACCTATTGAGAATATTTATTCAAGTATTGAAATTTGGTATTGAACTATGTAAACATGAACAGGGTTTTCTGTAAATACACAATTAAACACATGCAGATAAAAACACATTTTACACACACTCAGAAAAACACAACAGCAGCAGTAGATAGAAAGTAACTTTATGGTATCCAAATCCACAAGAAAGTAGAGAAAACTTGGATTTAAAAGGAATCATCAGAATTTATTTGTTGCCATCACCAGGTGTCATTGACCCTGCAAGGGAAAGATGACAGAAATATTTGCGGGACAGAGACACTTTCTGTCTTGGATGTGCTAATCCAAATGTTGGAATGGGACTAAATAAATTTGTTGAGGGGCCCAAATGGGAGGCTTTTAGTAACCGACATTGACATCACTTCAAGTGCAATGAAACTGCTTCCTGGCATGTTTTGTTCACCTAGTTTTCTCTGAGGGACTCTGAGGTTCTCAGTCTCCTCCCTTCTTGTAGAACCTGAAAGAGCTGTCTGACAGGCTGGGCCTTTGTGACCCCCCTTCTCTTCACCTCTGTCTTAGACCACACCTACTACGTAATGGAGCATGGTTTATTCCACAGGTGTCTCAAAACACACAGCAGATTGTTTTGATACAAATTCTTCATTCTCACAGAAATGAGCTTGATGTAACTATTGTATCATAACATACAAAAATGATGATTTATCATGTTTTTCATTCTTAAACTTGAGCTGCACATTGGCACAGTGGTAGGTTCAATTCCCTTTAAAGACAATGGATGGAAGGATGCACAATCAAACAAAGATGTTTGCAGTCTCCAAGACTATCAAGAATTTCACCTTGACAGATGAGAGGAGTTATTCCATAATAAAAAATATCTTTCCACCCTTGGCTCAGGTCATTTTGGACATGTAAAAACAGCAATCTCACTCTGATGAGAAACAAGAATGACTGTTTGAAAATTCAGTGTAATTCAGCTTTCGTCATTTTGTGTAAGTAGTTTTTGGAGCTGAGCCCACCACTTAGTGCCAGAGTTCTGTTGGAACCTCAAAAGGGCTGTGGGGACTGTACGTAAAAGCCACCCTTTTTCCCAGATAAAGACTCCCTTCTCTACTAGCATAAATAATAGGAGCGCTTGTTAATTCAACTCATTACACATGATTCAGAGTTAAATACCTAATAGACTTTCTTTGGTTCTGTACAACGTATTGTGTAGAGGCAGGGATATATTTTTTCACTTCTCACTAGTAGTATTGGTATGTGTGTGTGCGTGTGTGTATGTGGGTGTGTGTGGGTGTGTGGGTGTGTAGGTGTGTGCAGGCATGGCTTTGTATGTGTGTCACTGGGGCTGAATGATTAACAAATGAACATCATCTCCATCTGCCTGTGAATTTGTTCGCCTGGTAGGGGAGAGATGAGGCAGGGTGCTGATATTTCTGTTGACTGTCAAAGTCGTTTCACCATCATATAGTCCAGTTCTGCAAGTCCAACCAAAAACTGCATGTTTGACAGTATAATTACTGAAGAGGTCAAGCAAACACCCTCCTTGACCATTTTTACTGACCATTTAAGATCTTAAAGTAACTAAGGTGCAGCTAAGGTCAAAGTACATTGACATGTAGTCTGTAGTTTGACTGTTTTGTTGGACCTGTTTAGTTGTATACTCTTCTGGATTTCTGTTTCAGGAAGTGGAGCTGATGGGTTTTTTTCTTGTTTAACTTTATCATAAATAAATCCATGAGTCCATTTCAGTCATTAATTCACCACATCAATCAGTGGAGAAGTTACAGGAGCAATAAAAGAAGATAAGTTAAATTAGATGTCAATTAGATACAAAGGAAAAATAAATAAATGAAATTATGCATTTTTTTGTTGATATTTTCATTATTTTTAGTGGTTCAAGGAACATTTTTAATTTATTTAGAAAAACAACAAATTCAGGGAGAGATTTGAGTCCTGATTTTAATTTGCAAACGTTAGAAGTTTATTACAGCAAAATCACCATATTTGATTTTTTATCTTGCACCAAAAGTTATCGTGTATTGAAAATAAATCTGAAACCAACTGACTTTTTATTTTTACAGCTGGTGTAAAAACTGCGTCCACATTACCCACGTAGGCTGTCAGTTGAAAATAAACAGTGATACATTTTTTATGGGATTTTATGAATTTGGTAAAAGTAAACAGCTCTTTCATGATGAAGTGAGCAGATTTACCGCTGTTTCTTTCCTGTCACTTCACTTTTATCTCTGGGACCGTTTCACATTTTTGTTGTTGTGTTGTAGTTGAACTGATTTATTCCAGTAGGTGTCAGTCATTCACCTTAACCTGAGCGCCCCCAAACTGACAAACGGCATTAGCCCCGTGCATTGTGGGAAACAGTACGCCAGACTGGTCCTTTGCATACTGAGAAATTTTCTCGGATCAGCAGGACATCCGGGAACTTGTAGTTTACTACAGATCTCGCACGTTTTTGCATACTGCCTAGTACATACTGAATTTCAGCCGAAGTAGTAGGCATCGCTAGTGTAGTAGGCGGTTTGGAAAACAGCCTTTATGTGTGAATTGGGGGTCAGAGGGATGATAAACTCCTGAGCACGGTCGTTTCCTCCTGCCGACATGATTCAATTTCTAATCTCAATAAAGTTTAAATGGAGGCTACACAGTGCACCTGCGCAGCTAGTTGAGGAGATTTTGATCAAGCTGGGAAACCACTGTTTTTGACATGAAGACGGTTATTGACACCGTCAGCGTTTTTATCTGGGTTTACCGCAACACCGGTAACCGTTACACCCCTAGTATGTTTAATACTAAAACAAGATGGCAAAAAGAGGAAAATATGAAGCTGTAAGCTTCGACTTCTGTTGCTTCACTCTGCAAGCACGGGAGGAGCAAGGACTGGTCTGCACTTGGAATGTAGTATCTCCAAGCAACACAGAACTGCACGTGAATGCCTGTTTGTAAATCATGCCGCAAGAATTATGGGGGAAATACGTTGCATCCGTCTGCGGTGCATCTCTGCTGCAGTGCCTGTTGACTGTGTTTGTCACTGACTACATATTATGTCCACCAAGCAGCAGGGCTGACAGACAGTTGGTGTCGAGAGATCGAGGAGTTCCCGTGCTCCCCACTCCATAGATAAGTCTCTGTTCATTCATGTTGAGTTGTGAAATCTTAAACCTGCTGACTCCTGGTGTGGCTCCGCTTATTATGTCTGTTTAACACTGTAGTAAAAACAATCTAATTTTCAGACAGTTTGTTTTATTTTGAAAAGAACTTGCTCTTCCAGGCTTCCAGGCTTCCTGTCCTGCTTGATTTTCCCTGAGCTGAATTTATGCATCACAGCTGCGTCCTCTGGCAGAAATAAGAGTACTACCTATCACTTGTGTCTTCCTGTTGTCAGCACACAGCCAGACTGCAACTTAATGAATGCAGTGTGAGTTGACACATTGACTTGAATGAATCCTGATTGATTTTTGCCGTGACGCGGACAGATGCGGTGTATTTCAGCCATACAAGGGGTGAACCCACCTGCCTATGAGCTGATGTGTACTAACACCTTTGCAAGATGAGTGTTAAGTTGAACGTACATTACCGCTTGTGGATTCTGGAGCATGCATGCTTTTGGGCCAAATGTGGTCACAGGGCTTGGTCCATGAAGTGACTGAGTTCTCCTAAAATAAAGGATGAGAAAGAAACTTGGTTCAGTGTGAGTATTTGAAGCACACAGACGGACAGATATTCAGTCATATATACAGTACATGTTTAATTTGTATAAGATCACCTTCAAATGCATATCTTCACAAGTTTAGCGCTTTTTGGATAGTGAACAGTACAGGACATTAAATTTGGAATTAAAAATCCATATATAAAATATATAAAATAGCAACTAAATAAAAATATATAAAGGGCTAAAACCACCACCAAAAAGGAGAAGAAAAACATCAGAAAAATGCAAACCAGCAATGTTAAAACAAAATTAAATAAGGAAAGAGAGAAGATTTAAGACATCATGAATGTGTTTGTTTATTTGTATGTAAATTTCAATCCCCTTTCCCTTTCTAGTCGTTTTTAACAAATACAAAGTCACTGGGAATCGGTAAAGTCCCGAAATCAGTTCAGAAGAACAGAATGAGGGACTTTGAAAATGCTCCAGTGGATGTAAAAACTTTAAGATCAATGATTTGCTCATTTTGCTGTCAATCAAAAAGGGATTCTGCCTCAGACAGATCATCCAATCATCGTGCAGAAGCTGAGCATCCGGGCCCGTCACTGCCCCACAGTCCCCCAGAGAAGCTGAGCTTCCAATGGGCAGGACAAAGCTCGGCATTTATCCAATGATGGTCCAGTTTCGAGCAGTGGAACCCACTTTATACTTCCCCATAGACCCCAAAGAAGCTGAGCATCTGTCTGTGTGAATCACTGTGGAGCTGTGGGAACGATTGAGAAAGAGCCCGTGTCGGTTCCCTGTGATAAGTAGCTGATTCTGGACAAAAGATGAACAACTTCTAGCGCATATCTTTTCAATAAAATGTACACACAGCGGTACATATTTCACCACTTTTTATTTTTTAATTTACATTTCAGGGGAAGCTGAGCTTCCTTTGCAGTCTTAGAGCAATCACCACTGGTATCAAACAATTCAGGGATTAGTTCTTTTGGAACATTTTCTCAATGACGAGTGTATTTTATTTTTATTAGCCTAATTCAAAGCTTGTGAAAAATAAAAGTCTTCATTGGTGATTGTATTCTCTGTAGTCACATTAAAAAAAAAATCTTGTTCAAAGACAATTTTTTTTAGTTTTCAGTTTATCTGTACTTTTTAAAATAAACTAAAACAGCCTTTTTCCCGCACAATCTGTAGTTTGTGATTATCTTCCCAAATGCAAGAGTTACCATCTAGTTGCTGATTGTTGTATTAAAATGAAAACACTTTCACTGAAATGATTATTGTTGTAAAGGTAAAGTCAAATGTCATTCCAAATTGAAATACAATGCTCAGAATGTCAACACTGAGCTTTTCCTGCGGGGTAAAGCAAAAGTGTTGAATTGCAGTGCTCAGCATTTCAACATTCTGCATTTGCTGAAGGGAAATGAGTTTATCACCATTGCTCCATTGGAGCAGAGCTGAACTCAGTGACCTGGGGCCTCATGTACAAAGAGTGTGTACACACAAAAACCTGGTGTACGCCTGTTTCCACGGCAAAGTTCAGATGTATCAAGAAAGAAATGACCGTCTCCATACACAGAGATTTGAGCCTGAGTTACACAACAACTGCATTCTGCTTCACAGAACAGAAGCAGTTCAAGAAATTGCATAAATCCAGCCCAACTGTCTCGTTTATCGGCTTTTGGCCCTGTCAATCACACGTACAGTAACCAATAGCCTTACTGTTCACATGAAGCCATTTGCAGCAAGTTCGGTTGTCGGAAAGCTCTCCTTTATGCTGAGTGAAACAATTTATTTTCCTCTGCGCAACAGTAGCGGTACAATCCGTGACTGAGAGCTATAATTTCAGGATATTTAGCGAACCTTTTCACAGAGAGAACAAAATTGACTACAGTGAAGACACTGAGTGCTGAGAAAGCTGTTTTACTTACGCAAAGGCGTCAGAAAAGTGCGTTTGAAAACGGGAACACGTCTGTTGTATTTGGTCACCTGAGACTTAAAAACTACCTAACTCCTACATGGTTTTACCTTGAAAGCTACAATTTCACCCAGATGTAGATGACACAATATAGAAGTGATGTGGTGAATGTCTTATGTCTGACATGAAGCATCTTGAAGTTGGTGATGTTCAAAAACTGGTTATAAAAAATGAATATGAAAAAAAGGTGTTTCAGCTGCGTTTATCCTGGTGTGGACTTTGCCTACATATAAAAACACGACATTTTCTGAACTAGAGACTTTAATCTTTCAAATGAGGTGTCACTGATGACTTATGGTTCGACAGTTATAAGCTTTAAAAACAAAGCATGGTAAATAAGCCAGAATTGGGTGGGAACTAAGGGGTTCATGTTGAAATGGGGCTCAGTGTTGAAATGCGATGCTCAGCATTTTAACATCCTGCATTTGCTGAAAGGAAATGCATTCCCCCTCTCAGTTTTATTTTGTTTTTCCGTCAGGGAACTTTCACTGTTATCAGCCAGATCACTTTGCCGGAAGACCGCTTTAAAAACACAATAACAAAAACAAAAAGTGCTCTCAAAAAATATATTGTATGTATTTATGGGGTTGAATGTGAGCTGTGATGATTTTTGAGTCTACAAGTAGGCCCTGAGTTGGAAAAGGTTGGGTAAGCTAAAAGCTACAGATAGTTATCAGTGGTCCCTCTGCAGACTATGTTCCAGTGTGTGAGCGTCTGTTAAAGTCCCACCTGTATTCAAAAGAGCTGCCTGCTGAGGAGGTGCTCAGGCTGCGGGTTTTCCTGTTCTGTCGAACCAGGCTGTGCCCTGTCACCTCCCCGTCATCACAGGTGGAGCAGCAGTATGGAGCAGCTTCCACTCTTACTTCCTCCCCACCATCCATCTCTAACAAGCAGTCTGTGAACATACTGAGAGCGTAGAGACATTAGGAGAGACTTGATAAACACTATGAAGACTTTCAATCATCAGCCAGTGGCAAAAATCAAATCAGCCTTTTCTAACCTCCAACTGCACAGAGTACATGGGTCAATGACAAATAGAGGGTCTAAAAACGTATTTTTGATAGGTTCTTTGAAAATGGATAAAAAACATATTTCTGAGAGAAGAATTATGTTTTCTAACAGATTTCAGTAGTTGACCAACATTTCAAAGTTTTTAGGTTCATCATTTTTTAGTATTTTTAATTTGAGCACCCAAAAATGTCAGGTGGAGCAACCAAATATATGAAAATATATTTATATGTTCCTTTTATTTTTTCTGTGTGAAATTATTGGCAAGTATCTCTCAAGTGTCTGTAGTGACTCATACATTTTCATTTTGTGTGTTTCATTTCTTTTATTTGTGAATAAGATAAATAATTTGATGTTAAAATAACATTTCACATTATTACATTGGTTGTACCACCTGACATGGAAATTGTTCCAGTCACCAATGAAGTGAAAAAACCTTTTTTATCAGTATTTCAGAGAAATCTACAAACTTTTCCACTTGGTCACAAATGTCATTTGGGCTCCTCTGGCTGATGCAGTTTCCTGTTTCCTGTTTTATTCTCTTCACTTTAAAATAAAAGTCTAATGTTACGGTTGCACCACCCTGACATTTGACAAGGTGAAAATTACGGGACAAAAGTTTTTTACATTTCTCAACAGCTTTAAAATTCTTTTTATTTGCAAAGAATGTTTTATTTAAAAAGGTTCAAGCATGAAATAATGCCACTGTATTTTTAATTTCCATTTACAATAACTGACATTCAGTTTTTAGAGTTTAATTACTGTGGATACTTGTCAGGACGGTTGCACCACCTGACATTTTGGGGGTTTGAGGAACCAAAACACAAAAAAACATGTTATATTTTAATAGTTTAAAGATGTGTTCAAATAACACAGGTTTCATAGAATAAAGAAATACATGTGATGAAATACTCAATTCATGATGGAAGGAAATATTGCACTCGGACACAAAAAAAGGGACGTCACGACATTGACCTACATGCAGTTTCAAAACAACTGAAACCAAGTGAATTCAAATGTTTGAAAAGCATTTCTCTATCATTATGTTTTTTTTTGTTTTCTTACATATAACCCACACCTGACTGTAACGCACCATCCACACACCACAAATAACTGAGCTCATTCAAAATTGTACCCGTGATAAAACAAAGAAGGAAAAAACATACATAACACACAAGCCCCTAATAGAATAAGGAAGGACAAAAAGAAAAAAGACGACATAAGTGCTATTACGTCTATGTGACGTCATAAAGTCATGTGTTATTGCAAAACAATGAAAGAGGAGTTTTACTACACTGATAAAAGCTTATTTTGGGCTCGCTTTAAAGCAGGGCATTATCGCCGTTAATGAAGAAGTGGTTGATAGGAAACACAAATATACGAGAGTACATTCAAATGAAGAGCTTCCAGCAACTTCTCCATGAAACCACATCATGCTTTGGCTCCTCCTCGCTTTGCTGTCTTTTTCAGACTTTCTACTTAGGTCAAAAATTGGAGCAGTTACTTTGACAGATGTTGAAAAAATAAAAACTTTCCAAAGACGTTCACCGACATACATTACGTGTCATCAGGTGAAGACAGATGGATCCAGATAGTTTTGTCACCAAACTCTTTAGAGCCCGGTGAGTGAAGCTAATGCTTAGACATGTTGAGCACAGAGACTGACGTCATCATCATCCACTGCTCCGGACAACAACCTTCAACCCACCACGACACGGGGGACGACGTAACCGTGGAGCGGGAAAAGCTGCTGCTGTGTCAGTGCCTCATCGTTACAAGAGTTAGGATTATTCTTCTGCTCCAACAACTAAGCTGTCAACAGTCAACACTTCCTCTTCTCAGCCCTTCGAGTTGACACTTCCTGCTCACTCATTCTTCTTCTCCTTCGCCTTTAGTATTTCCGGAAGATTAGACAGCGCGTTGCTGCCTCCCTGAGGTCATTCCTGGTATCACTTCAAGGCACCTCAAATTCTTCTGATAGGTCAGGGGTTCCCAAACTTTTCAGCCCGTGACCCCCAAAACAAAGGTGGCAGAGACTGGTGACCCCCACTATCCCCAGAGGTGACTGAAGCATAAGAAAACATGTGCGTATGATTTTTCATGTAACAGTTTAATATGAAATAAAAGCAGAATATGTCAAAGTTATTTCTCTGTAATTTGTGATCGAAAATTGTTGCAGTCTTGTGCAAACTCAATTTTGGTACAATACTTTCATTTCCACATTAGAACAAGAATAATTCAGTTCAAGTAATAATCATAAACTGTTGCTCTGCATAAACATGAACATTGTTGCAGTGCAAGTTAACTTTTTGGGATATATGTTTCAGTGTTTATCTCACTAATGAGATGGATGGGCACTATGGAGCACAGCAAGTTCACTCTGGGTTTAATTTTGGAGACAGCCACTCGTAGATCATCCTCCACGTTCACACAAGATATATGTTTATTTTTAATAAATGTCAGGGCCAAGAAAGTCTTTTTACACAGGTATGTTGAGCTAAACGGCGTTAGTACCTTAGTTGTGGTCTGGGATAGCTGTGGATATTCCCTCTAAACTGAAATCATCTCGCGACCCCCCTGGGGGTCCCGACCCCCACTTTGGGAACCCCTGTGGTAGGTAATCCTTTCAATGCAATAAAGTCCAAGAGTGCTCTAACAATCTAAGGACGGATATGACAGCTGTCCTAATGCTACTTTCTGTATATGAGTACATGATAGAGCAGCTTACACCTGTTCAATCTGCTCCATATACAGGATACCATGGAGGCCTGTTTTGCCAATTTAAAAAAAAAAAAAAAAAAAGAAATGAAAACCTTGCTTCAATTGAGATTCTTTTTTTTTTTCCCCAAATAAACTTTTAAAAATTGAGGCAAAAAATTAAAAGTCAATATGGTGTGATAAAAAGTCAAACTTATGTGATAGAAGCCCAAATCTGGACATTTAGTCAATATTTTGAGGTAATACACTCAAAATAATGCAAAAATACTGTCTTTTTTTTTTTGTAACAAGTCAACAATTTGATATTAAAAAGTCTAAATTCTGAGATGAAGTCAAAATTTGAAATACTTGAGTCAACATTTGGGGATTATTAAGTCAAAATTTCAAGAGTCAAGATTATAAGGGAATTATTTTGACTTTTTGTCCCAAAATTTTGACTTGGTATGGGCAAAAAGATAAATCCCAACAAATCCAGTCATTTATTTTTATATTTTTGTCTAGCAGAAATAGGCTGCTATGGTATAAATTTAATCAGTGCATTTTGCTATTTTTATTTCCTATTTGGCTTCAACTGTTGTGCATTCCTTTCTCTGTCTCCGCCCCCACCTTCTGGAACGCCTTACCACCTCACCTCCCAACCTGCCGAAATGTATCCTCCTTCAAAACCCACCTTTTTAGAATTGCTTTTAATGTTTGATTACTTTTAAATGTATTCAATGGTTTTTATCTGCTCTAAAAACTGTAATTTTACTCTGTGATGTTTTATTTGCTGTTTTTATCTTCTGTACGGCATCTTTGAGTGTTTTGAAAAGCGCTTTATAAATAAAATGTATTATTATTATTATTATTATTATTATTAATACAATTCTAATTCAGTGCCGGACGGATTCAAGGATTCAAAGATTCCAAGATTCAAGGAACTCTATTGTCAGGCCTGCTCACATTTACGTTCGTGGTACGAAACTAGTACTCATGTTCCAGAATTTAAAGTCTTAATATATAATAAGTACACAGTAAAAAAAAAAAAAAAAGCAAAACAGTAAAAATTAAATGCTAGGAATAGAAACAGAAATTTAAATTTAACATTAAATAAAATATTGAGTAAAATGTACACATCAAATACACACTATAAAGAAACAGTGAAGCTGAAGTAAGTCCTTTTTTTTTTCTTCGAGCACTAAATTCTTGTGCAAACAGCAAGACACGTGTTAAAAAATGTTTTATAGTACAGATCACCTGTCCCTCCAGAAATCCACTACCATCTCATTGGTCTTTTTCTCACTGATGCAGTTTGTTGTCCCTGCATCACTACACCATGTGTTGTACTTCCTTTTCTAAATTTGGACTCATTGTCGTCTGCGATACGACCCACTCCGCACACAGTCCTGGGGAGAGCCAGAGCTGGGGGTGATGGAGGAGGAGATGGTGTTGTGAATCCTGACAGTGTGTGGTTGGTTGGTCAGGAAGTTCAGGACCCAGTTCTCCAGTGTGGAGGTCAGTCCAAGCAAGGAGATCTTCTGCCCCAGGGTCTGTGGGATGATGGTGTTGAAGGCGGAGGAAAAGTCCAGGAAGAGCAGGTGGACGGATGAGTTTCTGCTTCCTTGGTGGGTGAGGACTGTGTGGACCATCAATGAGATGGCTTCATTAGTGGAGCAGCTCTTTTAGGTGTATTGGTGGGGGTCCACAGTGACATAGATTGTGTCTTTGATGTGAGTCATGACCAGCCTCTCAAACCCTTCATGGCCACCAGGGTTAGAGCTATGGGTCGCAAGCCATTCAGGCCTGTCGCTGTGGGGCACTTTGGGACGGGGACAGTTGTGGCAGCAGGCGGGGATGGATGCCAGAGTCAGCGACAAAGACGCATCTTAAATGAATAATTCTGCATGATAAATCCCTTAAAAAGGGTCTTGTGCAATTTTCTATTTGTATATATTTTTTGTAATACTAAATTTGAGGTTTAAATGGCCCTAGAGCCATACTCATTGGAATTAAAAAATGCTTGAAATAATTCACTTTATATTTAAGGAATCTTCAAGAACTTTGACTTTCTGAATTGAGCAGCTGAAATAAACTTTTACCTAGGATTGTAATTCACTGAGATTCACCTGTAATGAGGTTACAGTATCTGTATCGCTTGAGGCCCAGCTGACAGGTGAGTTCACTGTAGCTGTCAGCAAGAAAGCCCAAAGGCTTGCTCAGCTCTGCCTCTTTGCCTCTTGTTAGGTCCACTTAGGCTGAATCAGTATTCTGATATGACAGCTGCTACAATAGGCTTCAAAAGCCCAGCTGCAAAAACAAATGAGTGTCACAGAAACTATGTATCAAAAGGTTGAAAATTGCAACTGTGTAGCCTGTGCTACAATGGTGTTTTACCATTATGCATTAAAAGTGCATCACAGAGCAAAGTAATGCAGATGCAAAATAACAGTAAAAGGTTTAAGCCACTGAGACTTAAAGAGACTTAATGTTTTCACAGTTGTGCAAAACTTAGGTCCTTTTGGACAGACCCCAAACCATAACATTTTGTTATAACACCAGTCATTCTGAGACTATCATTTTTTAGTCTACTCTGTTAAACTAGAGAGGGCAACAAAAGTGAGCACATGAAGACAGATGGTTGAGAAATGAACAAAGCCCAGAGAAAATAGCTCAAACAAAACCAAACATCCTTAGTTACAACAATTCAATTATCATAATTCTGTGAATCATACTCAGTGCAGCGGTTCATCTCAAACTGCTTTTTATTACATCTTAAATAACAGTACATTTTTAATATAGTTTCTATCTTGCATCCAGCTTTCAGTTGTACATAGACTGACTTTGAAATTAAATACAAAATGTGAAAAGGTAACAGTTGGGGTGCAGAGCTCTACAGTTTATTAATGGAGTAGGTGTAAAGGGAAGGGGTCGTCATTTTTAGAATTTTTCATCAAATTTAATATTTTTGCCAACTCCAGGCCTAACACACGGATACAGCACATAATTTGTACNGAAAAAACCTTTTTTATCAGTATTTCAGAGAAATCTACAAACTTTTCCACTTGGTCACAAATGTCATTTGGGCTCCTCTGGCTGATGCAGTTTCCTGTTTCCTGTTTTATTCTCTTCACTTTAAAATAAAAGTCTAATGTTACGGTTGCACCACCCTGACATTTGACAAGGTGAAAATTACGGGACAAAAGTTTTTTAAATTTCTCAACAGCTTTAAAATTCTTTTTATTTGCAAAGAATGTTTTATTTAAAAAGGTTCAAGCATAAAATAATGCCACTGTATTTTTAATTTACATTTCCAATAACTGACATTCAATTTTTAGAGTTTAATTACTGTGGATACTTGTCAGGACGGTTGCACCTCCTGACATTTTGGGGGTTTGAGGAACCAAAACACAAAAAAACATGTTATATTTTAATAGTTTAAAGATGTGCTCAAATAACACAGGTTTCATAGAATAAAGAAATACATGTGATGAAATACTCAATTCATGATGGAAGGAAATATTGCACTCAGACACAAAAAAAGGGACGTCACGTCATTGACCCACATGCAGTTTCAAAACAACTGAAACCAAGTGAATTCAAATGTTTGAAAAGCATTTCTCTATCATTATGTTTTTTTGTTTTTTTTTTACATATAACCCACACCTGAATGTAACGCACCATCCACACTCAAAATTGTACCCGTGATAAAACAAAGAAGGAAAAAACATACAAAACACACAAGCCCCTAATAGAATAAGGAAGGACAAAAAGAAAAAAGACGATTTAAGTGCTATTACGTCTATGTGACGTCATAAAGTCATGTGTTATTGCAAAACAATGAAAGAGGAGTTTTACTACACTGATAAAAGCTTATTTTGGGCTCGGTTTAAAGCAGGGCATTATCGCCGTTAATGAAGAAGTGGTTGATGGTAAACACAAATATACGAGAGTACATTCAAATGAAGAGCTTCCAGCAACTTCTACATGAAACCACATCATGCTTTGGCTCCTCCTCGCTTTGCTGTCTTTTTCAGACTTTCTAGTTAGGTCAAAAATTGGAGCAGTTACTTTGACAGATGTTGAAAAAATAAAAACTTTCCAAAGACGTTCACCGACATACATTACGTGTCATCAGGTGAAGACAGATGGATCCAGATAGTTTTGTCACCAAACTCTTTAGAGCCAGGTGAGTGAAGCTAATGCTTAGACATGTTGAGCACAGAGACTGACGTCATCATCATCCACTGCTCCGGACAACAACCTTCAACCCACCACGATACGGGGGACGACGTAACCGTGGAGCGGGAAAAGCTGCTGCTATGTCAGTGCCTCATCGTTACAAGAGTTAGGATTATTTTCTGCTCCAACAACTAAGCTGTCAACAGTCAACACTTCCTCTTCTTCCCCTTCGAGTTGACACTTCCTGCTCACTCATTCTTCTTCTCCTTCGCCTTTAGTATTTCTAGAAGATTAGACAGCGCGTTGCTGCCTCCCTGAGGTCATTCCTGGTATCACTTCAAGGTACCTCAAATTCTTCTGGTAGGTAATACTTTCAATGCAATAAAGTCCAAGAGTGCTCTAACACAAGGGTTCCCAAACTTTTCAGCCTGTGACCCCCAGAATAGCAGCGTTAGAGACTGGTGACCCCCTGCTGTGGTACGACACTAATAGGCCAATCCAAAAACAGACAAAAACAAACAAAAAAACCCTGAGGATTCTTAATTTCACTCATTGGTAGAAAATTTACAGACTAATGTGCACTTTGCTGTGTTCACTGCATCAAACGTTAACATAGAAATGTGAAAAACAGATAAAACATTTTCTGTTTGCATGATTTTATGTTATCTTTAACCCCTATTTTTGCTTTTAATCCTACAATAATGGATTAAATGTGGAATTGTTCATGGTTTTCCATTTTGGGACACATTCCATGACCCCCTATCGATGTCCCAATGGATCCCGACCCCTACTTTGGGAACCACTGCTCTAACAATCTAAGGACAGATATGACAGCTGTCCTAATGCTACTTTCTGTATATGAGTACATGATAAAGCAGCTTACAACTGTTCAATCTGCTCCATTTACAGGAGACCATGGAGGCCTGTTTTGCCAGTTTAAAAAAAAAAAAAAAAAAAAGAAATGAAAACCTTGCTTCAATTGAGATTTTTTTTTTGCCCCAAATAAACTTTAAAAAATTGAGGTAAAAAATTAAAAGTCAATATGGTGTGATAAAAAGTCAAACTTATGTGGTAGAAGCCCAAATCTGGAGATTTAGTCAATATTTTGAGGTAATACACTCAAAATAATGCAAAAATACAGTCTTTTATTTTTTTGTAACAAGTCAACAATTTGATATTAAAAAGTCTAAATTCTGAGATGAAGTCAAAATTTGAAATACTTGAGTCAACATTTGGGGATTATTAAGTCAAAATTTCGAGAGTCAAGATTATAAGGGAATTATTTTGACTTTTTGTCCCAAAATTTTGACTTGGTATGGGCAAAAAGAGAAATCCCAACAAATCCAGTCATTTATTTTTAGATTTTTGTCTGGCAGAAATAGGCTGCTATGGGATAAATTCAATCAGCGCATTTTGCTATTTTTATTTCCTATTTGGTATCAACTGTTGTGCATTCCTTTCTCTGTCTCCGCCCCCACCCTCTGGAACGCCTTACCACCTCACCTCCCAACCTGCCAAAATGTATCCTCCTTCAAAACCCACCTTTTTAGAATTGCTTTTAATGTTTGATTGCTTTTAAATGTATTCAATGGTTTTTATCTGCATTAAAAACTGTAATTTTACTCTGTGATGTTTTATTTGCTGTTTTTATCTTGTGTACAGCGTCTTTGAGTGTTTTGAAAAGCGCTTTATAAATAAAATGTATTATTATTATTATTATTATTATTATTATTATTATTATTATTATTATCATTATCATTATCATTATTATTATTATTATTAATCCAATTCTAATTCAGTGCCGGACGGATTCAAGGATTCAAAGATTCAAAGAATCAAGGAACTCTATTGTCATGCCTGCTCACATTTACGTTCGTGGTACGAAACTAGTACTCATGTTCCAGAATTTAAAGTCTAAATATATAATAAGTACACAGTAAAAAAAAAAAATAGCAAAACAGTAAAAATAAAATGCTAGGAATAGAAAGAGAAATTTAAATTTAACATTAAATAAAATATTGAGTAAAATGTACACATCAAATACACACTATATCGAAACACAGTGAAGCTGAAGTAAGTCCTTTCTTTTTTTTTGAGCACTAAATTCTTGTGCAAACAGCAAGACACATGTTAAAAACTGTTTTATAGTGCAGATCACCTGTCCCTCCAGAAATCCACTACCATCTCATTGGTCTTTTTCATGTGTTGTACTTCCTTTTTTAAATTTGGACTCATTGTCGTCTGCGATACGACCCACTCCGCACACAGTCCTGGGGAGAGCCAGAGCTGGGGGTGATGGAGGAGGAGATGGTGTTGTGAATCCTGACAGTGTGTGGTTGGTTGGTCAGGAAGTTCAGGACCCAGTTCTCCAGTGTGGAGGTCAGTCCAAGCAAGGAGATCTTCTGCCCCAGGGTCTGTGGGATGATGGTGTTGAAGGCGGAGGAAAAGTCCAGGAAGAGCAGGTGGATGGATGAGTTTCTGCTTCCTTGGTGGGTGAGGGCTGTGTGGACCATCAATGAGATGGCTTCATTAGTGGAGCAGTTCTTTTAGGTGTATTGGTGGGGGTCCACAGTGACATAGATTGTGTCTTTGATGTGAGTCATGACCAGCCTCTCAAACCCTTCATGGCCACCAGGGATAGAGCTATGGGTCGCAAGCCATTCAGGCCTGTCGCTGTGGGGCACTTTGGGACAGGGACAGTTGTGGCAGCAGGTGGGGATGGATGCCAGAGTCAGCGACAAAGAAGCATCTTAAATGAATAATTCTGCATGATAAATCCCTTACAAAGGGTCTTATGCAACTTTCTATTTGTATATATTTTTTGTAATACTAAATTTGAGGTTTAAATGGCCCTAGAGCCATACTCATTGGAATTAAAAAATGCTTGAAATAATTCACTTTATATTTAAGGAATCTTCAAGAACTTTGACTTTCTGAATTGAGCAGCTGAAATAAACTTTTACCTAGTATTGTAATTCACTGAGATTCACCTGTATCAAGGTTACAATATCTTTGTTACTAGAGGCCCAGCTGACAGGTGAGTTCACTGTAGCTGTCAGCAAGAAAGCCCAAAGGCTTGCTCAGCTCTGCCTCTTTGCCTCTTGTTAGGCCCACTTAGGCTGAATCAGTATTCTGATATGACAGCTGCTACAATAGGCCTCAAAAGCCCAGCTGCAAAAACAAATGAGTGTCACAGAAACTATGTATCAAAAGGTTGAAAATTGCAACTGTGTAGCCTGTGCTACAATGGTGTTTTACCATTATGCATTAGAAGTGCATCACAGAGCAAAGTAATGCAGATGCAAAAAAACAGTAAAAGGTTTAAGCCACTGAGACTTAAAGAGACTTAATGTTTTCACAGTTGTGCAAAACTTATGTCCTTTTGGACAGACCCCAAACCGTAACACCAGTCATTCTGAGACTATCATTTTTTAGTGTATTCTGTTAAACTAGAGAGGGCAACAAAAGTGAGCACATGAAGACAGATGGTTGAGAAATGAACAAAGCCCAGAGAAAACAGCTCAAACAAAACCAAACATCCTTAGTAACAACAATTCAATTATTATAACTCTGTGAATCATACTCAGTGCAGCGGTTCATCTCAAACTGCTTTTTATTACATCTTAAATAACAGTACATTTTTAATATAGTTTCTATCTTGCATCCAGCTTTCAGTTGTACATAGACTGACTTTGAAATTAAATACAAAATGTGAAAAGGTAACAGTTGGGGTGCAGAGCTCTACAGTTTATTAATGGAGTAGGTGTAAAGGGAAGGGGTCGTCATTTTTAGAATTTTTCATCAAATTTAATATTTTTGCCAACTCCAGGCCTAACACACGGATACAGCACATAATTTGTACAGTTGCAGAGGGAAAAAATAACAGAGGGAAAAAAATGTCACTATAGCTAATAAAAGCCCCTTTGTGTACAAGAAACCCCCTCGCCCCCAAAAGTTCTACCATTCAGAAGCACGCACACACACACACACACACAAACATTTATACACGCAAACTCACATACCCACATACAGAAAAAAAAAATATAAAATGTTTTATTTGTAGGTGAAATTTTGTTTGCTACAGACGGAATGAGAATTTATTTGTTCCATTTAGAAAGGGGTTCATTTCGATGCATTAATAACCAGACATACTTGTGTGTGTTGCTTGTTAATTTGTGGAATCCCTCCCTGGTATGGACCAAGAAATTGTTGATGTTGTAGGGTTTGCTTTCAAGTGCATAGCTTTAAGATTTGAGTTAAATCATGTATGCACGGACTAGCGCACACCCTCGCAACACAGACACAAACACACACACACACACACACACACACACACACACACACACACACACACACATATAAAAGAAAAGCTAATACAAGTAGCACTGTATTGATATATTCAACAGATTCTTTCTTAAAGAAAACATCAAAAGACTTAATCCCATATGCACCTTCTAAAGCAATTCTACAGCATGCGATTCTAAAAGATAACCCATCCATGGCAGACAACCAAAACCTTTTTATTTTAACTTAAAAGTTTCAAGATCATTATTTTCAAGCATTGATTTATACAATGTGTCATTGGCAGAGTAGTCACTGCATTTCCAAGCACGGAATGGGCACCTGTCAAAACAGAACCGTGGATTGCATCTGGGCTGGAGTGGCAGTACTCCATAGCTGACCATAGAACATCAACGGTCCCAACCATGGGCAACCAAATCCATTTAAAAGAAAATGAATTAATAAATAAAATAGGGGACAGGGTAGATTACGATCCAATCATTAAATCTTCATTTCATTATCACACTGTTGTCAGAAAAGAAGTCATAAGAATGCCAAAAAAGGTTTATCTGTTCCTTTCCAAAAATGAGCATTCATTGTGATTGGGTGCATGTGCTTGGTTTGTTGAATTTCTTTCTTTAGACAATCTAGAAACGCAAAATTTAACTATCGTACAAACAAAGATTTGTGGACTGTACTGCAAAAGAAGAAACAGTAAAAGTATCTTGAGACTTAATATACAGAGGGGCCAGGAGTCGCTTCTGGACCCCATTTGAAGCTCAATTTTCTCACTTTGTTTCCATTTGGATAAGTCTTGTTATAAAAGACTTACCTTGAGGACCTTTTAGTTTTTTAAACATTCTCTAAGTTGTAAAGACTATGAAAAAGCCTTGATCCTCATTTAAACATTATATGACAATACACTGATCTATGTATATGAAAGGAAAAAGTTAAAAATGGAAAAAGAATCTTAACAGCTTGATAGGGTGAGATCACTGTCCCGTGACAAGTCGAAGTAAAACTTTGTATCATAAGGATGCAGGCGACATTAGGTAGTGGGGTGTTTCTATTTTCACTTACTTCAATACAAGAGCATGTCCATGGAGAAATACAGAGTTTCCCCATTGTTCTATTTTGTAACTACTAAAATCACTCAGACTTTTTTTCTTTCTTTTTCTGTAGCTTTTCGAGTGACAGATATTTGTGCTCTTTAAATTAGAAGGAAGGAGAGATCGTTTTTGCCCTTCACGGATTCTAGGGGTGTTTGGAGTCAGTATCATGGTGTTTTTTCGAAAAGATTGGATATGCAATAAAATTCAGTATTGTTAGGTTGGAATGGTCTTCCGCTGAACCTTGGAGTCCATATGCCATCTAGAAAAAAATAGGAAGGAAGAAGAAAAATGGATTATTGCCATATTCACCAAGATCAACACTATAAAGTCAACTATAAAATGATCCTTTTCAAAACTTGTTTTAAACCACAATCATTCAAATACTGCCCGCAGATTTATTTCAAGTCCAATCTCAATCTAAAGTATTGCTTTGAGAATTGACAGGAGTTTTTCAGAGACATGAAACAAGAATGCTTTGAGACTGTTCATGTAGCCTGATAAAACAGCTTAAATCCATCTTAAAATAGTCGCCCAAGTTCAAGGAAAATACCATGGATCTTTTCCTGTAGCTAGCTTTGGGTTCATACTGTGGATTTTATGCTGCAGAGCCATTTCTCAACCCCAGATGGCAGTATACACTCGCTTTAACTGTTGTGTTAAAACATCATTTTTTGTTAGGATAAGTTCATATTTACCCTAGTTCCAGATCTTGAGGAAACTGTCCCAGGACCCTGTTGCAACAGCCATGCCATCATCAGTCACACCCAAGCAGCTCACTCGGTTGTCATGACCAGCGAGGACTCCTGCAGAAAGACCAGAAGCTGAGGCATAGGGAGAAATCTGCTGTTTGTCCCCTGAAAATTTTATAACTAGACATTGGACCTATTATAAATTTGTACTTAGAGATTATGTGTGTGGTGGGGCTGTATGGTACAATGATTACAGTGACAATCAAAGTGGGGGAGAAAGGTGAGTTAGTGACTTTGAACTTGGTGATAAGATTTAATTCATACTGATGCCCTTATTGATTCCGCTTATCAATCCAATTCTTTATCTCTTCCTTTATCCTATGAATTTCTGAACAAAAAGTAGCTTTACAGGTTTTTTGTGTCCATATCATTTCGAGTTTATAAGTAAGTAAACATGAAATTGGTAAACGGATTTGAATATCTGTGAATGCAAATAAATAAAAATAAACAAAAATCACACATCAGATAATGCTGATGTATTAGTTTGTTGTATGGTACTGACTTAAGTAGGCCACCTAACAATGCTTTGAGTTATTTGGAACCTTGAGATTGCCATACTTGTGCTGAAGTCAGCCATGAGCCTGCTCTTCCAGTTTGGAAAACATTTACCTGTTAGTATTTTGACACTTTTGAGTTGTTGTGATATGTTTCTGTGATGAAAGTTAAAATTCCGTTTTAACACTTAAGTTTTATCATCATATTCTAAGTCGGGGTGTGACCATACACTCAGCTCATGAGACGAGACGAGACGAGACGTGGTACTGGTTCACAAGAACGAGACGAAATTTTCACATTACTTCAAAGAATACTAAATATTTTCCACTGGGTACCCATAGAGCTGCCGCCAGTGTTGCCAGATCTCGTGATAGAAATAAGCGACCAGCTTTAACACAACAAGACCAACTGGTGACCTACCAGATTGTGCAAACAAGAGACGTCTTGATAACAGTATGAACAAACCTTTCATTTTGTTTGCTATCGTAAAAGTAGTCAACATAAAAAGTATTAATAATGTAACTTTAAACTTTGAGAGAAAATACATATGCATTATGCATAAATAACAGCAAATTGATAATTAACAGTCAATATAATAGGTTTGAATAACATATCTTTCTTGGATTTTGAAATGATTAACAAAAAATAATAATTGAACAATTAGATTACTGCCATAAATAAGCTACCTGGATATTGTTGACTATGCTGAAAGGAACCTACCAGGGCTCTGGCTGTAGTTTGAGGATTCTCCTCCCCTCTGCTCTGAGTTTTTTGTTTTGTTTTGTTTTGTTTTGTGTGTGTGTATTATTTGACTTTGCATAAGTTTATGGATTTCTGGAAACATTACGGCTTGCCGTATTTTGGTCTGCAGCTGTAAAATAACACCAAACAATGATCCCCTCATACAGACTGTAGTCACAAAAAGGAGGAAGTGAGGTTTGGGGAGAGCCAATATTTTATAAGTCCTGCAGGAACATGCGTTTCTCCTGTGATGCTATGATCATGTGTCCAGCTGCGGCAGTGCGCAGCCTGCTGCGCTCCAGAAATGCACCCAGTGAGAAGATTTGCACACGCAAACCAGCGCTGATGTACCATGGTGTGCGCACTTTATGTGTGAGGGGTGAGGGGAGTACACAGAGAAGAAAAACTGAAATGATACATGTCATCGTCTTTGTGTTTCTCTTTGTGGAGAGCTGGGGGAGAATGACTGGGGCGTCTTCAATGATGATATTTTCAGACTCTGTCATCATTCTGGCTGCACCTGACAGGCTGCTTTTGCTCCTCTCCTCCTTCTTGTCAGTTTCTGGCAAACTAGAAAGGTGCATTAGTGCCCCCCACAGGTCACAGATAGAAAATTGAAGTGCTCACAGTCTGATGAGCTTCCCCATCGACTATATAATGAGGGGCTTCCCCTGTACCTGCGAGAAAGTTTTTCACTTAAAGTGAAACATCATCACGATTTAATCCCACGAGATTTGTGAATTTCCCTCAGGATCAATAAAGTATGTGTGTCTGTCTGTCTGTATGTTTCTATGTATGTTTGTATGTATGTATGTATGTATGTATGTATGTATGTTTGTATGTATGTATGTATGTATGTATGTATGTATCTATGTATGTATGTATGTATGTATCTATCTATCTATCTATCTATCTTGTGGCACAAGATCTTGTCACAACCCTAATGCTAACCACTGGCATGTCAGTGCAATTTCCCATATATAATAGCATCAAGCTATCATTGTTTTTCAGTATAGTTTTTTGCTCATTAGGAGACGTGTAACATGTTAAATGTATTGAATATAAATTGCTTGTGAGACAGCAATGTAAGTTTCTTTGTGTGTTCGGTTTAACAGCTACTTCAGGAAAACCTCAAGCAGAAAATCCTCAGAGTCAGAGATTCCTAGGGAAACATATCTGTCTGCTAAGCTAAGATAGCTGGAGCAGAGAAACGTAAGGTTTGCTCAGGTGGTCTGTAAAGTTGGCATCAACAACATGTATGAATGGATCCATCTTGCCTTGGATCAACAGTTCAGGCTGCTGTTGTAATGGTGTGGAGAGATTTTCCCTGCACACTTTTGAGCCCCACCGCACTGAGGGTGCGATCACACTGGCCAATTAGATCGTGCTGTACTCAAGCGCAAATCACTCCCTGCAGCACCGCTCGCCCACAGGACAGAATGGCCGGCGGTCACACAACCACAACATGAACCAGACTGAGCTGACAGATGCACGGCCACTGATGTCACGATGATGCGTCTGTTTAAAAGACGCGGTTTTATTCACGATTGAGCACGATTGGCCAGTGTGACCACACCCTAAGTTACTGTACTCCACTAGCCCCCACAGTTACCAGATCTCAATCCAACAGAAAACTTCTAGTGAAAGTGAAGAGTAGCATCATGATGAGCAGCCTACAAATCTGCTGCAACTGTCATCATGACAATAGAATCTATTTGAAGAAGAATTACTGCAGTTCTGAAAGCAAAACAGATCCAACCCAGAACTCACAGGCTGTACCTAATAAAGTAAGACTGAAAAATTATTTACAACTGATTCATCTGAGTGAATCATCATTGTGAAACAGGAAACATCCTTAAAGGAAGTGCCAAAGAAGCCACTCAAAGCAGAGTTGAGCAAGAGTGAAGCCTGTCTGTCAAGGTGGTAGGAAAAACACATCTCAGCTTATTGCGCTGTTCTTTAAAATAAAACCTTCTTGCCTTCTGTACAGCATTGGTAATATTCTCTTGGTCTTCCAGCCTCTGGATGGTCTCAGTCAGGCGTGCTTCGGTGTGTTTAAGTTTAGCTAGCAGCTGGGATGTTGTGTCTTCCGTGGCGGAGATTCTTTGTTCTGCGTGCCCCACTCTTCTCTCCAGAATTGTCACGTTTTCACACACAGAGTTTACCCATTTGGCTATCTGGTCGAGTTTAGCGTCCAGACTGGAGCTGAGTTTGGCGAACACTCCCTCACTTATCTTCGTCACCAAGCTATCAATTTCCTTGCCTTCCGCCATTTTTTCGATACCGGAGGCTTCTGGCTGTGACTGATTTTTTCGTGTTTTTGGTTCCTACGTCAGGTGTTTTCACCCGAGTTCATGCAGTGACATAACTCTCCTGTTCAAACGATTTTCACTGCCTTAAACTATCTCTAAAATGTTTAACAGTTTATTGGGCCAGGGAGCTCTGTTCAAGTGCTCCTACTCTCTCCGCATCACGTGACCCCCCATGAGCCTATTTTTTTAAACAGCATTACTTTTACCTCTGACCTCTGCAGGGCATTTGGGCATGTCTAAAAGAAATGGCTGCATGTCTTTGAAACAAGTTTGCAGAAAAATAACGACATGCCAGAGTGAGGTGTCTCAATTCGAAGTAGAAAGCACAATCAGCAAAGTCAAGTTGGCAGAAACAAACTTGATCACACTCTGTTCTGCTCACAATGGTGGCCTACCTGCACGATCAGCCTTCAAAGTGTCCCACACGTTGCAATTGAAATCATCGTAGCCGGCCAGCAGTAGGCGGCCACTCTTGGAGAATGCTACTGAGGTGATACCGCAAATGATGTTGTCATGCGAGTAAACCATCAGCTCCTGGTCAGCACGCAGGTCAAAAAGTCTGCAGGTAGCATCGTCTGAGCCCGTGGCAAAGGCGTTACCGTTAGGGAAGAACTGCAACAGAAGGAATGGGAGATTTGTGTTGATTCCTGGTAAGACCCTTTGAGTAAGAACTGTGTCTGAGAACTTTTTCATGCCATTTCTCTTCATTTCAATCACAGATTTTTTTCAATTGGTTCAGGTTTTAAACCCAGGGTCTGATGTGGCTTCTGCCAAGCTGAAGACAGCATTTAAAATCTCAATGAAAGCTGTACTGATACTTTTCTAGGGTTTTATTTGGGTTTTTCCCTGGACAAAATTGTGTAAAATCTACGCTTCTAAATGTAAAAGAATGAAAATGCATTCAAATTAACCCCAAAACTACTTTTTTCCCCCTATTTTTACTCAATTACAGGCAGCACATCTATTGTTGGAATGAAAAAGTCGCATTGACTCATAAAAATTCCTCATACAATCCTTGGCTGTTTACCTGGCACCTCACTGAAAGTAGGAAAAGCCAAACTAGTTTCTTCCACACCCCACTTCTAGTAAACTTAAGTGTTTTTGGCAGCTCTGGCCCGAAAATTTCCAAAGGTATTTATTCACATACTAAAGGAAACCCATCTCCACCAGTTGAAAACATAAAAATGAAAATTTGGCTTTTTGGGCCATATTAAGTCTAGTTTTTAAGGAAATAGGTAGAAGTAAAAAGTCAAAATTTAGGAATAAAAAGTCAAAATTATGTGACAAAGTCTAATTTTTTGAGGAAAAAAGTTTAATTTTTGAGATAAAAAGATATTATTATGAGAAAAAAGTCTAATTCTTTTAGAAAAAGAAGTCAAACAGATAAATACAAAATTTTAAGACACGTAGTAGAAAATTTGACTTTTAGTTTTATAAATTTTACTTTTCTCTCACAATTTTGACCTAATAAGAATATTTTTTATATTTTTAAGTGGCAGAAATGTGCTTCTGGGAACACTTCTCTGTTAGCATGCCAGAAAATTAATATTTGTTCTTTCCGCATCTATCAGGTTTAAATGAGGTGTTATGGTGACTCTGCTCGGAAAGCTTGGCCATAAGTCACTTACT
The DNA here is from genome assembly GCA_008086565.1 of Thalassoma bifasciatum. Classification (NCBI taxonomy): domain Eukaryota; kingdom Metazoa; phylum Chordata; class Actinopteri; order Labriformes; family Labridae; genus Thalassoma; species Thalassoma bifasciatum. The sequence continues at coordinate 315,009 of RPOG01000514.1, forward strand.
AACTGAAAGTGCGTCCGTGTCTTGGATGTGTTACAGTTGGTGTCTAAATTACTTTCCAACTCAAGGAAATTTTGAGAATTTTGTCAAGAATTTTCATCTGTGTAAAAGACCTTAAGTATTCATGAGGGGCTAATAATTTGGACCTGAACTGTACAGTCATGATTCTGGTATTCCCTTCATTCACTAAGGCTAGTCAGGTAAACAACTATAATAGCAAAACAGACTGATTCAGTTTTGTGATTTAGATGAAATAGAATTGAGTGCATATTTTTCTTTTTGCAGTGTACCAGCTATGGTGGCACAAGAGTTAAGACTTAATTGCTTGCCAAAACTCTTGAATATATTAGTGATAAATGCCAACCTGTAACTTCAGTATTTCTCTACACTTCTTTCATTATTCCCGCCCTAGAATGAGCTTTTGCCAGTTTAGGAGAAGCTTATTGAAAAATACTTTATGAATACGTCTCATACCTGACAAGTTATAGGATCCCAGATATACAACAGGAGTTCGGTGAATGACGTATTTTCAGGTCATCATAGACTAACTTCACTTTACTCTTAAGCACTATAGACATGCCTTGAAGGGTTGGAGACTTAAAACTCTAACTCTTCAGTAAAGAACGTCAAATGAGAATACAAAAAGAGTATTTGTATGCACTTACACAGATAGCATTGATGTCTGACTCATGGCCCGTAAAGGTCTGCCGGCACATTCCTTCTCTAACGTCCCAGAGCTTTGCAGATGCATCGCAGGCACCAGACACAAAAAGCCTGGTATCTGGTGCCAGAGACAGGCTCATGACATCACCAGTGTGGCCAGCAAATGTAGTTGTCTGCTGGCCAGTCTCAATGTCCCAGAGAGCACTGCAGAAAGTAAAAGAACACAGTCAATTTGCAGCTGCAATATCTAAATCATGTCCTTGTAACCAAGTAAAACTGACAGTGCCATGATGACATGGTGCAGTTGAGTTTTTTTATGTGTAACTGTACTGTACTGTACTGTACTGTAATGTAATGTACTGCAACTGTAGACTTTGCTTTTAGCTATAGTTCAGTAGTTCTGGTGGATACTTACTATAGTAATCTTGAAATTAATGGGACTCTAAAGCTTTCATAAATATTGTTAACAGAAAGACAAACATACAAAAAGAGTACCACAGATAGACACAACTAACAATATTAGGCTATGGAAACAACAGCCTTATACATAAAGCTACACACAAAGTCTTAGAGAATCTTTTTGCATCATTTTGGACCAACTCCTCATTTTGGGGATATGATGATGATGTGACAGTGCTGACTAAAACTCCATTGGGTGCAGTACCAACACTCACCAAGTGGTGTCTCCAGAGCTGGTGACAATCTGGTTGTCATCCAGGAAGCGACAGCAGGACAGGTAACCTGGCAGGAATCAAATATGAACACCAAAATATTACCCATGATTATATTACACATAAATATCAACATAGATTGTATTATAATAGGTCATTAATGTCATATTTTTTGAGATTATAAGCCTGCTGATGTTAGGTGCGAAGATGGTATTAAATTCCCAACAATATTCATAAACTTCTGATTTTTTTTGTTTTGTTTTATGCTTGTTTTTAAATTTATTTGCTAGAAAACTCCAGCAGGGAAGATGCATTTGGTCTGATGAATAATATATGTCACTGGTTTTGCACATGGCTGGAGTAAGTTCAACCAATGTTCCACGATTTCATGTTCACAGCTAACTATGGTGATCCTAATACCTTAGAAACCACTGAATTAGAAACGAAATGTATCCCCTGTAATGTGTGCGAATAGCAGAAATAGCATTTCAGGCTTAAGTTACTATTTGAACAAGGCTACAAATGTGCTTTTTTAAAGGATGTAAAAGTTTCTTTAGCTTGGTGTATGGTCTGCAGTCTTTATGCAGCCAGCCTCAAGTGGGCTCTCAATGAACAGCAACTTTTAGCCCTTTTACATCATTTTTCATCATTTTTGACCCTTGCTTGGAATGGTCATGAGCCTTCATTTTGTAGGCTTGCCAAATTTTGGCCCAATCTTGCATAGACTGATATATTTGTCCTACAATCAACTGAAACTCTGTTTCAATGCTTTTTTTATTGACACTCAACCAACGATGTGACTTTCAAAAAAAGTATTTAATTCACCTAGCATTTTTCAAGTTATAAAATATGAAAGTGAAAGTGGAGTGTTCTTGCTCTCAGTTCAACACAGACACAGACACACACAGACACAGACACACACACCCTTTACATATGTATTTACAGTCATGGACGAAAACATTGGCACCCCTGGAATTTTTCCAGAAAATACACCATTTCTCTCAATTGTTCCAATCACAGATGTTTTTGGTATTAATGTGTTCATTTCCTTTATGTGCATTGGGAAAACAAAAAAGCTGAAGAAAAAAGCTAAGATTGACATAAATTACACAGAATGCAAATAATGGGTTGGCACCATTTAAAACTCTGGGTAAATCATTTTATTTCAGGCAGGTGATGCTTGTTTAAACTCAGCTGTGGTGAGTAACAGGTGCTGGTAATATAGAAATCACACCTGACACCAGTTAGAATGTATAAAAGTTGACTTAACCTTTGTGTTGTGTGCAAAGGCACACCAACAGACCTGCCTACCTGTACGCAATTTGACATCTAAATACGCTGGTACAACTTGCCCCTCTGAACTACGCAAAAAGCTGCGGGCATTTGAAGTCCATGGCCAAAGTGCTCGTGCGGTACTCATGTCTAACAACACGATGCAGTCGCGTAGTGAAGCGATTTCAGCCAATCATTGTAGGGTAGCAGAGGATAACGAGTCTGCTGAACCTATTGCATAACATCCCCGCTCCCTGCCTCCTCCCTGCCCTCTTCCTCCCTCTCCTTACACCTTTAACTACTCGCTGCAGCTGGCGCTTAAAAAGATAAACTCTGTGTGTGTGTGTGTGTGTGTGTGTGTATTTTAGCGTTTATACATCCACTGTAGACAGAGTAGGACTGTAAGTGAGTTAAAATAAGACCTATAAAAAAGTGCGGTGTGCGTGTGCGCGCACGTGCATTGCAGACTGTCGACACCATGCAGAGGGCAAAAAACATTGGCCAGTACAGATGCTGCCCCCAAATTCAGTGAATCACCAGAGTGTGTTAACTTTTGAACATGTGTGTGTGTATATATATATATATATATATATATATACACACACACACACTACCGGTCAAAAGTTTTAGAACACCTCTCCTTTTGGCTCTCTTTCCCAAATTTTCTTATATCCCCGATAAAAACTACTCATGAACAGCAGCTGTCAACTATCGTAAAATGAAACTTATCACTCGGTTTTTAATGTCCAATCACTAATGAAAAAACAACTCAGAAAAAAAAGACTTGAACACAATGCAGTCAAATTACATCGTCATACCACCTTAGAGTAAGGATGAGAGAAACATTTCTACCAGGAATCGTAATTTTTTTAAGTTTGGGGAGGCGGAGCTTATGACCTCTAACGAGCCAAATACCAGGGGTCAGGGCATCTGCTGGAAGCTTCAGTTAGATCTGAACGTCATTAAGTCCACTGATTGTACAGTCTATGTGTATACCAGGTTGATAGATGTACTCGACCTACCTGTGTGTCCAGCCAGCTCACGGCTAACACGCACATTTCCCTCCCGGGTCTTCAGGTTATAGATGGAACATATATTGTCAAGACCTCCACAAGCAACATAGTTACCAGAAGGAGCATAGGCGCATGTCATTACCCATGAGGAACGCAATGGGATGGCATGGACCTGAGACACAGAAAAAAACATTTAATCACCAGCTAATTATGGGCAACAGATCAGAAAGTAGTAACATCATATGATAAAGGTCATCTACAATATTGACTTTACTTTTAAGCACTGTATTCACTATGATCATTGTCTGATCTTGTACTGAACAAACACAAAGCATGCTTTCTTCTGCTGCCTGCTGTGTGCCAAACATCTTAAAATAGTTCCAAAAGAGCCTATTATTTGTACACTTTGAAACACAGTGAAACCAACTTGTCATTATTTTAACAGACAATGGAAAAAAAAACTGATTCAATTTAAAAAAAAGCACAAAGGCAGGCCATTGAGGAAGTTGCATATTTTGAAAACAGGTAGATACCTTGTTTGTGGTATAGCTGTCCCATATAATGAGTTTGCCATCCTGGGATGCGCTGACCAAAAGCCTGATGGAAAGAATGTCAGAAAAAATTGAATTTAAATATTACTGTCAAGCGATAGAAAATTGATTAATTTATCACAATCTGTATTTAATTAATCTAATTAATCTCTTTTTAACTCACACCTAAAATTGCTGGGAGAAGTCCTTAATTTGTGGTGTTTTCATTTAAATTCATTACAGTATTGTAGCAGATCATATGATTGATGCATAAAAAGTGGTTTGACAGTCATTTGTTTTCAACAGACTTTAAAAGATGCAGCCCAAGTACTTTACATTCTGCTGTATTTGAGACTAGTTTCAAGTCAGAATCAGAATCAGAGTTGCTTTTATTGCCAAGTATCTCCAAGACGCATACAAGGAATTCAGCTTCAGTTTAACTGTGCTCTCTTTGAACAAAAACAAGTAAGAATAAACATTAAATATCAAATATATAAAAGAACAGATATTAAGTAACTACAAATTAGAAATATTAGGAATATAGAAACTTTGTACAAAAAGGAAGAAGAAAAAATGTATACATATATATATATAGGTTAAATAGTGCAATGAAAATGTGCAACAGAGAATGTGCAAGAATGTGCATGAGACTTGACAGTGGGATTTTTTTTTTCATCTGTTCAATTGTTCATCAGTGTGACGGCCTGTGGGAAGTAACTGTTCATGTGTCTGGATGTCCCAGCGTACAGAGCTCTGACACAGAAAGTGTCCAGGGTGTGAAGGGTCAGCAGAGATGTTACCAGCTCACTTCCTGGTCCTGGACCTGTAAAGGTCCTGGATGGAGGGCAGGCTGGCTCCAATAATCTTTTTCTGCAAACCTGACAGTTCATTATAGTCTGTGCTTGTCTTGTTTGGAGGCAGAGGGAAACCAAACAGAGATGGAGGTGAGCAGAACAGACAGGATAATGGAGGTGTAGAAAATAATGAGCAGCTCCTGGGGCAGGTAGAACTTCCTGAGCTGTCTGAGGAAGAACATCCTCTGCTGCACCTTTTTCCTGATGGAGTCTATGTGGGGGCTCCACTTCAGATCCTGGGAGATGGTGGATCCCAGGAACCTGAAGGTGTCCACAGTAGACACAGTGAGAGGAGGGAGTGGAGGGGGGTGTCTCCTGAAGTCCACTGTCATCTCCACCGTCTTGGGGGGCTTCAGCTCCAGGTTGTTCTGACCAGAGGACCAATTGTTCCACCTCCTGTCTGTAAGCAGCCTCATCACCATCCTGGATCAGACCGATGACGGTGGTGTCGTCCACAAACTTCAGGAGTTTGACAGGGGGGTCCTCTGAGGTGCAGTCATTGGTGTAAAGGGAGAAGAGCAGTGGAGAGAGCACACCCCCCTGAGGAGCACCAGTGCTGACAGTCTGTGTGTTGGACATGATGCTCCCCAGCCTCACCTGCTGCAGGTGACAAGTTGTTAGTTGGTTCCTGGTTGTTAGTAAAAACTTTAGTTGCGTCCAGGTTGCGTCCCTCAGTACATTGAGGAGAATCACACACACACACACACACACCTATTAAGCTGCATGTCTGGTTTCCCAATATGCATTTCAAAATAAAAGCACACATTTCATAATAAAAGCATACAAAGAAGTTAACGTTACTTGGGGAGTTTAAGAACTGTCGAATCGTTGTTTAATTAAATGAACAAAAAGTTCCCTCACTCACAAAAGCTGCCATTCTAGCCAACACTACCTGAATCTGTGAAATTGATTCTGTATTGTTCATTCCTAAAACTGCTGCACTTTATGGCATAAAAAATGCACTGATCTGTTGGTCTCAGTTAAATACCAACTAGAAAAAAATGAACAAGGTTTTGATTGCTAAAGCTCATGTATTCATTCAGTTAAATATTGATTAATTCACTCGTAAACCGTTTAAAATAATAATTCTCACTGTTCTCAGGTCAAATATTGATATGCAATTAAAATGCAATTAATCGAGGTTAATTAATTACAAAGCCTCTGATTAATTAGCTAATTATTTTATCAAGTCCCAGCCTCTATCTCATTGCTAAATGTATTCATTTTCAGGGGGAAATAATTAATATTTAAACTTATTTTGTAAAAAGTACAGTAAAAGCTTTATAATTTGTAAGTACTTAATACTTGTATGTTTTAAGTTAAGAAATACATACTCCAAAATGAATTATACTCTGCATGTTTATTGTTAATCAGGGACAAAGCCCCATTACACCATTTATCAAATCACAATTGCAATAATGCTCACCATAATCGCAATCGCAAAATTTTCTCATATCGTGCAGCCCTAGATCAGACTAACACCGCAGGCCTCAAAGCTTTTGGTGTAGGCCCTTGTGATTTCACGCATCAACTCCTGCAACTCTTCTAGCAGGCCTTCCTGTGTCTTCATTAGGGCTGGGTGATAAGGTCCAAAGTCATTTCTCTATATATTTAGGCTGAATATTGAGTAATGATACATATCCAGATATTTTTTCCGCAAAGTGAGGACAAATGTTCCGTCAAAGTCAGATTCAAATACGTCATGTCACAAGTAGGTTTATTGAAACAGGCAATTTCAGTACACAGTTGCAAAAATCAAATATACACACACACGCACACTCATATACAGTCATGGACGAAAGTATGGGCACCCCTGGATTTTTTTCCAGAAAATTCACCATTTCTCCCAGAAATTGTTGTGATGACAAATGTTTTTGGTATGAATGTGTTTATTTCCTTGACGTACATTGGAAAAAAAAAGAAAGAAAAAAAAGCCGAAGTGGATGCAATTTTACACAAAACGCAAAAATTGGGCCGCACAAAATTGTTGGCACCCTTTTAGAATTGTGGGTAAATCATTTAATTTTAAGCAGGTGATGTTTGTTATAACTCAGCTGTGGTGAGTAACAGGTGCTGGTAATATAGAAATCACACCTGATGCCAGTTAGAATGTATAAAAGTTGACTCAACCTTTGTGTTGTGAGCCTTTGTGTGTCACACCAAGAATGGAGAAGAGAAAGAAGAGCTGATGAGTGTCTGAGGACTTGAAACGTAAAATTATTGAAAAATATGATTAATCTCAAGGATACAAGACCATCTCAAGAGATAGTTAAGTTCATTTGTCTACTGTACGTAATATAATCAAGAAGTTTATTACACATAGTACTATTGCTAATCTCCCTGGATGAGGACAGAAGAGAAAAGTTGACAAAAGAATTCAACACAGAATAGTTCAAATGGTAGATAAACATCCTCAGTCAACTTCCACACACACTCAATCTGTCCTACAGACCCAGGGAGCAGAAGTGTCAGCTCTGACCATACGTCATCATCTGAGTGAGAAGAAGCAAGACAGAGGAGAACCCCACTGCTGACTAAGAAACAAAAAAAACAGACTGGAGTTTTCAAAAATGTACCTGAGTAAGCCTCAGTCCTTCTGGGAGAAGGTTTTGTGGACAGATGAGACTAAAGTAGAGCTTTTTGGAAAAGTAAGTCATTCTACTGTTTACAGAAAACAGAATGAGGTCTACAAAGAAAAGAACACAGTGTCTACAGTCAAACATGGTGGAGGTTCAATGATGTTTTTGGGTTGTTTTGCTGCCTCTGGCACTGGGGGCCTTGACAGTGTGAAGGAGTCATGAAATCTGGAGATGATCAAAATCTTTTGGGCTGTAATGTAGGGCCTCGTGTCAGAAAGCTGGGTCTGTGTCAGAGGTCATGGGTGTTCCAGCAGGACAATGACCCAAAAAATACCTCAAACAGCACCAAGACATGGTTGGAGACAAAGTTCTGGAGAGTTTTGAAGTTCATATTTTTCAACAATTTTGCGTTTTAAGTCCTCAGACTCTCCTCAGCTCTTCTTTCTCTTCTCCATGCTTGATATGACACAGGCTCACAACACAAAGGTTGAGTCAACTTTTGTACATTCTAACTGGTGTCAGGTGTGATTTCTATATTACCAGCACCTGTGACTCACCACAGCTGAGTTTAAACAAGCATCACCTGCTTGAAATTAAATGATTTACCCACAATTGTAAAAGGGTGCCAACAATTTTGCGTAGCCCAATTTTAGAGTTTTGTGTAAAATTGCATCCACTTTGGCTTTTTTCCATTTTTTTTTTGTTTTTTCCAATGCACATCAAGGAAATAAACACATTCATACCAAAAACATTTGTAATTGCAACAATTTCTAGGAGAAGTGGTGCATTTTCTGGAAATATTCCAGGGGTGCCAATACTTTCGTCCATGACTGTATGTATATGTAAAGATAGATAGATAGATCGATAGATAGTTCAATTATAAAAGCCCAAACCAAAGAATGCAAAACCACCATTTTTGCATGGAGTAGCAATCTAATCTCCTCGAAAGAAGAGTCAACAAGTTTCAGCCAGCATAAACTTGTCTTATTAAAGCTGGTCTGCAGCTCATATCTGGAATAGGATTAGTTTCGCATTTGTTTAACTTAAGGGCTTCTGATGCCGTAAAAAGAAATACCGTGATTAGTACTGGAAAAATCCAGATTTTTTGTCTGAAAATCAGTCTTTGGTTACTAACAGAGATTCTGGGATATTTTCGTGGATCTAAGTGAAGTACTTGTGTAACGAAGCCAGACATTACTTCCTTCCTCTGCAGGATCCAGGTTCCTGCTTGAAACAGTGCTGCTAAAAAGCTGCAGTACTTGAAACAAAATGCTCTGTTGATATGCAACGATATCTTACTGTTTTTTACTACCAACAATGTGTAAAAAGTTACAAGCAAACAAAGAATCACTGAAAAAAGTACAATTTTGGCAAAAGACTTCCAAATCATTTTATTTCCTCCGATCCTACTGACAATTAGTGCATCAATCTATGTTATGATACAAAGCTTATCATCAGACTGACTGAAGCATTCTTATTCCTCTCCATTGAATTAGCATAAACACAGACAATGCGATTTAGAACAGTGTATTATGTGAAACAAAGACACACTGAGGGGGTTTGTGAGGCAAATAAACTTCTCCTAACCCAGCCCTTCAGGTGCCTCTGCGGCTCTGCTCTGCTATCTGGACTAATTAAACACCAGTAACCACAGTGATGGCCCCACTGCACATTGAACCAGAAGCAAGAGTGAACACACCAAAGCCTTCTGGGTCTTAGCAAATCTTCCTGACCTGATGGAAACACAGAAGCACACTGCAGCTGACAAGCCAGTGAATCAGGGTCTGTGCTAAGACTCACTATGAAAAGAGATTATGCATTTGCAGCTTCACTTATCCCCAAAGCAACACAAACATGGCCAAATGATTATAATCTAGAATTTCTTAGACTGCTGCACTAGCTGGATAGAAGGTCACACGACCCATAATGCTTGAAAACAATGACTGAAGCCATTATGGATCGTAATATTTTTTTAACCCACTCAAAGCAAACCAAAAGTAAGCACGTCAACCGGACCAACCTGGTAACCTCGTCATTTTTAACCCACATTATGATGTTTATGTTGACTAAATTTGGTGCGGACGTGGTATTTAATACAAGCTGAACCGTGCATTTATACAAAATAAATGAATAAATAAAGGATAAAAGGTTAATGCTTAAATTCCATTTTCTGCTTGTTTGAAGCCCACAGCAGAGAGTAACAGCGGCCATTACAACCCAAAGTAAATACTGCATTATAAAGAGAGTTTAACGGGAAACAACAATATATTAAGGATCATAGAATCCTTCTTAAACATTCTTGCACTCTATTGTCATACCCAACACCCTGCAACCTTCATACTTTTTGTACAATGGAATATGCCACAACCCTTGGACTTTTGAAGTTTAAGGTGTGCCACAATGAGGTGTGCTGCAACTATGCAGCAGCAGGCAGTAAATCAGTGTGACCCCAAACTAAATGTATGTACATATATTCAGGATGAGAATAACAGCATACATGTAAAAATGCAACTATATAGAAAAGATTTATGGAGAAGGGAGAAGGTACTCTTTTTCAACAGAAGTGCAATGAGACAACAAGTTATGTTTTGACAGTGACTTTACCAAATAAATCGAATGTGGTGCAAAGTAAGCAAATTGCTTCTGAGAGGCACTGCTCCCTGGGGGCATACCACTGGGATATGTGATCACCAATGGGAACTTTGCACAACATGCTCTGGTCTTTTGTGGTGGTTGTGGATGAGGGCCTTTACTTTCTTAGATGGTAGAACTGTCCATTTTTCTGGGCAAAAAGCCTCCAGGTCCTGTAAATTCTTGAGCTGTCTTGAATGAGCTGCAGGTTTGAGATCACAGATGGTTTGAGAGGTCAGGAGACTGAGATGGCCACGCCAGAACCTTCACTTTATTCTGCTGTAGCCGATGGCAGGTCAACCTGGCCTTGTGCTTTGGATCATCGTCATGTTGGAATGTCCATGTACATCCCATGCAAAGCTTCCAAATGAGTGCCAATTTTCCTCCAGTATTTTCTGATAACATGCTACATTAATCTTGCCATCAATTTGACCAAGTTTCATGAGCTTCTGTAGCTCAAACATCCCCAAAATACCAGTGATCCACATCCGTGTTTCACAGTTAGAATGATGGAGATGTCAGTGCAGTACTGGATGAAAGATGCAAGGGTCTGTAAGGAGCTCAGAAACTCACTGAACTTTTATACACACACAAGCAAATAGATCACAGTTGAAGATGGTTACTTTTACTAGCCATTCAAAACCATTGGTGTCAACTTGTGTGCATGTTATCAAGCCAAAATTCCCAGGGTATGTATCAGGGTCATTTTGAAAGTTTTGATTGTCATTTTGATTTACAAAACCCAAAACCACTTAAGTTGGCACGTTGTGTAAATCATACATAAAAACAGAATACAATGATTTGCAAATCCTTTTCAACTTACATTCGATTGAATACATTGCAAAGACAAGATACTTAACGTTCAAACTGAGAAACTTTTTTTTTTTTTTTGCAAATCAATTTAGAATTTAATAGCAGCAACACATTGCAAAAAAGTTGGCACAGGGGCGTTTTTCCTTTGAACAACACTCAGTAAACTTTTGGGGACTGAGGAGACCAGATTTTTGAAGCTTTTTGGGTAGAATTCTTTCACATTCTTGCTTGATGTACAGCTTCAGTTGTTCAACAGTCCAGGGTCTCTGTTGTTGTATTTTACGCTTCATAATGCGCCACACATTTTAAATGGGGGGCAGGTCTGGACTACAGGCAGGTCAGTCTAGTACCTGCACTCTTTTACCACAAAGCCATGCTGTTGTAACACGTACAGAATGTGTCTTGGCATTGTCTTGCTGAAATAAGCAGGGGAGTCCATGGAAAAGATGTTGCTTGGATGGCAACATATGTTGCTCCGAAACTCGTATGTACTTTCAGCACTAATCCCCCCCATACATCACAGATGCTGGCTTTTTTTTTTTATTATTATTTTTTTTTTATTATTATTTTTTTGGCCTTTGTGCCTTTATTTGATAGAGGAGGACAGTGGATAGCGTCGGAAAGGGGAGAGAGAGTGGGGAGTGACATGCGGGAAATGGCCACAGGTCGGATTCGAACCCGGGCCGCCCGCTCGAGGACAAGCCTCATGGTGCACAGCCATATCCACTAGGCCATCCGCGCCCCAGATGCTGGCTTTTGAACTTTGCGCCTATAACAGTCCGGATGGTTCTTTTCCTCTTTGGTCCAGAGGACACGACGACCACATTTTCCAAAAACACTTTTCCACGTTGCATCAGTCCATCTTAGATGAGCTCGGGCCCAGCGAAGCTAACGGCGTTTCTGGGTGTTGTTGATAAATGGTTTTGTCTTTGCATGGTAGAGTTTTAACTTGCACTAACAGATGTAGTGATGAACTGTAGTTACTGACAGTGGTTTTCTGAAGTGTTCCTGAGCCCATGTGGTGATATTCTTTACACAGTGATGCCGGTTTTTGATGCGGTACCGCCTGAGGGGTCAAAGGTTACAGGCATTTAATGTTGGTTTTCGGCCTTGCTGCTTATGTGCAGTAATTTCTCCAGACTCTCTGAACCTTTTGATGATATTACAGACCGCAGATGATGAAATCCCTAAATTCCTTGCAATAGCTCGTTGAGAAATGTTGTTCTTAAACTTTTGGACAATTTGCTCACACATTTGTTCACAAAGTGGTGACCCTGCCTCATCTTTGTTTGTGAATGACTGAGCATTTCAGGGAAGCTGCTTTTAAACCCAATCATGGCACCTGTTCCTCATGAGCCTGTTCACCTGTGGGATGTTCCAAATAAGTGTTTGATGAGCATTCCTCAACTTTTTCAGTCTTTTTTGACACTTGTGCCAGATTTTTTGAAACCTGTTGCAGGCATCAAATTCCAAATGAGCTAATATTTGCAAAAAATAACAAAGTTTATCAGTTTGAACATTAAGTATCTTGTCTTTGCTGTGTAGTCAATTGAATATAGGTTGAAAGGGATTTGCAAATCATTGTTTTCTGTTTTTATTTACGATTTTACAATACGTGCCAACTTCTCTGGTTTTGGGTTTTGTAGAAAAAGTAAACACAGATGTTTGATAATACATGGCTTCACTCATCCACTTTCCACAAAGCATTCTTAAACATCCATTTGCAAGATTGAGACAGGGAGGGTAAGCTGATAAAATGAAAATGTAACCTATGGAAAGAATGGCATTGGTGGGTATTACCTAGAGTCAGTGCCCCAGTGCATGGCATAAATTTTAGCCAGATGACCCCTCAGTGTTCGTCTAGTCCGCATCTGAATTCTGCCGACGGGATCGATGTTAGCTGTAATCTGAACAGTTAACACGAGACACCCAGTCAACATGAGGCTGTAAAACTTGTTTTCTTTATGCCATTAAAACGAGTATTCTGAACAGTGATTGATAACAAGGTGGCATTTCTGGTATCTTAAAGATTCAAAGATTTGAGTAAAGATGAAAAAAGATTCATGACTGTCTTGCTGTCAACATCAGCTAAAGCTAATCAATATGATTTTTTATTGAATATATTTCATAAAAGTAATAATAGTGAGAAAGCAGCCCTGGAAGGGAAAATAACACATACCTGAGACAAGGTGGCGTCTGCACACGCTTTCCTGGCATCCTGGAAAATAAAAGCCCAGTTATAACAGTTTCATCATAGTAAAAACAATAGCTTAACAACAGTGAGTAAAGAGGCTGTGTTAAAGAGGTCATTAGTTCCAACACTC